>QLNU02014802.1:32690364-32742355 GCA_006491805.2 Dysdera silvatica
AATCTTACGCTATACCAGACATCGGGTGGGGTGAACAGCGCCAGAAATTTTTCTAATTCAATGAAATAGCAGTGGCGTAAGAATGTAGCCCCTCTAGGAAAAATTACTCCCTATAGAAATTATTTGTTGGAAAAAATTTTCAGTTTATCTTCTGTAGCCGGGTCAGTTTTTATTGTTCGCGGGCCGAATCACTGATTGGGAATCACTGCACCAAGGAGTAGAGAATTGGTTTTCTCGGAAAGTTGAGGTTCCGACACAGCTTGACCTTTGGTCGTAAAAACTCACCCATCACTATACAGTAAAACCTGTCTAAAGTGGCCACATTCGGGATTGGACTGCAATGGTCGCCATAGACAGGTGACAAAGTCCCTACCCGTTCTCTCTTATGAAAAGTGTTCATCTTATCCAGGTGGTCACTTTAACAGGTTCCACTGTGTTTTTGATATTGTATCTATTGTAGTTGGGCATTTTAATTATGGTATACAGGAATAGAGACGAGAGAAAAAATATTATTTTATTGCTGGTCCCTCTGTGTGTTTTGTTCTCAAAGGAATTGTATTCGCAGCAAATGTAACCATTGTTTGCGAAAAGTCCATTACTAGAGTCAACAGATGGCTTTCAGGAGCCGATCGATTCTGGGGAAATATATGAAATTGCTTTTAGCTGGTTCGCGTCATGGAAATGTAACAAAAAAGTGCATTTATATCCAATCATATTTTTTTTATGGGCGCTGTTCTAGGAAATAGCGGTTTGCGGTAAACATACAACTCTTATTTCCCTTGAATAAATTGACAATAAAAGCAGAAAATTCTTCCTTTTGGCTGACATTATTTTCTCTATTGCGAATGACATGATATTTGGAAAGTTGAGCGCATTTAGGAAGTTCTGTACTCCTTAGCTTGGGTTAGAATCTGGGCCATCAGAATGGTGTGACAGCAGAGCCGACGAGAGGGGATAGCAGGAGCTGCGGCCCGGGTTCCCTGGATAAAGTCTAGGGACCCGGGCTGGCAAGGACCTATGAGGAGGGAGCCCGGCCCAGGGAAGGGGTCATAAGGGCAGGTGGAAGTGAGCCTGTGGGCCTGCGTTTGCTCTCTGCGCCCCTGATAGCAGATTGAACAGCATTCACGAGCTAATGTATTGAGGATAGGAAGAGAACCTCAAAGTTTACCTGAATCCAGAAGAGGGTGGGACGATGCCCGAAAAGATGTTAAATGAAACGAGCGCAATAAAATGAGTGAGTGTTGGCACTGACGTACACAGAAACTTTATGAATGTAATTATACAGGACTACAATTTCATATGCACAATATATTTAATAATAAAAATAAGACGAAGTAGAAAGTTATAAATGTTATTGAAGTGTGACTGCTCAAAAGACAAGTGCATTTCCATGACGAAAAACCATGTGAATTTTGAATTAAAAGGAAGAAGAATAAAAATAGAAGAAAGTAAATGCAGAAACAAAAAGATGTTAAGACTAGAAATAATCATAGTAGCAATAACAGTAATACCAATAATAACAAAATAACATACCAACTAATTCAGCATTTCCCCGGGATGCACGAAAATTTTATCGACGCTTCCCTAAATAACGAAGAAGGGAATAAGAACAAAGAAACGGAATGTATGAGAACGTTCTCGAAAGAGAGATTCTATTACGTGGTACCCTGAGCAACTATACCATTATAGTTTTAATTTGTTTCCATGTTAAAACCGTATGTACGGTCTCGCCTTGTTCGCGGCAGAATGACCCTTGCTGTCCTTGCACCATTAAAAATACAACTAACCAACGAGTCCTAAGAAACGAAATGATTCTATATGGAATCCGAATGATAAGTATATATGTTAAGGTGACCAACCAAAGGCTAGTGAAGCATGAAGACGGAATAAATTCGAAAATTCGTCATGAATGGATGTAAGAGCGAAGAGAACACACGTTTGGCCTGTCTGGAGTCCATAAGCCGAATTCCAGAGCAGTGTTTACACATGATTCAATAATGTAAACCAAGAAAGCATTACGGGTCCCTTTTAAACCATTAATATATATGTACGACAACGTAGCTTTGTATATTCAGTTAGCACGCTATTGACCTTTCATTCATTAGTGGGATTTTGAAGATTTATTGGTAGCTTTAATGAAAATTACTTACACTTTATTTACCAATGAGACATATTTAATGAAAATTTTCTTATTGAGATAAGGCAATTGCTAACTAATCACGTCATTTAAAAATTTTTTCAAAATGTTTAAAAATTTTTTAAAAATTAAATATATAAAGTGATACATTTTTTAAATACATAAGCAGTCTTCGCCGAACACTCAAAACTACTAATAATGTCAAATAACTTAAACTAGTATTTTACCATAAGTATTATACATGAATTAATATATATATATGTATGATATGCACGACATCTGTATTAATATATATGTATGATATGGGCGACATCTGTATTAATACCTACGTATGATATGTACGACATCTGTATTAATACGTACGTATATGTACGACATCTGTATTAATACGTACGTATATGTACGATATCTGTATTAATACGCATGTATGATATATGTATTAATACGCATGTATGATATATGTATTAATACGCATGTATGATATGTGTATTAATATGTATGTATATATGTTGATATGTGAAAAAGGTATGCATGCAATGACCAAATGTAACAAGCCTTTGTTGTCAAAAATAAAATTTTCTAGAAACAGCCAAACCTCTATATAACGATATCGTTTATAACAATAAATCTTTTTATAACTATCTTCTCCCCGGTCCCTATTGTATCTTTATAGATAGATTTCATTATCTTATGTATGTGCGTTGGCGCAGTATAGCCTAGATGCTCTTGCGCCATAAAAAAGCCAAACAATCAATCAATTATGTATGTGCGTATCATGTAGGAAATTCTTTGCCGTGGGAGACACCTTTAGGAAAGAAAATCTCCGACGTTATTTGGAAGATAATAAAGGCATCTTTGTGATGCTACTTCGAAGATAAAAATCGCATCTCTGTGATACTACTCGAAAGATAAGAATCGCATCTCTGCGATGCTACTCATAAAAACGGCACCTCTGTGATACAACTTAGAAGATAAGAATGGAGGAAATAGGAGTATTGAATTCTTCCGTTACGTTAATGTGAATAAACAATCTATAAACTGTTTCTTTGTAATATGAAATGGCCAAATAATCAATTAAAACCTTGAAATATCTAAAAACCTCGATCACCTGTTTAAAATATATTAAATTTTATATAATTTATAAGATATTCATTTTAAAACGGAATGTTTTATTGCTGCAATTTACTGGCATTATGAAATAGTTTTGAAATTTCATCCGGGCCTTTAAAAATTAACTTCATTGGCATACGAAGTCGGTAGAAAATTCACCCTTAACTTCCATACCGAAGATAAACGTTCCCTTCTTAATTGAAATCTAAAAATACTATCTAATTTTAAGTCATAGATTCATCTTAACGAACTCTAGCTATCCATTTTCCCTTTAAATCCATATATGACATCTATTTTGGGTTACCAAAAACATTTTTTCACCGGTTAATTCGTAAATGATCGCTATCCACCGCCTATTTCCGCCCACCAACGACCCATGTTTGACGTCATCACAAATGGTAGCTTACCGAGAAATTACTTCAGAAATCGATAATGTTAATCTGGCAACGTCTCGACGTCTGTCATAAAATTTCTTAGCGAAACTGGCAACAACGAGGTGCCGTCGTCTGCCCTTTCTTTCCATTGGATATTCCATAGATGGATTACGAAAAGATGGGACATGCAAAAAGATAAATACGATTTAAATTTCTTAAATATATTTATGCCTTCTCCATTTTATGTTTGTTATAAAATATTTTAAGTTCTTAATATTTTAAATCTTACCAATATAACGTCATTAAACAGATTAGCAATATGATGCGTGCCAACGATATTACCATCGCTGCTTTTAATTTTTTGGAAGAGCATTTTACTCTAAAAGAAGTTTCTTTTCGTACGCACCTTAATCTCTATATTAGAAAGAAAATTGAATCAAAAATTTGAAATGAGTATGATAGGAGAAGAAATTCGGTCAAAGCTGTGGTAGTGATGAAAGGGAAAAAATTAAAGTGTGAATTTTCTTCTGTGCACAGTATGATTTTTTTTTCTTCCATAGCCCGTTGTAAATTGTAGATATCTATATCCACGTGTATTTTGTTTTGCGTATCATCAATTATTGCAAGCAATTAATTTTTAAATATCTTATTCATCAGTCTCTTAAAATATTAATAAGTAATTAAGTATATTAATTTATAAATCATGGATATTAACTAAAAATGGTTATAGAAAAATACCATAGTTGACAGATGGTTATATCGAAGGCTATAGTGAGCAAAATTTGTTCACCCCTTGATATTTTTTACATCTGAGTTATACTGTATGTACATAATGTGTATAAGAACATTTATATTAAGCAATATTGCCTTGATTTGAATTTTACGTTTTTTTTTTCCCTCGCTCCAAAGGGTTGCCACTTTCCGTTTGGCTCAAATCCCTTCGATACGCGACAGAAAAGGATCTGAAACCACCAATTTAAGTAACAGGAAAGCTATTACCACTAGCGATTTCTCTTGGGGACACACTAAGACAGAAGGGCCAATCACATGGCAGGAAATTGTAACTACCAGACAAAGGAGAAATTTGTCAAAAGTGTTATTTCGTCATCGAATTTCACAATAAAACTCCACAAAATATAATTAGGGCTATATTTATTTTTTCCTGGGTTTCAGTATTAATTATTTCCTATTGATTAAGTATCATTTTACGAAGAATGCAAATTCTTGGGAACAGGCGAGAGATTCTTATAGACGCGTGGCTGTCAAATTACTTTTTGTAATTGTGTGGTTTGGGATTTATTTGTGGAGGAGACAGGATGTGGCTATTACACGATCCCGGAGTTGGTTTAATTAAATCTATAAATCTAAGTTTTTGTCCCCATATATTTTCTCACGAAGTCTATTAAAGGCTAATTATAATTTAGCACTGTACAGCTCAATAACTTGCATGATACGTTACGTTTCAAGCGAGTGTACATTACACTTAACACGCAGTAATGTGAATTATATAATATAGCAACCAGAAATAAAAGCAATCGCACGATCTTTCAAAAGCTTAATAGTTAGAGTAAATCACAATTTCAATAGCTTAGTTCTTAAACTGGTGTTACAATAGCACAATATAGTAAATAGGTGCTTTTTGACTTAAATAACAAATCATTATTTCAGTAACATTAATGGTTATTGTAAATGAGTTACCATTTCAATTTGCGTTGATTGAAATGAACTGCGATTATATGTCGCAATTGAAACTATAGCTCAAAGCATCGCAATTGGTTTTAATTGCATTGTAGTTTTATATTTTAGTAGCTAACGAATGAGTGGCTGACTAATAATCACAATTCAAGTTAGTGGCAATAATCACTTCCTCACAAAAATTACGAAAACATACTCTGGTGGCTTTATATTTTGACCATTTGGCAATTGTGTTAAACCTGAAGAATATCATCTTAAAAACGAATTAGGTTCGCAGCTTCCCATCTGTTAAATCCAGGGTAGAATATGGGTAAATCATGAGTAGTTTTGTAAATGCATACTGATGCAAAGGTAACGCTTGTCCGTCGTCCAATTTCAGTAAGTAATTTTGGGAGGAAAAACAAAAGGATGGGTCGATTAGCCATCAAAGTTGGATTGATATGTGAAGCTCATCATATTATTTAAAGTACGGAGAACCATTCAATCTATGACGTAGTTTTCGTAGTAAACACATGGAATTCTTGGAGAAAATATAGACTTCGCAATTAAAGATATTTTTGAACAATTAGTTTTATGAAGTTCTTTGACGTCACAGCTGGTTTAACATGGCCCGGTTTTAATCTAGACGTTTCCACAACCATCGTGAAGATTTAAATCTGTACTCATGCATCCAAATGCCGTGAGTCTTAAGGCTTAGACTGCTGAATATGTCTAGCAAGAAATGTGAAGGTCTGTCCTAAGGTATCAAATGTGACCACAGACATTTGTGTATGTATATATACATCAGATGAAATAAGATAAAATTTCTTTACGTTGTTCTTAGATGACAGCAGCTATTTTGTTGCAAGTTTAACAAAGATAACGTGATATCGAAACGATTGACACAAATTTTTGCAACTTTAACTGCAATTAGGTTTTAGTAAGTTCATTAGTTTAGTAATGTTATAGGTTGTGAAAGATTAATTGGGGTCGTCCTGTTTTTGATTCCACTGGTAACTTAAAATACCTGCTGTGTATTTTAGCTCAGCGTCGTCTGGCGTTTAGTTCGCTTTGCAACTGAAGTTTCGATTCTTCGGAAAACTTTAGATTCAGGCAGAGTATTACGACAGTTGACTTTGCGCCGAAACAAAACTGTGTTTGAGGAGATCATTTTTGAAAAGGGAACGAACGAAGGATTTTACAAAGTTTACAAAGCATGTTAAAAAATATTAACAGATGTCATTAAATCTGCATTCATGCTTTTCCCTTTCTGAGAAAACACTGCTCTGGGCATTTATGAACTGATTTCGCCATGGTGACTGATTCTTTTGGGAAAGTACTTTTTTTGCTGTTTGCGGAAGAGACCTGCTGCTATGGAAGACACACTCGTGCTTTCTTTTCAAGAGCTTAACATCCATAGCTTGAAAGGATGTCAAGCTCTTGAAAAGAGAAAAGCATTATGAGCTTTTAAGATTCATATTCTGAAAATGGGTTTTATTTACCCTTGAAGACAATAAGACATTTCTCTTTGTTTTAAAGGCTTTTCCCTATGTCCCTTGAATTTGGAAAGAACAAAACAAATTTATTTTTAAATTTTGAAAGAACAAAACAATGAAGTTCTTCATTTTTTTAATCAAGTTTTGTAGTTGCTTGCATATATGTGTTTGGTATGCAGTAAAAATTCAACATGTTTATGTTTAATTCAACATGGAAATAAAAAATAAACTGTATTTTTAATTTAGTGAATATATTTTGAACTTCCTTGATTTTGTAGGAAAATTCAGTAATAACTTACTAATGAACCACCTCCAATACGTGCACGTTTTCGAGGGCGAAGGTTAAAATGCATTTGCATGATTTAAATTATTGCGAAGACTATTTTTAATCAGAAAATCTTTATATTTATTGAAGCTTACAAATATAAAATTAAATTGGGGATCCGTTTAATTATTTTCAATATAATTGTTTTCTATGTTCGATGAAGGAAAAATAAATTTTATTTAAAATAGTAAAAATTTAAAACGAAGCTATATTTTCATGCCAGCAAGGTGTTTGGAAAACACCACTTGCGCACTTTTTCCTTAAATTTAATGTTCTTTTCGATATGAACGATAATTTCAGAATCGTTCGTAAACTGCTAAGGCACAAAAAATTCCATATTTCTTAAAATAATATAAAACAGGATTTGGTTCGTTTCTTTCGATCTCAGTTTCTTCCTAGTGTTTCGCAATTCTATCACGTTTCAAAGTTTTAAAACTTCGAGATTTTGAACGCTTTAAATCGGGGAATTTAAATCCTTAGATCGTGCGTGAGTCCTTGGAGGGATCTGGATCTAAGCTCGGTGAATTTCCAAGTTTCAGAATAATTTTTTGATTGCGAATTTGTAGTTTTGGATCGGGAGTTTCTTAACAACTATAATTTCTTGTAATCCCAGTGGTGTAGAAATAACTGGTTAAGTAGGGGGATTGAGCCTCAAACTCCCATTAACATGTAATTTTGCATATGTAGGCCTACACATGAATATATAGCGTCGTATCTCTGTAACACCTCTCCCTTTATGCACTTTCTGCGTCTGCGAAGGGCAGTAATTGAAAATGTTATAGAGGGCCTCAAGCAGATTTAAAAAAGGTTATGTATTCGGTGATAATGTGGTAAATGTGTTTCGATATTTAGTGGTAAGGGCTTGAGTCCCTCCCGCCCCACGGTTCTCATCCCTACGCCACTACTAACAGCGCATAATGGGGAAAAAATACCCATTTCACTCCTTCAGAAACGCCATGTTAAATCAGTTCTTGCAAGTAAAAACTATTAATGAATATAGATATACAATGTACATGTATATAGTATGCACTAAGTATTCACTAATGATTAGCCAAGAAGCTTTTTATTAATATCATTTGTGGATTTATGATTCCAGGTCTTTGTCCTCCGGAAATATGCTACGCACAAAATCTCATCACCTGATCTTCGTTTTTACATTTGCAGTTTGTCTCCCAATATCATAGTTTACAAGGCAAGCGTTTTGTTTTTACTTTCTTTTTTTTAAATATGTCTTCAGCAAATTATTATTCTTAATGTCCAATTATATATATATATAATAACTTAAATTTCAGGGTCAGCTGACATCGACACAGCTCTGGAGTTACTTTAATGACTTGATGAATCCAGCGTTTGAAACCTATTTGGCGTTGGTCCATGCGAGGTTCTCGACCAATACGTTCCCCAGTTGGGAAAGAGCCCACCCCATGAGGTATGAATGAAGAACTTGTGATGACTTTTTAATTTTGATTTCCGTAGTCTATCTCAAATTTATTAATCGTTACAATTCATTCATTACTTCAATACATCTTCCACAAATTCACCATTTTTCCCCTCTATATTGCAAACGAGCGACAAATGCAACAAGATGCACTTAGTCATCATATCAAACCATGTGTATGCGTGGGCTAACCCCCATTATAAGTGAAGAGTTATATGGGTCCGTGTTGCCCAAGTTCCCTTAATTTAAAATAAATTGCAATTTGATATATATATTGCAATGGATAAATCTACATATGTGCTTGTTCCCCAATTTTGAAAACTCTATATTGATTACATCCCACCTGTAAAAAAATTACTTCAAATATTATACCAAATGTGTGAGAGTCTTCTGCCATATATATATCACAAATAGCAATTGCACACTGTTTAAATCAATAGACCAAATAAAAATGTCAATAAGGTATGATTATATAAATACTATATTAATATATATATATCAAAATTGTAACAAGATACTCACCAGGGACCGCTCCCTAATTGAATCGTTATGGAAGATTTAGCGATTAATGAGCTTTTAGAACGTCGACAATCTGCGACCAGATTTATTGATTCCCTAAATGTCAAACATGAATTACTAACTAATCACGGGAGAATTGCTGAGTACCTAAATGATTATTTTGTAAACTTCTCTCCGTGGACACCAAGATGGAAATAATAGTACTGAAAATAAATATCATAACTATAATATCGCAGACTCTTTTTTACTTATGAGATCACTGAATGTGAATTATTTGCTGTTATTCATATTTTAGATCACAAAACCGGCCCTGGACATGATCAGATTCACTCCTTGGTTATTAAGTCAGCTTCCTATTTCTTTGTTTCACCTTTATTGCACATCTATAATCTTGTTTTTACCCCTGGACAAATACCTTATGACTTCAAAAGTCTTTCGATTATTCCTGTCTTTAAGGGTGGCTCCAAATCAAATATTGTTAACTACTGAACAATTTTGACAACCTTTAATAAAACTTTTGAAAAATTACTTTATAAGCTGTTGTACAATTTTTTCATAAACATTGTTATTTATGATCATCAATTTGGCTTCTATAAAGTTAAATTTACTGAACAGGTGCTTATTATGGCTACTCATTTTATTTACTCATCTACTGATGCAAAGCAATCAATTTTGGGAATTTTTTTTTGATCTATCCAGGGCTTTCGACACAAATTATCATGAAAGATTGTTGTACAAAATTTATCTTGCCAGTATACAGGGATTCACAAATGAAATTTTCAAAAAATATTTGACACACAAGCTGCAATTTGTAAAAAGTGGCAGCTTTCGTTCCACATTGAAAACTAAATCCTGTGGGGTCCCCCAGGATTCCATTCTTGGCCCTTTACTATTTATTTCTTACATTATTGACATTTTCTTATTGCCGACTCGTTTTAAAATACTTTGTTTTACGGATGACATTAGTGCGTTTATTTCGAACCATGGCCTAAACAATTTTCATTTCTCATCATCATTTTGTAAAACCACTCAACTTTAGCTTACAGCAGTGAATGGGATCCCGTGATACGATGGCAAAGTAATGTGCCGGATATGCGCCAGCTTTCTTTGCAGGAGCAGTATGAATTCCTGACCCACAATGCTGAAAAACTTTAACTGTTAATTTGTCACCATAGGCAGTACGCAGAAGTTCGTAAGCGGGTTACAGACTCTCAATTAACAAGGTTTCAACTAGGATATTCCTATGTTAAATATACAAAATTTCATTGCAATGGGGGGTTACAACCCCCATCAACACCCCCTGCGTACGCCAATGCTTTCCACGTAATTTAAAAATGAAAGAAAAACTTTCTAGTAATCGTAGTTTCGATTCAAATAAATTTTGAAGTTGTATACTTCATTTATGAACACCCTATATATATGGTAGAATTAATCACACACATTATGAAACAGACATACATATGTATCCATTGCAATATGGAACTAGAGCCAAATGTCTGCTGAAATTCCAAGTGCAAATTTACACACACACATATTATATATATATATGTGTGTGTGTGTGTGTGTGTGAGACTACTGAAGACCTTGGACGAGGGCCAAACGTATAAATACTAGGGGTAATGCAAACAAGGCAGCAGGAGCACAAGAAAGTCAAGGTCTAGCTCACGCAAACATTCCAAGAACGACTCAGTAGCATTGTGAAGACGAAACTGAGCGGGAAGAACATCACGCAAGCAATTAATGCGTATGCAGTACCAGTGCTCACTAACTCTTTCGAGATCATCAAATGGACCAACACTGAACTAGAGCAGCTGCAGCCGAAAATGAGAACCATCCAAAGAAGAGCCGCGGAATTACACCCTGCAACGGTAATTGAACGGAAAACACTACCCCGGGAGGACGCGGAAAAGCTGACCTCAAAGAACTACATGACAAGCAGATACAGAGCATGAGGCAATACTCCCAGTTGAAAAGTCCCCGGTCACCACTTATCCAAGCCACAGTACTAGCAGATGCAAATTATACGCCACTCAACCTGTGTAATACCGAAGAGCATGTCCTGGAGGCAGCCAATGAACAGAAACTAAGCTCTTGGGACGGAAAACCATTACATGTCAGGCACTACAACATTCACATGTTGACAAAAAGGCATCAAATGCTTGGCTGGCTAAAGGCACTCTCCAGCCAGAGACAGAAGGATTCATGCTAGCCATCCAAGACCAAGTGATCGCAACAAGGAACAATCATAAATTCATCCAGAGAAAAGGCATAGAAAGAGACAAATACAGACACTATAATGTGGCATCGGAAACAATCCAACACCTGATGACAGGATGCAAGATCCTCGCTCAGTCAGACTACAAACATAAACACGACCAAGTGGCAAAAATAGTCCACCAGAAATTGGCAGCGAATGCTGGCTTTCTGACAGAGAAATGCCCATACTACAAATATGAGCCAGAGACCGTGCTTGAGAACGAAACACACAAGCTTTACTGGGATAGAGCAATCATAACAAACAAGACAGTCCCACATAACCGTCCTGACATAACCCTCGTCGATAAATCGGATAAGACCACGTACCTAATCGACATAGTACCCAACACCAATAACATAGACAACCTACACAACAAAAATTACCAAGTACCAAGACTTCAGACATGAAGTACGAGACATACAGGGTATGGAAAAGATCTTCGCCATCCGCTTAGTCATCTCAGCAACAGGGATAGTACCAAAGACGCTTGTGACGAATTTGGAAATACTCAACATTGACCCAAACACCTACATTGAAATACAAAAAGCCACAATCCTAAACACGTCTCACATTGTCAGGAAGTTTCTAGATATGGCACATTAAGAAGTGATGTGAGAGGCTTGGGAACATGGCTCTCTGCCCGTCCCAAAGCCTGTTTCCGCCAAGAATGGGCGAGGAAAACTTTTTTTTTATTTTTTTTTATATATATATAAAATGTAGTTTTAAATATTACATATAAACGTGAGAGAAAAGAGTTCTGTGAACAACCCAGAACCTTTCGATTACATGCCGTATGCACTACCAACTATCTACTTGACTTTTTTCTGTAGTTACTGTTATCTTGATATATTTCTGTTCGAATCTTAGGCAAGTATGTATAGATCACATTCAGCTCTGTCCCCTCCCCCATCATAATTTTCTTCTTTCCTAAATCATTTATACTTGTTATTTATAATGTTTTCTTCGAAAGCATTGTTATTAAAATACACTACTCATTTATTACTTCCAGAGTTAATATTCCGAATATCTTCCCTACCATTTCCCAATCTATTTAGTGCAGTTCTTAAAATCTCCCAAAACACCGTTGCAACATTCTAGATAGTAATATACAAATGAAAAGTATAATGCAATTGTAATATACGTGTATTATGCATTAGTATGATGATAATAATATTATTGCAATTTTAATGGTTGAATATAGAATGCTGGCTCACAATGGCGAGATCAATACCCTTCGGGGCAACATTAATTTGATGAGTGCCCGGGAAGGTGTGATGAAAAGCGACTTATTTAAAGAAGAATTACAAAAGCTCTATCCCGTTGTTGAGCCAGATCAATCAGATTCAGGTTGTGCAGATAATGTGATGGAATTCTTAGTCATGGCTGGACAGCGGTCACTTCCTGAGGTAAGTGTTTTAGAGAAGTGTTTTAAGTTCGTTATTTGTTTAGTTTTATGAGGTGCAGAAGAAAATGTTTAGTTAGATCTTATGACGCAGGGACAATTTGGATTATGTTGTGCTAAGTCCTACAGGTTTTCAGAGGAATCATAGCCTCTGTCGCTAAACTCCGAATTATGGATGACCAGAAAAATGGCAACCTACCAGTGGTGTAGAAAAGGGAGGGCTCAGATGCCCAAGCCCCCATCGGACATCAAAACACATAAATTTTTTTATTAAATAATCATCTTCAAAGCCACTTGAACCCCTTATAACCACTTAAGCCACTTCCCATGAGTTTTGAATCGCTATGCTACTGTTTGATAACTTTCGGATTTAAACTGGGTGCTGTCATTACGGTACTATAGAGCGGAAATATAATGAATAGGGTCAAGAGTGTTTAGCTAAACATTGGAGACATAAACACAAGAAAACACAGAGGAAGGAAATGTATATTCTATATATATATATAACGTATTCACTGTTATTAGCTTGATCTACGATGAGTAGTGGCAATATGTTTGGCTATTATACAAATGATCTGCGCTCGATTATAGCCCCCTGTTTTCTACAAATCCGTATTCCGGAGTTAGAAATCTTAGGAGAAAAATACGGATCCTTCGAAAAACCGTTAATAAACAGAAATGATCCTAGCTACATCTGCACCATAAATCACGAATTGTTATTGAATCCGTTATCGAATGCTGAACCCACTACTAGCATCCTGGAATTGGATCCAGACAAAAAAATATATATCAACGAATATTTGACTAATCATAACAAGCATGTGTTAAATGAAGTAATAAAATTTAAGAAACAAAAAAATTGGAGATATGCATGGACAAAAAATGGGAGAGTAATGTTAAGAGAAAGGAAGGACACAGAAATTTGCCGTATATATTCTGTGGAGGACCTTAACAATATACAACGAAATACTAAAAATAAAATAAAAAGGGGGAAAAAATTAAGGATACATTTTTAGGGGTAATAGATTAATCGAATTAGGCCATTATCAATTTAAGAAAACAGATATCTAAACTGAGGATCCTCTATATGAATGCAAAAAGTGTAATGAACAAAATGGAACAAATAGAAATTTAATAAGAACGATGCGCCATCCTGAGAGTATTTGTATTACTGAAACGTGGAAAACAGAAAACTCAGCAACATATATAGAGGGATATAATGAATACTCGATTTTCAGAGTGAAAAAAAGAGGGGGAGGTCTATTGATATATACCTCCGAAAAAATCAGTAGTATAGAATATCTGGAGGACTTTGAATATTCAGATGTGAATATAAAGATAATGGGAATAATAATATATGGTATTGTGCACATAATTATATATATAGACCTCCAGTGGATCATATCGCACAATTTCTTGAAAGAAGAGATAAAATAATTTCTCAAGCAAAAAAATTCAAACGGAAAGTTTGTATTATGGGGGATTTTGATATACGTTTAGAAAATAAAAATTCAAATAAAACACAGTTGCTTAATTTAATGGAACCATGGGGATTTTTTAATACTGTATATGAATTAGCAAGAATTGACTAATACATTGAGAGTATAATAGATTTATGTTTTACAAATACTAATAATATATCAAGTATTAAAAAAAACCAATAAGCGATCATCTACCGATTTTATATACGAATTATGATGAGGGGAGAGATGTGAGTAAACAAGATAATGTGAAAGAGATCAGGAATTTTGCCTAATTAAATATAGGAAAATTCAAATGGAATATAAAAAACATAGATTGGAATAGGATATTAGATGGTCAGAATAGTAATGAGATGTATGACAAATTTATTTAAATAATAAAAGAACATAAAAAATTATTTAAAATTATAAGGATTAAAAACAGAAAACGAGATAAACTATGCTTTGACAAAACTACAGATAGGACTGTAAAGATAAAAAAAAATAGAGCTTTTAAACAATTTCCGAAGACAAGAAATAGAACAGACTAGAACGATTTTGAAGTAAAAAGAAATCTTGCAACACAAATGATTAGAGAAAAGAAAAATAAATACTATAAAAATAAGTTCTTGAATAAGAACACGAAACAACAATGGAAAAATATCAACGAGATATTAGGAAAAGGGATAAGAAAAGAAAAAATCAAATAAAATTAAAGATAATAAAGAAGTTACTGATGAAAAGGATTGGTGGAGAAATTTAATATATATTTACAAATATAGCGGAAAATATGATAAAAAATAAGCATAGACAAGTAAAACATGATTTGAATAATACTGGAGATCAAATAATAAATAGTATGTATTTTGGTGAAATTTCTTTATTGGAAATAGAAAAAGAAATTAAAATAATAAAAGAAAATAAATCTGCAGGATATGAACCAAAATAATTGATAACTTGCAACCAAAAATAATTAAACAATATAAAGATGAACTTAAATATCCATTATTTACTATATTTAATCAAATAATTGAGTCAGCAGAAATACCAAATAAAATGAAAATTTCTAAAGTAATCCCTATTTTTAAGAAAGGGAAACAAACTGATATCAACAGTTTTAGACCAATATCTATACTGTCGATTTTTGCTAAACTACTGGAAAAAAGTAACATACAATCGATTAATTGATTATTTGGAAAAAATAAGATTCTATCTCAAAATCAATTTGGCTTCCTAAAAGGAAAATCGACAGGTGACATATTGTTAAAAACTATCGTAAAAATTCAAAATAAAATAAAATAGAAGAAAAGGAATATGTAATGGGACTGTTCTTCAATCTCTCTAAGGCATTTGATGTTTTGGTCAGAGAAAGATTATTAAAAACATGGAGAACTATGAAATACGAGGTACGGTGTTAAAATTATTTGATAGTTATTTGACTGATGGGTATCAAGTGGTTAATATCGGAAAGATTAATTCTAAACACAGGAAAAATTCTTATGGGTTGCCGCAGGGCACTATCTTCGGTCCACTACTTTTTTTAATTTATATTAATCATATCACTATGGAGGTTGAGAAGGTGGACATGTATGCAGATGACACGAGTTTATTAATTTGTGATGAAACCTTAGAGGGATTATTTAAAAAAGTTGAGGAAAAACTAAGCATTCTATATGATTGGTTTATAAAAAACCAATTCTTTGTCAATACAAACAAAACAAAATACATATTTAAACATACAAATATAGGGATACATGGGATTGAGAACTATAAATTAAGTATCAAGGATAATGAAGTTAAACGAATAGAGGAATGGGGGTGTTATTAATGTACATGTAACTTTTGGGGGGTGTTAATTGATGACAAATTGTATTGGAATAAATACATAGAAACAGTATGTAAAAAAATGGGTGGAGGAGCAGGAACTATATCCAGACTCATGGACAAAATACCAGTGGATATCTCAATAAACCTTTATTATGCATTAGTAAACAGTCATTAAATATATGTAAATTGTGTTTGGGGAAATATGGGAACTAGTAAAAATAAGATAGTACAGTCAATTATGGATAGAGCACTTACAATTACAACAAATATATCAAATCAGCAAAGAGAAGAAATAAAAAATATAGAACACTTAATGCTGTAGGAACGCTTGGATTAAATATTTTGAAAGTAATATATGAACAAAGGCAAATGGGTAAACATACTAATACAATAATTTGAAAAGAAAGAGTAAATGTTAAAACTATAAGACCAATGGGGAAATATGAACCTATTAAAATAAGGACTAGAATGGAAGAAAAAAACATAAATTTTTATGGTATTATATACTGGAACCGGCGGCCGGAGTCATTGCAAAATTGCAGAAATATTTTTAGATTTAAATCTCTTGTAAAAACACATATTTTAACTGGAACAAATTAACTACAGTTGAACCTTGGGAATCCAGGAGTTAACGTATGTTTTTATATATTTTCACCCCCATGCCATGATATCTTCAATGGGTCAACCCTTTATAAATGTTGAATGGAATCTATTGAGAGCGATTGCATGATCATGGAAATAAAATTATTATAGTCCGTCACCTTAAGCCAGTATTGTTTACTAGTTTAAGCTACGTAATTACTCTCACCAAATCGGCGACAAAGTACGAAGTCTCCCCCACCCCCTGCACGTGGGTGTTTCATCTAATTACGTTAACATATTTTTGGGCAATTCTGTGGTGCTATGGATTTTAAAATATACGGCCGGGGAAGGAGGGGGGCCTCAAAATCTAGAACTCGAATAGGGTCACAAAATTCCTTAATCCGCCACTGGCTACCATGGTAACTGAATATAGACGCTGCTGTGGCGCAATGGTATGGATCCAAACCTTTCGTCCATATCTATGGACGCTGCTGTGGCGCAATGGTATGGACAAAAAGTTTGGATCCTTCGAAAAACTATTAATAAGCAGCATGGTCATAGCTGCATTGGGCCATAAAGCACGAATTGAATCTGATACCGAATCCAGTTTTGAAGTCGTGTTCAGATTGCTCCAACGAACTTAGTCACCATGGTAACTGAACACAGGCGCTGCTATGGCGCAGTGGTAACGCTTTGACTTAGCTTATTCCTGATCCTGGCTCGACTCCCAACGATGAAGCAAAAATAAAAAGACGCTTGTAAGAGTCTTTCTAAAAAACCGAACGTTAAAATCATAGACATACGCAGGATGTTCATAAAGGGGTGGGTTAAAAGACTAAAACTGTATATATATACACACACACACACACACATATATATATGTACAAAATTGTAGCATGTATCTCAATGCGGTTATGACTGCATCATTCCTCCCATGCGTATGGCAGTAGTTAAAACTTAATTGCACTGAATAATACCACGTTAAACGATTTATTAAATAACATTACAGAGAGATCAGGTGTATATATGAATATAAATCTCAAAATGTAATTGGTTCGAAAATATGGTAGAGCATATGTATTCTAACTACAATTGGGAGAGTTCAAGTATTACGTAAGCACCTTTGGGGGGAGGGGTTGCCGGTCTTATTTTCCTATGTTAGCCAATGTTAATTTTACCTTACTAGGGATGGCGAGGGATATAAAATGGCCAAAATATTGCTTACATAATACTTGAAATCTCCCATTCTATTAATCAAAAATGCATATGCATGATGATAACAATAAAATTTGGAATTATATTTTTAATTGAAAACTAAAAAATGCATAATACATAGAAACTGAATATGTGGCGTATAATTAATTTATGTGGACGTAAACCAGAATGTTTTATCATTCAATACGTATTTACAAAAGTTACGTTAGAAAAAATAATAACTTAAGAAAATTGTATTTAATTAAAAAAAGAAGTAATCAGGTATTTGGTTTATGTGGAGAGTACTCTCTGGAGAGTCGTTGCAGGACACATATTTTTTAACCACCTATTAAATTTAGATATACATCTCAAACAGTCGGTAAAGTCAGAATGAAGTGATGTATTTCAACGATTCTATCCAACACTACGATTCTTTTTTTTTCTCCCTCTCTCGCATCGTTTTTTTTTCAGTTCCGCTATCGTATCTTCATTGGTAGTATAACTAAAAAAACTAATAACTAGGGCTAGGATTCTGATGATTTTGCATTTTTTTTGGCATTGCCGAAACGTTATCTAAGTATATATAAATGTGTGTAATGAAAAACTAAGCAGATTGGAATACCTTCGTTAGGGCAGTTTTTTGCATTTTCATAATTTTTAATGGATGGAGCATTTTTTATGTTTTGGGTCATTTAAATCACATCTTTTGGATATTTTTAGGTCAACAATTTGCATTTTGTGATATTTTCAATAAAAAACAGGCATTTTTCCATGAATTTCTCAATTTTTTTTTCCAAAAAAAATTGTTAGTGTTCCTTTTTTTTTTGTAAGTTTTTTTTTAAGGTCACTTTTTTGTTTATAGGGCATTTTTTTTATTCTGGTTTTTAGATCATATGTATTTTTTATAGGTCATTTCTGACTGTTTTTAGGTCATCAAAATCTCCTAGCTCTACTAATAATTCCTCATCCGAAGTCAAATCATTCTCTATATTCATAGAAGAGTGTATATTCTTCAAAGCTTTGTATGTGCTAAGAGAATTAATTAAGTACATCAACGTATTTCCTCTTCAAACATATTTGGCAGACTGTAGCTCATTATTCTAGAACCTGTGCACTTTTGTATATAATATTCTAGGCATTAATGGATTGTCAAAGCTGTATTGCTTTAAAAAGTTTTGGACACAACACATAAATACTGAAAAATTGCAAAATTATCGTTATATGCAGGCTCATTTAAATCAAAGTGTTATAGATAAAATTCGCTGTATTCCAAAATATGAAATGCAAAATCCGCCTTTGTCATGAGAGAAAAAGTATCTAAATTTATAATGTCTATAATATGATTGAAAATTTCATGTCATTTTCCGTACTTGGAAGTACATATATGTATTTTGTTTTCAGTAAGGAAGAGTTCAAGTATTACCTAAGCACCTTTGGAAGGAAGGGGAGTTGCTGTTGTGCTTATTTTACTACGTTAGCCAACGTTAATTTTTGCTTACTAGGGTGGGGAGGGATATGAAATGGCCGTAATGTTGCTTATGTAATACTTGAATGCTTCCTAACTCTTTCACCTTATTTCCTAAAATATATGATTGCACAGGCTTAATTTATGCTACAAAGGAACCTAGAAAAAAAAATTCTAAGGTTCCACAAGATCTTAATCCACCCCTGAATTTCAACGAAGTATAAAACATTTCTTTCAAAACGGACGCATGTGATGCAAAAATGTATTGAACATTTCTGAGTTCCATCGCTTTTGTTCTAAAGAGGTGCGCGATGTATATCGTTTTGTAAATATTTAAATTGCAACTCAAACGAGTGTTTTTAAATATTTCCAATCACAGAATTTTAATTTGAAATACTTTTCTCGTGAGAATTGTCTTTCATACTTCGATCTGTATTTCTGTCTTCGAATCATGAAAATTTAAGCACTCATTTGTCTGTGTTTAGGCTGTCATGTCCATGGTCCCCGAAGCTTGGCAAAACGACTCTTCAATGCTCGAAGACAAAAAAAACTTCTACAGATGGAGTAGCTGTGTTATGGAGCCGTGGGACGGTCCAGGTATGCGAATTATTAAGTGTTTCAACTATTGATTTTCTGTTTGTGATACACAAAAATCAATATCGCATTAGTTACAGCAGAGCATAGGCGATACCTTAGAAGATAAATCCGATATTGGCTACCACAACTTGCAAATTCATAACTTATTGCATGTCTTGAAACCTTCTTTCAAACTATGTCACCATCTATTGAGAAAACACCTCGTATCTAGAAAACAGATATAAAACCCATTACTTTCATTCTCCGAAATTCAGGTCTCAGAAAACTTGTTTTCCCCCATATATATGGTCTCACCTTGTTTGGCGTAGAATATAGAATGACCCTTACCATAAAAATACAACCAACCAACTGAACCTCATAGAATATAGTTCAGAAGTCGTTCTAAGTCGTCTGTTTTGTCCCAGATAACTCTTTGCAGGCAACGATTCCAATCAAATGTAATGCAGGTAATGGGTTGACCTAACCATTCGTTTGGTCATGGATTGACATTTATGTGACAATATAGAGATGGGGAATCATATATTGAACAATTGATTGAATGAGGTGCGGAATCGTTATGTGAATGCTTCTGTACAACTCTACGCTGTTTTTACTTTGGCTTCTGGTTTTATTTCTTAGCTCTTCTCACCTTCTCGGACGGACGTTTGATTGGTGCCATTCTGGATCGTAATGGTCTTCGTCCTTCCCGTTATTACCTAACGCGAGACCACAATGTGATCATGGCCAGCGAGGTCGGAGTTCTGGATGTCAGTGCCAATAACATTCTGCAGAAGGTAATTCACATTTAATGGTATGATGTAAGACACAATGCATGCATGATGCCCTTTGCTGTAGATTGGAAGGGTGGCCGCAGGAGGCGGCAATGGAATCCCAGATGCCCTTTGCTATCCTTAAGCCAAAAAATTCCAACTGACCAATGATCTCAATGCTTATATCTACAAGTGTCTAGGGGGAGTTGCAGCACCCTATCAGAAAATGCGCATGCCCACGGACTCTGCTTCTGTATATTTCCTTAGGGGGTGATATAAGAATTGCTGAAACGTCGTGATTCGATTAATTCGATCGTATTAATCTATAATCTAATAAATTAATAATATAATATTATCGTAATATTATAATAACTAATTATCCTACTTAGATTCTAATATCCTAATTATCCTAATATCCTAATTATCCTAATATCCTAATTATCCTAATATACTAATTAGATCCCAATACCCTAATTAGATCCTAATACCCTAATTAGATCCCAATACCCTAATTATCCTAATTAGATTCTAACATCCTAATTAATTATCCTAATTAGATCCTAATATCCTAATTAATTATCCTAATTAGATCCTAATATCCTAATTAATTATCCTAATATCCTAATTAATGATCCTAATATCCTAATTAATTATCCTAATATCTTAATTAATTATCCTAATTAGATCCTAATATCCTAATATAATCGTAAGTCGTAAAGATTTGAATGTTCAGATTCATTTTTTTTTAAATAGTTTTGAAAACAAATCCAGTTTAATTTTGAAATAATATCAATACTTAAATAATAATGTTACAACTGCACAGTAGAAAATTTAATCGCGCATGTGTCTAATGGATTTCTGTGTCCATTACTGTCTAATTAAAAATGTTTTTATCAAAGTGTAAATCCTAATAATAATAATAAAACTAAATCAAAACCATGTTCATTCACAGTACTGTGAGCCAGTTTAATGTGCCCTATTATTTATTAAAAAAAAAATACTGCATCGGGGATAATTTAATGTCATCGACCCTAACATAATCCTAAGAATTATCGTAATGAATAATTAATTAAAACCTAATTAAAAGTAATCCTAACTTATTACTAATCCTAATTAATTATTATGTTAATCCTAACTTATTACTATCCTAATTAATAATTAAACTAATAAATAATTATCACAATAAATAATTATCTTATTTAATTAATAATCCTAATTAGGATATCATTTAATATTAATATATAATAATTCGATTACAATAATTAACTCGTATTTATTCGATTAATTCGTAACTTACGATCGTATCGAATAACGACGTTTTGGCATTTCTTATATCACCCCCTAAGGAAACAAAGAAAAGCAGAGCCCATGGGCATGCGCAGTGTATCAGTACATTTTCTCATAAGGTGCTGAAACTGTCCCTAGACGTTTGTTTTATATCTCGCCAACTGTCACATCATTTATCCTCGTTCACCTTCAGGGACGGCTTCGACCTGGACGCATGCTCCTGGTGGACACAGAAAAGGGCTTGTTCATTAAGGATGAAGATTTGAAACTTCAAATTGCGAGGAAGCGACCTCTAGGACAATGGTTAACAGAAATGGTAAACACATAGATTCTGACCGGGTACTTTTTATTAAAAGGTTTTATGATTTTGCTATTAGTTTCTAAAAAGTTGATTTTGTAGTTCACGCTAAGCGATATGCATACAGCTCATGGACTGGAGTTCGAGCACCGGTACAGGAGGTTTGATCCGTTGAAGAGGACGACGAGCCAAGCGGTGGAAGACAGACGATTGGCCCTCTTCGCATACACCATTGAAACTATCAACATGTTACTGGTTCCCATGATAGATACTAAGTGAGAATCCCATGTATTATCTATGTATATCTCAATTGTTAGCGGAAATATTGAACTTTACGAAATTAAGAACAGTGTGCGTTGGAAATGGTGCGGAACAGATTAGGAGCGTCCATATGTTAATTGTATTAAGGTCCATGATTTATGTTTATTCAATTGAGTTCTTTCAATTGGTACTTTTAATTACAATAAATGGAATTATTGTAAATAATTATAATACGTATACATTGCTACCTCCCGTAAGGAATACCCCCGAGTAAGGGACACCCAATGAATCGGCCATTTTGTCCCTTAAATAGATGTCCTGTCTTCGGAGGTACATGTGTTGATGCATAGATATGCTGGAGACAAGAGGAATAGTCCCTTAAATAGGTATCCTGTCTTCGGAGGTGTTCTTTACTCTAGATATCACTGTGTAACTTCACGGTGGTAATTCGTTCGGTTACCTTGCGAATAATTTAGGTAACTTTATTTGATAATTTGATTATAGTATGTTCATAGAGTTTACCGGTTTCTTCTGCATATCCGTAGCCCTGTGATTGACTCCTGAGGTGAAAGAGGTTAACCTTCTTCTGAAAACTGTAGATTCTATAGCTCAACAGAAGCTTAACTATTATTCTGACATTAAATATAAACTGTAATACAAATAAAGTATCTTATATGACAATTATATATGACATTTTTAAATAATATACGCTGTATTAAAAATCGATCGACAAGACAGAGAGAGATACATTATTTGTGCTGTGCATTTCTCATATCTCTCTTAAATTAATTTGTCTTTCGTATTTTAGTTTACGGGATTTTACTTACGTGACAATTTCCAAAGAGTTGACTACAATGCGTATTTCACGGAACTAACAAATTTTCTAAGAAATTCAGGATGTTTTCTATTACAATGTTTGCTTAGAATGAAGTCCGATACTGCGTGCTACAAACTGTAAAATATCCGTTGGTCCCTTGTGAAAAGGATTTGATTGCGCAGTTACATACACAAAGGTCGGATTTAAATCAGCAACTATTGAATTAGCTTTTCAGTGCTAAGCTACTAAATGCAGCCATGCACGGTTCTTTTTTCGCATGTGTGGGAGGGGTTGGTCTTTTTAAGTTATTAAAGATATTATATATGGAAAAATGAAGTGCCATAATCCTGCATGATTAATTCTTTTGCACCTCAATTAATCGATTAGGTGTTTGAAACCCCACTACTTAAGGAACTCTTTCCTCTTTTGGTAAATATGCATACCAGAAAAGGTCCACGCGTGGCTGCTTTCAGTGGCTTAGCCGCAGTGAAATGGTAATTTTACAGTCATTGGTTCGAGGCTAATCAGAGTGTATAGTCAATTTTCTTATCATCACTCCTTGATTCTTAAAACAAAAACTTCTTTTCTTCGTCTATCATAAGAAGTAAAAAATTTAAACTCTGTAAAAACTGTGAAGCGTCAATCTAAGCTATGATTGTCTGATACTGATTGAACTGATGATTGTCTGATACTGATTGAACTGATGATTGTCTGATACTGATTGAACTGATGATTGTCTGATACCGATTGAACTGATGATTGTCTGATACCGATTGAACTGATGATTTCCTGGTACCAATGAACTGATGATTGCCTGATACCGATTGAAGGGATGATTGCCTGATGCTGATTGAACTGATGATTATCCGATACTAATTAAACTGATGATTGTCCGATACTGATTGTCTGATACTGATTGAGCTGATGATTGTCTGATACTGATTGAGCTGATGATTGTCTGATACCGATTGAACTGATGATTGTCTGATACTAATTGAACTGATGATTGTCTGATACTGATTGAACTGATGATTGTCTGATACTGATTGAACTGATTATGATTGAACCGATTGTCTTATACTGATTGAACTGATGATTGTTTGATACTGATTGAACCGATGATTGTCTAATCGGTCGTCTAAATAAATGATTCATTCACTCCTCCATAATATCCTTGATTGAAAAAGGAGACTCCTGTTTTGTCTGACTTCGATATAATGGATAGAAATTTTTTCGTAATTTTTAGTAGTCTCGTTAATGCGAGTTCGTTGATATGAGATACAATTTTCCTGCTTTTATAGAAAAGAAGCCCTCGGTTCTATGGGTAACGATGCTCCGTTGGCATGCCTCTCCCTCTATCAACCTCTCATCTACGATTACTTCAAACAACTTTTTGCTCAGGTCACCAATCCGCCAATTGATCCATTCCGAGAGAGGATAGTCATGTCTTTGGTAATTTGTAATTCCTAATATAATGTCTATAAATGGTAATTGTTTATTGATATAAATATTAACTATGCAAACCTTTATCGATTTTTATGTGAATTATGATAAATATCGTTATCGGAACATTTGTAGAGAGATGGCTGGCAATTTAAATAGTCATTTGCAGTAGTAGAGCTGTATTGTGATAAATATATCTACTGATTTTGTGTTCATGCGGTAAATACTGAGCTATATAAAAAATTTACTTATATATTTGTTAATAGCCAGTGTTTATCGATATATATATATTTGTCTATAGTAATTTTCCATAAATTGAGTACTTTTGTATCGTATACTCTTAATTATTTTCTATACAGGCCTGCCCCGTAGGACCAGCTGCTAATATTTTGGAACCTAGCTCGGAACAGTGCTGTCGGCTATGGCTTGAACAACCGATACTATCATTAAGGGACATTGATGTAATTAAAGCCACGAACTTTAAAGGCTATAAAGTAAGCACTAATTAACGATAATGTCTATTGGTAACCATAATTTCTCCAAACATATGTTCAAAACCCTATGATGATGATGATGATGATGAAATAAGTTGTGTGTAATTCCAGTCAGTTGAAAACAATATTTATATTTAACCTTTAAATATTCAGTTTAGTTAGTTAAGGTGCCAGAAAGATAAATAATTAAATACAACGTTAAAGAAATTAGTACGCTTTTTTGGCTGAGCCTCCGAAAATGACGTATGCACGCTTCGATGGTAAACGGAAGATTGATTTGATTTTAGAATTCGAAAAACAATTACACACACTGTTGCCAAATATAAAAAGTGAAATCAAAATTATAATATGTCACCAGATAAGGAAAGTGACATTATGTACATTTGGGAAACGTAAAAGGAAACAATTTAGCATGTTGTCAATTTTAGAAATTGTAATTATTAAATTTGTTTCTAGCTATTCTAAATGGCAACAGTCAAGGAAGCCTCCACAGCTAATATATAGCCTTTCTGTTGTGGTTACCCACAATGGTACGGCGTTTTTCTATTGTGCCATCAATCTGGGTTCAATTGGCATGGTACTATAAAACTCGTGCTGCCTTCTTCGGCCTACCGTAATCTTGAGTTTGGTTCCCAGGGCTAAGATGGTTCAGCTCTTTCAGAATTGGCATGGTACTATAAAACTCGTGCCGCCTTCTTCGGCCTACCGTAATCTTGAGTTTGGTTCCCAGGGCTAAGATGGTTCAGCTTTCTCAGAAAACGGCTACAGTGGGACAAGGAGACTATGGAGAAAGCAGTTGAAGATGTTAGGATGATGGATGTTAGTAAAACATTCGGCGTGCCATTTACAACTGTATACCGCCATTATCAGAAGGAAAAACAAAAAGATACGAGAATCTATGACGTTTCACCACAAAAATATTAATGTAGTACATCCTACAGTTCTTGGTGAAGAATTAGAAAAAGCTCTTGTCGATAGAATTAAGTATTTAATTATAAGAGGATTTGGACTAACAGGAAAAGATGTGCGTATTGCGGCTGTCAAGCTGGCTGATGAAAACAACATCCCCCTCACCCTTGGAAAAACATGGCAGGGAAAGACTGGTGTTTAGCATTCTGCAAAAGAAATCAACTTTTCTTGAGAAAACTAGAGGGCCTGTCAAAGGCAAGAGCGGGTGCTCTAAGTAGAGAAACAGTTAACCAATATTTTGACCGTTCGAATGAACTGTTAACAAATCTTTCTCTCCATAACAAGCCAACCTTTATTTACAATATGGATGAAACTGGGTTATCCCTTAACAATAAAACTTACAAAATCATTGCACAAAAAGGTAAAAAATAGCTCCTGGCTTTAACTAGCGCTGATGAGAGCGAAAATATTACGCTGATCGCTTGTTTTAGCGCGGCAGGTTCATACATATCACCTGTCATTATATTCAAGGGTAAAAGACTTAAGGCATATTCATGATGTGGCTGCACCATTTCCAAACAAATTGCGTACCAGGCACAGTCCTCCTTATTCTAGATAGCCATGTTTCTCATTCCTCACTTGAAGCCCTACAATTCTATCAGAAGAACAACATGATCTGCTTACCGTCTCACATTACTCATGTGTTACAACCTTCGGACAGGTGTGTTTTTAAGACATTGAAAAATAACTATTTTCAAATGGCCACAAAATGGCAACAGCGAAATCCGAACATAAGGATGGGCAAAGTTCATTTCAATGGACTGTTTACTTAAGCATGGACGTCCACTGCATCTATGCATCTGGCTGTGAGTGGATTTTCCTGCACGGGAATTTACCCATTTAAACCCAACGCTATTGAATGTTGGCAGTTCGCTATTTCTGAATTATTTTCAGAAAAGCCGAAAACAAGTGAAACAGCAAACAGCGATGGATCCCCCGATTCACCAACACAAACTCCAGAAACCTCTGCTTAGAATGTTCTTCTTTTTCCACAGACAAGGAAGAACAGAATGACTAAGAGAGTAAAAGCCTGCCACACGTCTCCTCCAGAAAATGTCTCAACATTAGCAGTAAAGAAAAAAGATTTCACCAGGAAAAAAAAGGAAAAAAGATGGGAACACAAAAATTATGAAACGTAAAAAAAAGGACTGGGACACGGACTCGGAAAAAAGGACTAGGACTCTGATTCCAGCCAGGATAATTTTTTTTATCTTTTAGTGACTGCGGACAGAATAAAGAAGAGGCATGGAAATCTTGCTTTTGTCAGGGGAAAATGGTTCTTTGTCGATAAGTTGGACGATAAAAAGAGATTGGATCTGCTGTCAAATGTGCAAAACCTGGTACCACGAGTATTGTGTCGGTGCAAAAGGCCAAAAAACGTTTTGTTTGTAGACACTGAACGTAATATCAAAAAATAAGGTTTATTATTACTTTCAGAACTTTATTTTGAACTCTTATGAAATACAGGCTATAGTATTATTCGATTTCCACTTTGGAAATCGAAGACAGAGGTCATGAAAAACTTCATGGATCCAATCTAATTGCACAACCTTTCTCTTGATTACCATTATTTCTGTTAACTGTCCACAAAGTGTATATGGCCTTGTATTGTTTTATCGGATTTCTGATAACCGTCCATGAAGTTCATGGGGGTTAAATAGATAGTGTGTTCTATTATATAGTATTCTTTGTTTGATTCACTGATTATTGTGCGAATATGGACAAAAAAATCAAGTGCATCTTGCCAGTGACGGTCCAAGTGGGGCAGTACCAATTACCAGTTGTATTATTCTTGAACGTTATAAATTAAATTATTTTTCTTTCTGTTATATTTTATGATATATCATATATACACACGTTTTATTATATCTATACAAATAACCCCGTTCCATATGGAAATTTTACAATTTGGATGGTAAATTGAATACTAGCAAAATATCTATTAGTTTTCATTCTTCATTATCTAGCTTCTACGGAAAGAAAGCTTATAGATGTGGATATTGTACTGTGTATTTAAAAGAAAATTACTGCTCACATACATTTTTTTTTAATTTTCGTGAAAGTTAAAACTATCCGTATAGCCCCACTCTACCCCATAATGTTTTTTTATAGATTTTTAGTTTATTCTATTTATAAAATTATTCTACACTCTACGAAATTACATTTGACACTTCTACGCTACTGTGGCGCTCGAAAAGTCTATCAAATGCAAATTATATGTTAAAAAATGAATCAGAATAAACTTAAATGATTTTTCTGTTCATTCATATATCATGTTCATTTAATGAAAAATCCATAACTTTTAAAAAATTCTAATTTTTCTTATGTGTAGCTCTGACAGGACTAAGTCAAGAAGTCAAGATATGGTTAAGCTTAATCGATATTTGGTATTAGTCTACAGTAAATATTTGTATTAGAATTGTTCTCTATTTCTTCCACAGACAAGAGTCATTGATATAGTGTACCCCGTTCAAGAAGCTGCCTCCGGCTTACTTCCAGCCCTGAAGAGGATTCGCTCAGATGCATGTACTGCTGCTGAAGAAGGGTACAGCTTAATCGTGCTGTCAGATAGGAAAGCTGGTCGTGATTACATTCCAGTCAGGTACTACTAAACACGTGATAATTTCCTAATTATAATAGTATGTGTTGTATGCTATATGCTAAAATACTTGTTTTCGTCAAAATCCCATTTACACAGATGAACAAATGGCAAGATCTTATTCCTTATTTCGACCTTGATGCCCTAATCTTTGTTGAAATATTTGCCACATCGTCCCACAATCGTTGGCAGCAGCTTATGCGACGTCATCTTACTATAGTCCTCATTTGATAATCGACACATATTGTTGATGATATCAGCAACTTGGAGATACCAAAATTATTGGGGGAAGAGGACAAGCTCACACATTTATACACTCATGAGCAGTTGAATTAGACATGCCTGCCTGGATGGTAATAGCGGATATACAGGCCACAGTGCAGCAGATCATTCGCCAATCCAGTGCTAGAGCACAACCAGTGTGAGCAGCCAAACCATCTCTTCGCGAAAGGGGAATGCTACACGCTCATGAGTGCACATATTATAATATAAATTTATATGTAAAATCGAAATTTATTTTAAATTATTAGGGAGGTCCTGCTGGGTCCTCACGGGTCCGTGTAACTCGACGCCTATGTATGATATGCACCCAGTCTGAGTTTTTATCAAAAGAGTAGAAAATGTGTATCATCTCATAATCTTTCAAATAAAACAGCGAAGCATTGCAAAATCATTTTAATGTCTCTTGTTTGTTGGAAACATTATTTCAACACGGGCAACACAAAATTAATGAATAGATTTAAAATTAACGGGACTGATGCTCAACAGCAAGGTCTTCAATCCTTACATAGCAAATGCATACATTGCTTAGGGTTATCGAGAAAATTTAGATCAATTTTTGAATTGGGTTTTTCGTTTTATGCTGATATTATAATTCAACTGAATCAATGATGATTTCCAAATTTGCGTATTAGAACTGATTTCGATTTACATTTCATCATATGCACTGACTTTTGAAAGGACAATTACTTTCTTTTGGATGTCTTTATGGCTGCCGTCGTGTGACGTTCAGATTTAGCGGGCTGTATCTGACTCATAATAAGCTTGATCGTAAAAAAAAATATCATGGTTTGGAGCTTACGTTAAGCTAAACGTCCCATCCTATTTCAAGTAGATTTGGGCCGTAAACACATAGATTTAATTTTTTTGAGTAGACATAAATTTTGCCTGAAACAGGTTTAAGTAAAATCTTGCTAAGCAGATTAAAATTAAGTATGTGTATAAAGTAGCGTTTTTACAAACTTTTATGCATTTCCTGAAACTTATCTCATAGAAAAAAACGTTGATTTCCATTTATGAACTTAACTTTAAATTTTACGATTTTTTTTATTGTTTTGGATAGCCTATATGAGTTAAAATATAGAGTACATTGTACATTTTTTTAGCGCCCTTTTGGCACTGGGTTCCGTCCACCATTACTTAATCCAGCAAAGACAAAGAATGAAAGTAGGACTCATCCTGGAGTCAGGAGAAGCCAGGTAAGGATCGAAATGAAGTGAAATGTGGTTGACAATAAGTACTGTGTCCGTTCCATAAGTTAATTGCCTAATTATTTTTCAGAGAAGTTCATCATATGTGTGTTCTATTGGGATATGGTGCTGACGCTATCTGCCCTTATCTGGTATTTGAAAGCATGGCAGAATTACAAGGTGAAGGTGTTATCAATCCAACCTTAACGGAAGACAACATTTTCCGGAATTATGTGGAGGCTATGGAAAGGGGCATCGCAAAAGTAAGATCTACAATTCCATCAGATCTACTAATTCCATCAGATAATCCAATCGATTAGAATGATGGCTGAAATCTCTCATGACGGATGTATCATTAGGTCATGAAATTTATTTTTAGGGAGACAAACCAAAAGAATATTTACAGTAACAGCCACAAAGGAATATATGTATAATCAGTGGTGTAACATCGCCTCGAAAGTGGGCACCTTCAATTGTTTCCAACGCCCCCCCCACCTCCATGAACAAAAATGCCACATTTCACATGTATATCATCATGATAGTTATAATTATGATGATATGTGCATGAATTGTGACTTTCGATTTAAGTGGGGCAAAATTAGAGATGGTGATAAAAGATAGATGAGTAAAATTAGAGATGGCCCATTTTTGAAGTTACGTTACGCCATTGAGATACATGTTATTTTACCATTGTGCGGATAGTAATGCAATGCAATCGATATATAACCATTAGTTGAACTTTTCCTCGGCTTTGGTTCCATTAAGATTGCGTTCACAGATTCATTGGCGATTGTCTCCGTGGATTCACTGGCTAGTCTTCACTGATCATTGCTTAGTGTCATCGTTGCCAAGAAGTGAAGTAATGGTATTTATAACGCTCCTGATCCCACAGTCAGAGATAAAGAACTGCCAAAGTACAAAATATATGAATTTGGATAATATACTTAAATAAAACAAGTTGTTTTTCATCTGATCACTAACTCAAAGTTAAATTTTTCCGAACTTGGTTTAGTAAAATTTAATTTTTACCACCGTTTCAGGCTCTTTTATTTGGCATTTCTCAGAGTTTGATCAAATAAGACCGCTAAAGATAAAGTTCAAGCTCCAAAGCGCGAATGTAAATTGAAGCCCACATACATTTAAATTTCTTATGTGTTTAATAGCATCTGTAGTAGTTAACGCTCTTGACGTCAACAACATATTAATCGGTTAATGAATATTATATTGTAGTGCAACACTGAATCATTATCTTAATCAGTTTTGAGCATTAAAGATGGTAGAAGTTAAGGATTATTTCGCTTTTTTTAGGTAATGGCCAAGATGGGAATATCCACACTTCAAAGCTACAAAGGGGCGCAAATATTTGAAGCTGTTGGCTTAAGTGAAGAAGTTGTAGATTTCTGTTTTAAGGTATGTGGTCCAGTTAAAAATTCACTCTCTTTAGTATCAAAGTCAAAGTATACCTGAGTTCTACACAAATCGCCTCATTCTCTGCACCTGAGATACAATAAATTTAATAGGCATTTTCAAGTAAAAGATTTGCTGTGATTATGAATACACAGTCTGACTTTATTCAACACCTCAAACCACATTGGAATCCATAGAGTTCACAAACAACTTATGACTATAAATAGCGCACAGTGTGTTGTGAAATCGTTGAATTGAACAGGCTGACATTGCTGCGAAAGCAGCAACTATAGAACCTGAGTGTATGATTATTACATTTCGAGATCTTAATATCCATGTCTCATCCTATCTGTACAAAATGTGGCAGTTGCAATAGGAAGAGCAAGTTTTTAACAAACTTCACTTCATTAAACCTCTATTGAGGTGTTGCAGTCCGGCCACAGGAGTGACCGTCGTAAAGAGGTCACTCTGGCTAGACTTCGCATCGGGCACACAGGCTTCTCTCAACATCTTTTAAAGGGAGAAGATGCCCCGATGTGTGAATCATGTCATGAACCATTAAATGTGTTACATATTTAACCGCTTGCATGAATTTTAACCAAATTTGTTCATCAGCTTTGAACCAAACTAATTTTACCCTTCGCAACTTTTTATGTGACTCTTTTAACCACGAAAGTATTTTTAACTTTTTATCTAATATTATATTTTTCCATCTCATGGTTTTTATATCGTTTCGTTTCGTATATTTAATATATTACTTTCAGTATGTTTTTGCCATTTTAGCGTTAATGTATTTCCATTTCATAAGCGTGTGCATGTTCTTACCTTGTTTGGCGCAGAATGACCCTGCTGTCCTTGCGCCATAAAATACAACCAACCAACCATTATGAATATACAGTGAAATCCATCTACATTGGTTGATAATTTTTGAGGTCCCGATAGATATTTAATGTATGAGATTTACCCTTTCGTCTATGACTATCTTTTCCAGATCCCTAGAATACCTCATTGTATACACATTAAAAGCTAAAATAAAGAAGACTGAGGTTAGAAGATTTTAAATAAATTAAAAAATTAATGAACAATGAAAACAATTAGTTTTATTTTTAAATTAATTTTAGTATTTACCCAACATATCAGTCTTTGAGCTACCTGGTTAGAATTCCCAGGAGGCTTGATTGCTTGGAAGTGCATCATACTTCGGCAGCGAGATACAGCTGTGGCAGAGTTCTAGTCCCCGATAATTTACCGCATCTGTTGTTGAGGATATGAACTTCAGCAGGTCCTTAAACAGCTATTTCACTTTGATACTTGTTAGTCTTAATGCCAGTATTTGCTTTCAAACACTGATGTATTGGAATTTTTGCAGAACACCGCATCTCGAATTGGTGGCATTACTTTCCGGGAGCTAGCCGAAGAAAATTTGGAACGTTATCTCATTGCTTATAGTGATAGAGATTGTGATAACCTAGTACTTAGGAATCCAGGCAATTACCACTGGCGCAGTGGTGGTGAAAAGCACATTAACGATCCTCTGGCTATTGCTAATTTACAGGTAAGGATTCACTAATTTACAGGTAAAATCTTCATTAATTTACAGATAAAATCTTCACTAATTTACAGGTAAAACATTCACCAATTCGCAGATAAAACATTCACCAGTTCACGGGTAAAACATTCACCAGTTCATAGGCAAAATATCCACCAATTTACAAGTAAAACATTCACTAATTTTCAGGTAAAACATTCACTAATTTTCAGGTAAAACATTCACTAATTTACAGGTAAAACATTCACTAATTTACAGGTAAAACATTCACTAATTTACAGGTAAAACATCCACTAATTTACAGGTAAAACATTCACTCATTTACAGGTAAAACATTCACTCATTTACAGGTAAAACATTCACTCATTTACAGGTAAAACATTCACTCATTTACAGGTAAAACATTCACTCATTTACAGGTAAAACATTTCACAGCTAAAATTTGCTATGTGGAAAAGTAATACTGAATTTGGTACCGAATGCCAATACTGAATTTAACATTTCAGGATGCTGCTAGAACGGAAAACAAGGATGCTTACGCAAAATTTGTAGAGAGCACCATGGAAAATGTTCGAGATTGCACATTACGAGGACAGCTAGAATTGGTACAAGCTCTCAGTCCAATTGACCTATCGGAAGTTGAGGAAGCTAAGGAGATTGTAAAGAGATTTGTTACAGGTTGGCGTCATACAACAAATTGTGCCTTACTTTGCATTGTAGATCATGCCTTATTTTGCATTATAAATTATCCCTTATTTTACATCATAACATACCTTACGAGTCATGCCTTATATTGCATTTTAAATCCAGCTAAAATAGTGAAAGATGTTTAATTACATGATCTTACATTTTGTATAAAATGCACACATTAAAGGGTTCTCTCTCTCTCTCTCTTTCTTCAGGTGCAATGAGCTTTGGAAGTATATCTCTGGAAGCCCATACAGCGTTGGCAACAGCAATGAATCGCGTTGGAGGCAAATCCAATACTGGCGAAGGTGGAGAAGACGCAAACCGATACGTTGTAACAGATCCGAATAACAACATACGTTCGGCTATTAAGCAGGCAAGGACTTTTTATCTGCAACTTATTAGTGATGGGGCAAAGAAGAAAAATGCTCAGGGGCCCTGACCAAAACTTCAATAATAATTTGGCAATCATAATTGGTTTGGAGGCTCCACTTGCTAAACTGTCTAAGATCCCACAAATCCTGTCCTCGCCCCTATATGTAACTAAAGAGAATGTTTTAAACGAGTACTCCAGTTAATATTATGTTAGTATTAATATGTGTAACTTCCATTAATGTTTAAAACAATGTACAGTCATGCAGCAAAACCATGGGCTCCCGGGACGTGTATTTTTAGATAGTATATCTACTACATTATAGATAGCAGTAGTTGTGTATATCTCGATAGTAGAACTATTGTGAAATCTGTCCATGAGTATATATCCCCTCCCCACCCGAAGTGCCGACAGATGGTAAATGTGTATCATGTTCAACTTGATCTATAACGATATATTTCCATTGTCCTTTGAGTATCATTATGGGAGTATTTTATTGTGGATATATCCATGGTCACAGAGAATAATTGGTTAAGTATAAAATCGTAATTTTTCAGGGTAGCACTTCTTTACCGTAGAACCTTTTCTGTATATAGAGTTTTTGAAAAACTTAAATTTGGTTGACATTGTGACTCAAATAACGTTCTAAATTTAAAGGTTTAAAGAATAATAAATTTGCTGAAATCCTGTGCACTGAAATCACAGTGCAGCCATTTTTTGACTTAACCACCTATTCCCTGTGACTACAGATATATATTGAATATTAGATCAAATTCAACTATGGAAAAGAATTATGAATTATTTATTGTGTTTGGTCATCCTCAACTTGTAAATCTGCAGCAGTTATTACTAATGTTATTAATTTACAGTAGTTAGTTTAACTAAGGCTTTGTATAATTTTTCTTATAAAGTGTGATCAGGGTGAAAAGTGTGTGAGGTGCAAATTTATATATTGTGTTTAGGTCGCATCAGGAAGATTCGGTGTTACTATAGAATATCTAAGCAATGCTGATGAGCTGCAGATCAAAATGGCGCAAGGTGCTAAACCCGGCGAAGGAGGGGAGTTGCCCGGTTATAAGGTGAACTCAATTACGCGTAGCTTATTTTTTAAGTTTGAATAAATAAGACGGGTCTTCGCCAGGTTCATTACATTTTATATTTCCTTAGGTCTCAAAAGACATTGCTAAAACTCGCCATTCCATACCTGGTGTCGGGCTCATCAGTCCACCGCCACATCACGATATATACTCCATCGAAGATCTAGCAGAGGTTAGTCGGAAAATAACTTGTCATTGTTTTGGCTTTAGTTTGAAACTCAAGTATTCTATTTATATCCTGTTTTATTATAATTGTTTTGACTGTAAGCAAAGACAGCGAGTGGCTTTCAAAAATCTCCAGTTGTACAGCATTTCAGAGAAGTTAATCATAAAATGTTTCTTCAATCAAATTTTCAATTTTACAGCGCCATTTTTATTCATTCATGCAACCACTATCTGGCTAATGACACAAAGTTTTTGAATGAAGGCTACAAGAAATTTATGCGTGCACAAAAATACGTTTCTTTCACTAATTAGCATTGTCAATTAAAAAATGAATTTATTTTTCTGATCGTTGGCAAAGATATTGTTTTAATATGAAGTTGAGTACACTCAGTGCCGTCTTCACGGATGGGGCCAACTGGTCCAGATCTCTAGGGCCACAACTCCAACAAGGGCCCCAAACTGGAAAATTTTTCTTTTACTGACTGCAAAAATATGGGGTTTTTGAAGTTTGTATAAAAAAATCATTGAAAAATGATTGGACCAAAGACGCCCGTTAAGTGCTAAGATGGTCTTGAATGCACTTACCGCAGGAAAGATGAATTTAAGAACAGGAAAGAAAATTTAAGAAAGTATTTTAAAACAAATAACATTCTTATCGTAAACAGTGTAGTGAATTGTAATGAAAGAAAATTAAGGCTTAACATAGAGTAGTAATTTTTTTAAACTTTGTGCAGCTTATCTACGATTTGAAATGTGCTAATCCTTCAGCCAGGATTTCTGTGAAGCTGGTTTCTGAAGTTGGAGTGGGAGTAGTTGCATCTGGAGTAGCAAAGGTATGGATAACGCTATGATATTACTATACTTATTATGGTTATTGTACTTATATATGAGAGAATGTGTATTATATCATTAATAATATATTCATTAAGCTTTGAAAGGTAAATCTAAATACTTATTAACAATACAAATTTTTTACTGATCCAGCCAGTACTTTTTAATAATACCCATTAAAATTATTTTGTATTGCTTTACTATACATACTTCAAATTAATTTCATTTGTGAATATGTGCACTTTCCGCATAAAGAATGAAAAATAATACATTTTATTTTTATTGCAAAGCCCATACCTGAAGTTACTTAAATATTAATATCAAACATAGACACATAAGTGCAAAAGCACTTGGAAGAAAGCAGCACCACAAATTTAAAACAGGATGATTCTAAATTTATAGGACAAACCTTAGCAGATAATAGCGCACAATAAATCAAACATGTTTTGTCAAGCAGTATATATGTAAGAATCTGTCGCATTTAAGCAGCAAAAAGCAATATTTGGTGATAGAAAATTGTCCTTAACGACTCTGATGCCACTTCCGTAGTCCAATGGATTGGTCGTGGTGAATCTGTCACTTCGTCCCCACAATCTCCCAATTTATCATCAATTTCTTCCTATGGGGTTATCCGAAGGGCTTTAGGTTGAAGATTCCCATTACTTTAACTGAGAGTTTTGTTACCAGACTTGTTGTCGCTATTGCAATTATTCCAGGAATAATTTTCATCTTCGGAAATGCACGCTAATCAATGTGTCGACGCTATCAGGCATGTTTTACTGTTGCCAGCTGCTCTCTCTGAGCATTTATTTTTAAATGAAATAAGTAAAAATTGTTTTCTTTTCTAAAAAATTTCTATGTTAGCGCTTAAATGCGACAGTGACGAACAAATAGTTTTTTATGTGCTCTGGCACCCCTCAACGTTTTCCCTATGAATTTAGAATTACCTGTATAGGTTTATAAAACCTCAAGAGAAATTTAGACAGGTAAAATGGTTCAGTAGTTACAATCACCGTCTTCCGGGCAGAGTTCGACCCCCACCCCAGTCAGCATGGTTACATGTAAATGAATCATAGCTCGGAGGCCACGTCAAGCCACCGGTCCCACATGACACTCAGCACAATCTTTGGACGCAAAATATATGAATATAAATTCTTGTAGTCAATAGGGTTTCAACTAGGTAATTCGTGATTTCTTAAGGGTAAAATCTGTTATGCATTCACTTACGAAGCATGTTGAACGTTACTTGAACTGTATAAAATCAGTTAAAACGCTTTTCACATATATAGTTAAGGATATACTATAAAAAATATTCATTCCTTACGGTTTTAGGGTAAAGCTGAACATATAACAATTTCCGGTCATGACGGGGGTACCGGAGCTAGTAGTTGGACAGGTATCAAAGGCGCGGGTCTTCCATGGGAACTTGGCATCGCCGAGACTCACCAAACCCTTGTCCAGAATGATCTCCGGTCACGAGTTGTGTTACAAGCAGATGGTCAAATAAGAACAGGTACCGTGGAGCTTTCAATTTTCCAGAATTCTTACATAAAGTTTTGAGAAATGAGGTTGAAAGTGTATCGGATTAGTTCAGTTGTAGTTTTTAAAAGCTGAATTAATTTGAATTTCTTGCAATGCTATTGAATACGTATCATTATTTAAATATATTATGTTACGAAATATCAAAAGGCGTTAGCGAAATCCATATAAAATGAAACGTTCTGATATATATGTGACTTTACGAGAGTATGACATTCTTACTATTCCAGTTCCTTAAATTTTTAGATAAATGTACTTCTTTTATTCAAGTAATGAAATATTGCCAGACACTTTTGAAATATAATTGGTTGAAGAAATTTTTTAAGGTCTCTGAGACTCTAGAATTGTAAAATTATATGTTCAGTTTGAATTTGAAATAGAGACCTAACTTTTCAGAATGCCATACACTTGATTATTAAATGCCATGTACATTATAAATTTTCACAACGAGCTTGCTTTAAGAAAGCATTTATGATGGCCATGGTATTTCAAAGAGAAACAAATGACGAGGTCAAGTTGATTGTATGAACAACGAATGCTATATGGAAACAATGGTATGTTAACTAACTTGACAAAATTGTTTTCGGTAGTGTGCTAAAACTATTAAAGCCCTTTACTAAGAGCTTAATGGAATGTGTAGTTTAAATATAATAGTCATTATACAAAAACATCAGGTTGATTATGTTCATCAATAAAATATGTTAAACATCATCATCGGGTCTTCAGAGGGAAAGTTAGATTATGTGAAACATATTTTTTTTTCTTGTCGTTGTATAAAAGGAGAAACGATTACACTCCCGTTTGCAAGGACGGGATGACTGGTCTTATGACAAATATATGCGGCTAAGCCACTACTGTCCTATGGCTGTAAATTGACCAAATTTTTGACCATGTTTGGCATAGAATGACCTTTGTTGTCACTTTATAAAATTTCAACTAATCAACTATTTCCATTTGTTTAACATCATGGTAAGAATTTACTAAAATCCATTAAACCACGTCATCTGTCCATTTTCTAAGTTTTTCATTTTTGTTCTTCCTTCAGTAATTGTCATTGCAATTCCAGAGTTCTTCCTAACATACGTTTTGCATACGTGTTTTTACCACTCTGAATAGTTTCTGTCGTTCCTTAATGAATTGAATGTCATTTATCTTCTAAATACTCTTTTCAAGAGATTATTAATTATGAAATGGGCGAAAAACTGAGAAGATGTTAGCTGGGGAAAAATTAAAACTATTAATACTGGAGAACAAATTATGAAAATGTTTACAAAAATATTGTATTTTTAACAGGTAGAGCCAAGTTCCTACTGCTGTTAAATTAAAATCGAATGATTAATAAATATCATGTGATTATAGGTACATCATGTTTGGTTCACGCATCTTCAGACAATACGTTAATTCTATAATCCTCTTTAATTGTTTTTTTATGATGTAGATTTGTTGTTTTGCTGTTAGCTATAGTGTGGTTTTGGTAACGAGCTGTCGAGGTCTCAAGCATCAGTGAGTGCAGTGAGAGCTCTTCGCTTCTTATTATGCTGTATGTCATCACAACAACCACTGACGAATTCTTTCTTCTCTTCTCTTCTTCTTGCACAGGATTCGATGTGGTGGTGGCCGCCCTTTTGGGGGCTGATGAATTCGGATTTTCCACAGCACCCCTGATTGTCCTGGGCTGCACCATGATGAGAAAATGTCATCTGAACACCTGTCCGGTCGGTGTGGCCACCCAGGTGAGACGACAAGAGATCTCGGAAGACAAGAAGCCATCTTTTTGTCTATGCACGCCAAATTCCTAATAATATTAATGGTGTTCGTAACATATAGAGATGACGCTACCTTTCTTGCAGTTTTTAGGCCTGTTTGCGCTTGTAGAGGTCTACCCGGGAAGAACCCTAGTGGCTTTTGTTTTTTGAGTTTTAGTAGTTCGGAGTGTTCTTAGTTGTTTTCGCATGTGCTAATTCTTTTTCTTGCAGGATCCTGAGCTGAGGAAGAAATTCGAGGGGAAACCGGAACATTTAGTGAATTATCTTTTCATGCTTGCTGAAGAGGTGGGTTGCTAAGTGAAATCTTGATTTAATGTGATCATGCATTTGAAGAGTCGTGCATCGCCAACTTGAGTATTCCATCTTCATTATTATTATTGCTGCTACTTGCAGGTTCGATCGTTGATGGCTTCTCTTGGATTAAGGCGATTTCAGGAACTAATTGGAAGGACAGATCTTCTAAAGGTATATCATAATGGCAGGAATCCGAAGGCCAATTTGTTAGACTTGTCCGCCATGCTCCTTAATGCACAAAGTCTACGACCTGATGCTATAACCGTTGGTGGGTCTGTTGCACAGGACTTCAATCTAGCAAATCGGATGGTAAATGCTCAGTTATTTCTATATGAAATTTCGTAGCCAATCGATTGCAGTGGGAAGAAAGATACATTGAATATAATGGATCATATAATCCTGGTTTGTGTATTACAGGACAATCTTTTAATCAAACAAGCCAACGATGTCATAGAGGGCAAAAGAAGTGGGGTTACTATCCACATGGACATAGCCAACGTGGACAGGGCCTTTGGCGCTACACTGAGCCACCACATTGCCAAGTACGAGTGTCTTAATTTGATATATTATGTACTGAAATTGAAGGCTTGGAAATTTACCATTTTCCATAGATGAACATTTGGTTGATCATTAAACATCCATTTCATGGGTCATAAAGGATTATCATTATTATACAAAAAAATAACTTACACTCGCAAACTTACACATGACCATTGACATCTAGAAGGAGTATGTTTTATTTTTGAATATCGAGTAGGAAAAGATAACGAATTCCCTTTAAATTCGGTTTTGTTAACACACTTTTTATCCTTTAGCTTACGGGTGGGACGACGTATATCCCAGCAGATTTACCTCCCAAAAAAACGGGGCTGGAATAAACCCTGTCCTAGTGATTTTCCCCCTTTCATGTTTTTTTCCCCCCAAGTCAATGATCAGTTTAAGTAGTACGAATGGTTTGATCACGGATGGTAACCAAAAGGGAAACGAAATAAAGGCCTATTGTACAAACAGGACTTTTTCCCTCCCTTTTTCTTCACTGCTTTGTACGAAAGTTAAATTTATTAATTAAGAGTAGGTTTCTTATCTTTCATTAACGTACAATACATGCCCACTAAAGTTGTTTGGCTTTGTTTATTTGCACTTAAGCGCAGCTACACCTCCCTCCTGATTCCATGTAACGATGATTTCAGGTGCCACTTAAGCTGATTTGTATGGTGGGCGTAGAAGAAGCGATAATTTCCCATATGGAACGACAAATTTATGGAACGTCAAGTTTATTTTCGTCTTAAAATCGCATATATGATCTTACTTTGTTTGTCGCCAAATGACCCTCGCTATCCTTCCGCCATAAAAATGCAACCAACCAACTTCGTCACAAGAGCTTTCCATTCGTCTGAAATCAAGGAAGCGGCGAAGTATTCTTGTACGAAAAGGTTTTTCATTTAACGTTCAAATTTTCATTATTGCGATCAAGTTGCTACTAGAACTTCTCTTTATAAGTGATATTTAATTATATCTTCCTTAGTACGCATTTTACTATCTAAATTTTCAATGTAATATTTTATGATACAACTTTCTTGACATAACCTTTTTCCATAATTTTTAATTTTTTTATAGAAAATTTGGCCTTAAAGGGCTGCCTAAGGATAGCATAAAAATCAAATTGGAAGGGTCTGCTGGTCAGAGCTTTTGTGCCTTTTTGGCTAACGGGGTCACTGTGGAGCTTGAGGGTGATGCAAACGATTATGTGGGCAAGGTAATGTAACATTGGATACTTTCAGCAAATAAGTTTAAATTCGTCGTATTACGCACATAATAATGAATTAAAGCTTGGAAATATGAAACACATTTTAATGGATATTTTTCTTTACTAGGGCCTGTCAGGAGGCACTGTAATTGTATATCCTCCAAGAGGACTGCCAGACGATTTTAAATCTGAGGAGAATATTATAGTTGGTAATGTCTGCCTTTATGGGGCAACTTGTGGCAAGGCTTTGTTCCGCGGCATAGCTGCAGAAAGATTTTGTGTCCGTAATTCGGGTGCCATTGCTGTTATTGAGGTAGGTTATCACTCAAGAATACCTAGTGTTATGAGGTAATTTAATGAAGTTGTAGGCTGTTGCCTAAAGGCGCTTCAAGCCTCGTAAATAAGCCTAACGTAAATAAGGAGTTCAGGTACCTAAGTCAAGGCGGACATGAACCGGCAATGAGGAATTTCTTGCTGAAAAAATAATTACAAACAAGCGGTTCTTGGAGCAGTCGATGTATTGAGATGAATATCGTAAATGTGTTCTAAAACAAAATAATATCTGTATGCATTACATTGAAGGTACATAATTTCTCTATATATACATATATGCAAAGGCGAACTGGATCGCAAAGGGTGAATACCTTAGATTTTTAGAGCGCACAAGTCATCATAGGCTACTAAAATAAATTTCCGATTATCGCCCATGAAGTCGCGGCGGCGCAGTCCGCCCCTGCACACACGGTTCCGACAAATCGCGGTGAACCTTATTCACCGAACAAGAACGGTATTCGCCCACCTCAATTAGCAAACCTAACACGTTACCTACCGGACCCCTATTAATAGGCTATTTTTCACCAACGCTTAACGACTGGTAGCCTATTAATCGGTCTTTCGATTTCCAGCGTTTGCTGCCGGAAGTCTATTAATTGGCGCAAATGCCTTTTTGAGAAATACCGCTGTTATTTGTGAAGAACTCATATAATCTGCACTCGAATCGTTCAGTCTTTTCGATGTATACATTTCAGTTGCAAGCGGTAGGTCAAGTGTTAAGAACATAGTTGAAGATTTTTTACCCGCAAACTACAAAGGTCTTGGATGATCAAATCGACGTCAAAGAACACAAACTCCGAAAAGCGAGACTGGCGTGGTGCTAAAGTCTGGACATTTTTCTCCTCATAGCCGACGATGTGGTAATATTGGATGATAAATTGCTTGCAATTTATCATCCAATATTACCACATCGTCGGCTATGTTCTTTGACGTCCGTTGTGTTCTTTGACGTCGATTTGGTTTAAAAAGCAGTTCAGTTACTGCCCCATTTCAAAACTCGTCTGTAGTGAAGTTTTATATTCTCTGGCAGAGTGAAGGAGGATGATGGGGTAGTCTTTAGCTCAGTTGGAAGAGCCTTTGGCCTTATACAAAGTGGGTTCGGTTTCCGAAAGTCACAGTGAAATCATTCTTTTCTTTGTGAGACATTTATCTAATATTACAGCTTTATCAGCTGTGATAAGAAAAATTTTCCGAATTTAATGCAAGGATCTTATCATCTATGTTTAAAACTGTATACACGGTCTCACCTTATCTGGCGCAGAACAACCCTTGTTGTCCTTGCGCTATAAAATTACAATTAACTAACTTGTTGCCTATGGTAGCAGGATTTATCGAACCTTGCATACACACACTGCATTTCAAATGTAGACTATGCAAGAAATTCACAGACAACATAAACATCTTGTTGTCATAAATTTCACACTTGTTACTTACATTCACCAACAAACTAGTTACAAGTACCTGACCCTTGTTGTCCTTGCGCGCAAAATTCAAACGTTGTAGGTACTCATCAGCACACATACAGGGATACGGGGAAAAAGTTTTCACCAAGACATGGTGTTGTAAAATGATATGAACATGTGACTTAATGTATCAGTATCTGCACCAGATTTTGGAACTGAATTTAAAAGTTTCACCATAGCATGAAATTTACTAATATCTATAACAATATCTGAACTATTTTGTTCCCTTCGGAAATTATGGTAGCCCATAATTCAGTAATGTTGTTATATTGTTTACCATTTTCATCGAAACCTTTAAGAAGAAAACTTCACGCATTTTCCATAGAATTTAAGTCACGAAAACTAGTTAGCTTACCATTCCACCATCTACACTTTATTATCCAAATGTGCTATCATCCACATGTGCTGTTTTAAGGTAAATGGACGTTTGATCTTGTTAGAAGATCAAACGAGGTCCACTAATATGCTTAAACAAGCATTAAATTATCCTTTAGGAGACCTTGGTAGTTCGTAGCTCTCATGTCGCCAATTGGAAACACTATTTAGTTTTACCGTGATATCTGAATCCAGTCCAAACCATGAGTGATCCTCCACCATACTGTCTTCTGAAAAATATCTTATCGATTTTACCGGTGTCATGTTAGCAGTATCTCCACACATGTAGATCGCCTTTGTCATTTGTTTTCATAAAAAAAAACTCTCTTTTATAATAACTTTCAACCCATATAATACTTTGCGCAGTTCAATCTCTTTTGTTTGCGGTTCTGCGTCATACGAAGTTGCACTCTTTCTTTCATAAACACAAACCTTTGAGTGTTCCTACCAAACCTTGACAAAGTAGCTTTCAACACAGGCTTTAGCTGTGGGTCTTTCACTAGTTTTCCCAGTGATATATTCCCTCTAGTTAACCGTTCAGCAACAATTCTTTTCTGCCGTGGAAATTTTTTTTTTTTGCGAGTAACCGGAATGTTCTTTTGGCCATAATGTCCTTGTAATCTAAGAAAATTTCAAACAAGGTGAGGAGATCGATCTGGTTTCTCAGCGGTGGACCTTGGCAAATTGTCACTAACATATAAAGCTTCAATCTTCCCCTTTTCCACTTCGCTTAATACTTTTTCGCTTAATACTTTTTCGCTTAATACTTTTTCGCTTAATACTTTCTTACAGACACGCTTATATGCATACGATATAATGTGCATACCGCATGGTCCATATGGGAAAGCGAAACCTGCTGCCCCCGAATGCAATTAATATCACTAGGGCTGATTTTCGCTGCATTGTTATATGATTTTGCAACACCATGTTTCAGCGAAACCTTCCTGTGCCTATATTTAAGTATTCACGTTTATTTCGTTGGTCAATACAAGCAATAGATGTAACAGTTGTTACAGCAAGGCACACTTTATGTGGTTCAAAAATTTCTTAGATTTTTATTCTTGAATAATTAGGTGACCATAATTTTGAAATGCAGTGTATATGTATGTGTGAAATATATCAAATTTTATATAGTAACTGGAGATGCAGTACAGTTACCTCAGATGTAACTAAGAATTGCGCAATAGCAAGACTTTCATTTACCAATAAACTTCCATTTTCTGACGTTTAAACACCGAGATTATTGGTGAGCAAAATTTGTTAGTGTTGAGACATTGAATTATTTTCAAGGGCGTTGGTGACCATGGATGTGAATATATGACTGGTGGATACGTTCTCATCCTAGGGCCTACCGGAAGAAACTTCGCTGCCGGAATGTCGGGCGGAATTGCTTATGTTCTAGATCCGTAAGTGTGATATTTAGTATTAAAAATAATGCAATAGAGTTTGAAAACGAATTATTCAACGAAATTTCAACATCAAAATTGTTTTATTTGCAGTTTTCATTGATTGTGCATTGCCTTGTTCGTTCAGATTGATCTGTACAGGGTTCCCTAAACGCAGTGACCGCAGCTCTAATTTCTTAAATATTGATCCTAGACATATGTATTAAATTGGAAAGTGGCGTAAAAAAAAGGTGCAGAATTTTATGAAATCGATTAAAATTGCAGAGGATTATTTTTTGAAGAAATACAAAATTTAAATTTTTATACAGTCCCTGTACACAAAATTGTCCATTTAGTAAAATGTTCCCCATACTCCAATAGGTCAATATACAAAATTTCAGAATTCTAGTGGAACAAGAACCAGAGATATTAATACCCAAAATAACGTGACTTAACAGTATCAATTTCCCAGCATGCACCTATTGCTCCCTTCAAAATGTGGTGTAAGTTAATTATTTTGGGTCTTGATATCTCTGGTTCTTTTATCCACTAGAATGCTGAAATTTTGTATATTGACCTATTGGATTATGGGGCACATTTCACTTATTGGAAATTTTTGTGTACGGGGACTGTATAAAAACTTAAATTTTGTATTTTTCGAAAAATAATCCTCTGCAATTTTAATCAATTTCATAAAATTCTGCACCTTTTTTTTTTTTTCTTTTGTCCCACTTTGAAATTTAATACATATGTCTAGGATCAATATTTAAGGAACTAGAGCTGTGATCAATGTTTTTAGGACACTCTGTGTATTTACATATAATTTCTCTACATAATGTGTATTTACCATCCTGTATAATTTATTACAGACAAAAGTTTACTCTCAGGTCGCATGGGCCTTGTCCGACCAAACTTTACCCATTGCTGCCCTGGTGGATATAAATCAAGCTTAGTATAAAAACTTTAGACCACTGTACATATGCTGCATTTTGTTTATTTGTATCTTCTTCTATAACAGTTCATTTTCCACCCAAAATAAAGTTGTTATATATATATATATATATAACAACTACTATATATATAATAGCTAGAACAACTCCAGCGGAAAATGAGAACCATCCAGAGAAGAGCCGGACAACTACACCCTGCAACGGCAATTGAACGGCAAACACTACCCCGGGAAGAAGGAGGACGCGGACAAGCGGACCTCAAAGACTTACATGACAAGCAGATCCAGAGCATGAGGCAATACTTCCAGTTGAAGAGTCCCCGATCGCCACTCATCCAAGCCATAATACAAGCAGATGCAAATTACACGCCACTAAACCTGTGTAGTACCGAAGAGCGTGTCCTCGAAACAGCCAACGAACAGAAACTGAGAACTTGGGCCGGAAAACCATTACATGGCAGGCACTACAATGACCTGCAACAACCACACGTTGACAAAAAGGCATCAAATTCTTGGCTGGCCAAAGGCACTCTCCAGCCAGAGACAGAAGGATTCATGCTAGCCATCCAAGACCAAGTGATCGCAACAAGGAACAATCAGAAATTCATCCAGAGAAAAGACATAGAAAGCGACAAATGCAGACACTGTCATGCGGCATCGGAGACAATCCAACACGTGATGGCAGGATGCAAGATCCTTGCGCAGTCAGACTACAAACATAGACACGATCAAGTAGCGAAAATAGTCCACCAGAAATTGGCAGCGAATGCTGGCTTTCTGACAGAAAAATGCCCGTACTACAAATATGAGCCAGAGACCGTGCATGAGAACGAAACACACAAGCTTTACTGGGATAGAGCAATCATAACAGACAAGACAGTCCCACATAACCGTCCTGACATAACCCTCGTCGATAAATCGAATAAGACCACGTACTTAATCGACATAGCAGTACCCAACACCAATAACATACAGACAACCTACACAACGAAAATCACCAAGTACCAAGATCTCAGACATGAAGTACGAGATATATGGGGTATGGAAAAGATCCTCATCATCCCGTTAGTCATCTCAGCAACAGGGATAGTACCAAAAACGCTTGCGACGAATTTGGGAATATAAAAAGAGGCTTGGGAACATGGCGCTCTGCCCGTCCCAAAGCCTGTTTCCGCCAAGAATGGGCGAGGAAAACTTTATATATATATATCAGTGGTGTAGCATCAGGTCCAATACTTGGCCTATCTCCTCCCCACATGCTGTTTTTTGAAAAAAATCAACGTTTACTTTCAAGTTATAAAAAGAAAACGCTGTTACATTGTTATTTTCAACGCCATTTAATTATATAAAACTAAATACAGCCTAAATATAAAATATAATTAAAATATGAAATATAATTAAAGTACAAAATGTAATTAAAATGCAAAATATAAAAATATACTAAAATTAAAACAATGATTCGAAAATAAATAGATTTAACAGAAATTAACATTTCCATCCTTGAATACTTTATTTTTGTATACGAACTCCATTTTTTTTTCTGTGAATTTAAGCATTACATTTTCATAAAAAGTTTCTTTAGAGTACTTTTTCATATTTACAAGAACGTTTTTTACTATTGACAAAACAGCCAAGTTGCTCAAGCGTACTTGTTCTTGTGTGGCTCTAAGACATGCTACGATTCTTTTTTCATTCAGAAAAACTGCTTTCGATATTTGTGGCAGTTGATAGAAAAATTAATACTTGTTCTGTTAATTTGTACACCTCACTAAACACAATATCCAATTTATTCAACTTCGTGTAACAGGTAATATCTGCTATTTATTTATTTATTTATTTATCGATCGATCGATCGGCCTGCCCACCTACCTACCTACCCACCTACCCACCCACCCATCCATCCATCCATCCATCCATCTACCTACCTACCTACCTACTTTCATTTTTATCTATTTATTTATTGTACTCGTTAACGGAATAAAACACCCTCAAGTCATTTTTGAGTCAGGCCCTGCGGTGGCGCAGTGTGGTAACGCGTTCTCCTATTGCGCGGCTAATCCGGGTTCGACTCCCAGCAGTGCAAAAAGAACGCTTACTCAGAGATCTCATAAAAGATCGCACTGCTCACTGTAGTCCGGGGTTTGGTTCCCCAGGCCTTAAGAGGTTCGGATTCCTCGGAAAACAGTAGGTCCCGGCGCAGCATGACCACTGTAGTCTTTGAGCCGTAAAACCGCAAGTAAGCAACCAAACACTTTTCAGATTTGACTATAAGTTATTTCAAAGAACTTCTAAAGCATAGTGGCCTTGGCCAGAGGCGCCTAAGGCCACTGAGGCTTACTTCGACCGGCCCCATTACTCCTTCCCTGAACCGGGCCCTCCCCACAGCACAGGTTCTTGCCAGCGTTGGCCCCTGGATTTCAACCGGGCCCCCAGCCTACTGCCCCTTTTCAGCTCTGCCCTTTGCCAATCTATTAAAGATGGAAAATATGGCATAGAGAAATACAACTTATCCTAGGATAGAAAGAATTGTTTTCTTAGCTTGGGAACAACATGAAATTTTCGTTTCTTTGAAATGACTTTCAAAAATTCATCATCTTCTTGATCCGACGAGATAGCCGTGCAATTTTTAGCTTTGTGTTAGTCGTCAACATTTAGTTACATGGTGTACGATATTGTTTAATAATATATTACGGAAACAGTGTTCCATACAAATTTAATAACTTCCATATTATAGAGTGTATTTGCTTAATTTTGTCTATAACAATATACTGTCTATAATGATGTCTTTTCCTTGCCCCTAAACTATGGTCATAGACCTATTTCACAGTGTTATCAAACCTTCCAGGGCCGTGTGTAGGACGGGGCGGGTTAGGTGGTCTCCTAGCACTGCTAAGTATATGTATTGTAAGTAACGAGAAATAAACTTTTGGAGGACATAATATACTTTTTTACAAATAGATTTTGTATTTATCAACAGTATTTTTCGATAGAATGTTTGGTTAATTGACTTTTCTCGTGTGATATCCTACTTCCCATAATGCTCATGAAGCTTGTAAATGGTAATCGAAATAAATCCATTGTCAAAATTTTAGGATGACGCTTGAATTATTTTTAATATTTCATTATTGAAAAGGTAAAAAAACGGTGAAATACTGTACTTCTGCAAGCAGTTGGCTATTTTTTAGACAATTTGAACGGATTTAACTTGCGCACATGAATGAAAGTTCGTATTCAATCGATTCGAATTCAATTCAATTCAATTCGCTTCTTCACCACTGATCATTCTTAACTACTTACTTGTAAACTTCCATGATACTTTACCAAACGTTGCGATCCCTCTCAGAAATATTATGACGATCCCTATTAGCGTAGCTTCAGCAGAACCTTCATTCTCTAAATTGAAATTTATTAAAACATACTTAAGGTCTACTATGACTGAAATATCAACGCTCTAGTTCTTATTTCAATTGAAAATGGCTTGTCATCGTCTTTAGATTTTTCACATTTAAGTGTGTACAGGGCAGAGATCGTGACGGAAAATGACAGAAACACCGATTTTGTTATTTTTATCTTAAAAAACTTCGAATCTTTCTGAACATTTTGTTACAAAATTTATAGCCATACGGCTTTTTGTTCACTTTAAAATTCGAATTATAAATGAATAGCTCGTTTCCAAAAGGGCCTAAGTCATATTTTACAGTTTTTGAGAAAAGAACACTTTTTTTATTCTCAGGCTAAATAATGTTTTGAATTTAAGTCTTATTTTGAGGAAATGTTATACATCCCTCACTGTCACTTTCATGCAAGTGACAGAAATGCTGGAGGTTTGAGTACGGTGGTGAAGATCATTAAGTATTGACTTACCATCTTTTGCTATAAAACATAAGACTTAGGACCTTTTGCCATGAAACGTTAAAACTTGTGCCATTTTGCTGTAAAACATGACTTACGGCCTCTTACCACGAAATATAAAACTCACATCTATTTGGGACAAAATATTTTGTGCATTAGTATGAATGTATTAAACTTTATTGCTTAACTTAACAACATTTTATAAATAAATTAAATGCTAAATGCTATCTTGCAGAAATAGAAATAAAAATAGTTTTACAAATTATCTAAGATTTTCAATGCGAGTTTTATATAACTGTTAAAATTGGACACCTTGCAGAATCTAAAATTAGATGAATGTGCATTAGTTGAACTACCGAAGATCTTCATTTATAAAAGTTATTTCGTCAGCACTATCTGTTTCCTCTCTATCTGCAGCATTGTCAATGCACGATTTCTTGTAGAAAGGAAAACACTCGTGGGTGTCATTTATTCCGATTGTTTCTAACAGTTTAAGGACATCAGTTTTCTTCGCTTGTTTCATGCTGTTGTGAGGCTTGACATGTAACGCAATACCACTGAATTTTTTCCCATGTTTAAGGATTGTATGCTGAAATACTAATTCGCCTACGGCGTATGTTAAGAATAATACTTTTTCGCCCCACACAAAAGATAGAACGAAATGTTGAAGCACAACCTGGAATGTTACGGGCACCCAGTAGCGTAGCTAGTGGGGAGCAAGGGGAGCGGATGCCCCGAGCGCCACAATTCGGAGGGCGGCAATTAGCCTTTAAAAAACAAAATTTATTTGTTTTGTTACCCCATTGGGTGGGGTGGGGGCAATGACAGTCACTCGCCCCGGGCGGCAAAATATCTAATTATGCCACTGCGCGCACATGATACTGAAATACAGTATTTCACACTCATCTCACTTTCCGATTACTTGGTTTTTCTGTGTTTGACCGGTACCCTGTTGGGGACCTAATTTTTATTTGCACATACACAGAAAAGCATTTTGCTTTGTTTTGTTACTGTCCTTGTACATGCATCGCATGCTGACAGTAGTAAAACGTTTTACTTTGCAATAACTGTCACTTTTGTGCTTGCACGCCATTGTTGATAGTTTTCCATTAGCAGAATGTAATTTTACATTTTTAAGAAACTTCTGGAAGGTAGTTGAATCACACTTAGGTTTCCGTAGGTGTTCTGGAGCCGTCGAAACAACCTCCGTATAGCTACAACTTTCCATACTACAGAATACGCGCGTTTCGCCTGCATTCTCTCACTACTCTTTTTATCCACAGAATAAAATTTATCTATTACGTGCAAAATATGACGTAAAATATTTATTTTACGCATGCGTCAATAATACTGTGCTTCAGTTTGTCTGCCTAAATACATAGGTATGCGCAAAGAGGGGTGCGCGTTTCAGAACCGACAGGGAATAGAAGCTTTTTGACTTAGGGCTCTTTGGAATAAAACTCTCCAGTCACTTAGGTCCTTTTGGAATAAAACTGAATTTTTGCTATGAACTTTGACCTTGATTTAGGACATTTTCAATGCTCAAAGTGTTCGGAAAACCTTCTCGAACTAGTGAGGCTAACTATAGGCCAATAAACTCAATTTTGAAAAAAAAAAAAAATTATTTATTCCCTTTTGGAAACGAGCTCCTCAAATATAGTAGATTAAAATTTAAAGGAACAGAACTCTCATAAACAAACACTTTCTCACTATTTTTATGGCGCAGTATAGCCCAGATGCTCTTGCGCCATAAAAAAGCCAAACAAACACCACTTCTTTTCTTTTTTTCGACTTATTAAAAAATGCATCATGCGAAGCGTTGATTTAATGGGTTTACACCTCACATATACATAAAATTTTAACACAATGTTACACTCAAATTGCGAACGAGTCATTACGTAGTCGAATATGTGCAAAATGCCCTAAATTATGCAAC
>QLNU02014802.1:32750441-32773130 GCA_006491805.2 Dysdera silvatica
CACCTAGACGAACAATATTTGTCATAGGACCTAGGGTCGCAAACCACTCACAGCGCTTGTTCTAAAACAAACCGTCCAGCATGTACGAATAGTGACAACGAGTGCATAAAAAGCGCCAGATAAAACTCAGGTCAGCTGTCCAAGTGCATAGATGATTAGGACATCGCATTTTGCGCTTCTCATGCACTGGTTGTCACTATTTGTGCATGCTGGACGGTTTTAGAACTGGCGCTGTGAGTGGTTTGCGACCCTAGGTTCTATGACAAATATTGTTCGTCTAGGTGTACCCTACCCCTCCTAGATGTTTGCAACCCTGGTGCTCAGACACCCTGTATATACTCGAAGACAGCAACAAACAATATTGCGCAGACTTACAGATGGCGGTCTAAGGTGTTTATTTATTTAAATTTGTAAACGGTTTTCTTTTCCTTCCTTGTTTTTCGTTTACGCCATGTGGTGTTATTTTGCTGCCTCGCTGTGAGTGCATTTTCAAGTTGGGTAGATTTTAGGTTACATTTAGGTTGTAGTAAAGCCCATTACGGTTTCAAAATGGAGTCAAATTTATTACCGCCAACTCTATCTCTTCGCCACACCATTGCAGTTTATTTCGGAAAGGGGGCATACCTTAGAATTTTCGGAGGGCGCGAGTCCTATCGCCCATGAGGGCCGGTTGGCCGGCGGCCCAGTCCGCCCCTGAATATAACTCAATATCAGCTTAACACAAAATATGTGCAAATTTGTAATAAATATAGAATTAAATTTAATTCTATATGTAGTATAAGTTCGTACTGTGTTAGGACATGTTATTTGTACTTCTAATGTTATCACTATTTTGCTTATACGCATAGCTGAAATCCGGAATATATGTCAATGCATATGCAATTATAGTGTATACTTTACTCTTTTTTTAGCATTAATGCATATCAATATACGAGGGTTGTTCAAAAAGTTCTGCCTCCACGTCTGTAATTACTTCATTAACAGAACAAAATGAAATAGTTTACAGTGAAAAGTAACTTTGAAATGTTCTTTATCACATGATGTTTTTATTTCACAAGTGGTACCACTGATTGAATTCCTGACAGCGGAAGGTGTTGCACCAATCGATATCCACAGGCGAATGAGTGCTGTGTATGGCGAAGCATGTGTGGACATTAGCACCGTCAGGAGATGGGTACACGCAAGCCGGACGAAGAACCGAGGCACGTCGAGTGTGCACGATGAGCCCATCAGTGGACAGCTGAAGTCCGAAGACAGTGCAGAGCATACGGAACGTGTCAATGAACTGATTCGTGATAACCGGCGTATTAAGCAGAAGGTGATTGCCAGCGTTGTTGGAATATCGCTTGGAACAGGGAATCATATCGTTAAGAATGAACTTGGCTTCACGAAAGTCTCTCCCGGTGGGTGCCTCACATATTGCCAGCGGAAATGAAAGAAGCGCGACAGTAGATATGCCAACAGAATTTGGAACGTTACGAAGCGGAGGGAGATGCCTTACTCCATCGCATCGCCACTGGTGATGAAACCTGGGCACATTATCACGACCCGGAGACTAAACGGCAGTCCATGGAGTACAGACACCCCAGCTCTTCTCGTCCCAAGAAATTCAAGACACAGCCATCAGCTGGCAAAGTTATGGTCGCCATCTTTTGGAACAGTGAAGGTGTGATTCACATTGATTTTCTTGAATGTGGCACAAGTGTCAACTCGCAATGCTACGTACAGACATTGCAGAAATTGCGCGCTCGTCTGCGATGAGGCCGTCCACGAAAAATTGCGATCATTCAACACGACAACGTTCGCCCTCACACAAGTCGGGAGACAAGTGCGGCGTTGCAGAAATTGGGTTTCACAGATGTTTTGCCTCACCCACCTTATAGCCGGACTTAGCGCCTTGGGACATTTGGCTATTCCCGAAACTGAAGGAACATCTTAAGGGCACACGCTTTGTGTCCGACGAACAAGTCACCCGTGCGGTGCGTTCTTGGTGTCGCCAACAGCCAGCCTCATTCTTCTGTGATGGCATGCAATAATGATAAATACAATTAGGGGGCGGCAATTAATTAGCCCTTAAAAACAAAATTTGTTTTGCTACACCATTGGGTGGGGCGGCAATGCCAATTACTCACCCCAGGCCGCAAAATATCTAGCCAAGCCACTGGATTTAAGTGAGTTAGGAAGATGACTTCACACTTTGTGCCAAAGCAATAGTTACGCGCGAGTCCATGTTTCGTCCGTGAATACCCTGGCATTATTAGATCGTTAAGATTTCTTGTAACGTGGGTATGATCAGCGAAGTGTAATGAAGTGAGGTCAGAGGTTCTTTTTCGTGTGGTGTTGTACACGAAGATGGAAGTTTTGTAGGCAAATAGCTTTTCGATTAATAATACCTGATGCTCGTACGCTATTTATCTCTGGAAGGAAGGGTTTTGATGACTATGGAGACGGAGGTATCTTTTCTTCTGAGTCTGATAAGTCTAAGGAGATTAGGCGTCGAAGTGCTTCCCCAGATTAGAAGACAATAGTAAAGAGAAGACAAAATCAGTAATGAAGTCCAATAGAAATTGAAGCGGGTGGGTAAACTTGACGCTTCGAATCACTCCAATCTTTCTACCGATATCAGAACAGATAATGTTGATATGAATATCACAGTCCATACATTTTGGGAACAACTTTCCCTCCCAACTATTTTTTAGGGATCAAAGCGGCCACAGCCCGTGTATATTCATAGTATCAATATTTGAAACTAATTGAGAGGAACTAGTTCTGATATCTGATAAACACTAGAGGATATAGGAAAAGTAGGTTCCGATATCTGACGCTACGAAAAACGATATTTCTACAAACGATACTCTCTTTTCGATAGATATCACTATACCTTTTCTAGAGTTTTAAATAAAGATTTTTGGAATACCACCGGAAGAACGTTTATTCAAGAGCCCTTCGCTGGTGTAACGCATTGGTTTATTGAGCCGTGAACTCAGGTTCGATCTCAATGGCGCCATAGAACGTCACTGTTTGGCATAAAATGACCCTTGCTGTTCTTGCGCCACAAAATGCAATCAACCTTAGAACGCGTGTCATTTTTCAGTTCACTATTGTCGATGTGTTGGTATCCTTCCGCCATAGAGATTTGGATTCATCGGAAAACAGTAAGTCTTGATGTAGCTTGACAAGCTGTCTTCGGGCCTTAAAACAAACACTTAAGTTATCTAATAAATTCTAGAATCAATTAATTTTTTTTAATTTCGTAGATTTTATCCACTGTCCTTTTAGTACAATTTCGATATTTTCTGACAAACAACATTATTTATGAATCAAGGTTCGTATTTGTGAAATGTTTTTGTATACTACCTTTATACTATTGGTTTTTTTTAAAAAGAAGACCCTTCGTTTTTAGGAAGACTGGAGGGAAGCGTTGAATCAGCTGTTGCAGACAAATAATTTTCCAGAATTTACGGGCCGTGTGTGCCCCGCCCCATGCGAGGTCAGACATTGACATTGATGTTGCAAAAGAGTTTTCTTATAAAAACGAATAGTCTTTATAAATTTTTATTTTTTTATACCCTTAGGGCGCATGCGTCTTGGGCATTAATGAGCCACCAGTCAACATCAAGCATATCGAATGTGCAATAATCGACAAAGCTTTTGAAGAAGGGTGGATGACGCCACAGATTCCTGCTGTCCGAACTGGTAAAAAGGTAGCCATTGTGGGAAGTGGACCGTCTGGATTAGCTGCAGCTGCGCAGTTGAACAAGGTCAGAATGCACGATAAATGGAAAACTCTACACCTCCCACGACCACCTCCAAAAATTCCAACATATTTTAAGAATAATGTGAAAAACTAATGTATATATTTCAGTTAATTTCCTTGCCAAAGTTATCAATATTGCTTGGGGAGATCAGGTGGCTTTTGTCATATTATTTGATTTTAGTATTTTGTGTTAAATCGTTTGGTGACACAACTCCTCCAAATCGAATTGCTACCTGATTACTAGGGATGAGCATCAATAAAAAAAACATCGATGTCTAACATCGACGTTTGATAAACATTGGTCTCGAAACATCGATGTTTTAAAATTTCTTATTTATAACTTAAAATCTTCGTTGTTTTAATTTTAAAAACATTGAACGTTTATTATTACATTTCCATAATAAAAAAAGGATATTTATAAATTATCCGTTTCTATACATCGATGTTTTTAAGCAAGAATCATCGATGTTTTTATTTAAAAAATAGAAGCTTATTTAACTAAAAAAAACATACGTTTAATGTTCAATAAGGTAAGATGAATACCCAATATTTCGAAATAAGTATAAAAATATTAATTAATTAAAAAAAATAACAATTCATTCATTATTTTTCAAATTAAAATAAATTATAAGGAAACGGTGAATATATAATAATATATCGAAATATAGGTAATTGTTATTTGCAAGAGTAGCTTTTGGTATATCGTTGTAAAAAATAAATTAAATTATATATTAAAAAATAATATAGCATTTAAAATAACCACATGAAATCATCCATGGAATGTAAAAAATTAATTATTTTTAGTAGTTATAAGCGAGTCGATGCGGTAGCCAGGGACATTCGACTATAAATGGCCGTATTTCGATTTTCATTTATGGTTGACTTCTCTGACCTTCTAGGGAACACCGGTGGTCAAGTTGTGGTCTGTTCTATGATAAAATTGCCCGCCAAAACCGATCACCGTTGTTGGTATTTCCAAACGATGTCTACACGATTGAAGGGATATATGACCGTTCTAATGAGCAACATCATTTCATTTAATTTTAAAATGTTAATGTACAATAATTCCGTGGTTTATTTTAGTACCTGCAGATAAGACCAGTGTTCTCTAACTTAATTACATATGTGAGCTACTTAATGTATAGGCGTACAAATTCCCGATACAGTAGCCAGATAAACCTTAGTTTATCGACGATCGTGAATCAATGATTCTAAGTGGTTTTATTATAATTGGGATTTTAAATTGTCGAAATGTAAAATTAAATTATAAATCTCTTGCATTATTAAAAAAATGACATTGCAGTAAAAAAAAGACATTGCAGTAAAAAAAAATGACATTGCAGCAAAACATAAAAACATCGAAAGTAAAACATCGATGTAAGATGATTACCCTTCAGAGATAACAAATTGCCAAATAATGGTCAACACACAAAGCCACCTAAACGAGTTTTTGTGAGTTTTTCGCGGAGGATTTTTTTTATCACTAATAAATTTGACACTCACGTATTATTAGCTTAATCTAGAGATATTTCCGTTTAGGAGAAAAAGAGACGCCATCCAGGAGGAGGATGGTGTCTTTTTCTCCTAAACAAAAATAGTTTTAGATTGAGCTAATAATACGTGGGTGTCAAATTTATTAGTAATAAAACATCGATATTTCGAAAACATTGACTATCGATGCTCATCCCTACTGAATACTAATCTTATTACTGGTTGGGGAGAGTTCAAGTATTACGTAAGCACCTTTGGGGAGAGAGGGCATTGCTGTTGTGCTTATTTTCCTATGTTAGCCAATGTTAATTTTTGCTTAGGAGGGAGAGGGGTATAAAATGGCCAAAATATTGCTTACGTAATACTTGAATATTCCTTTAGGAGTTTTTCTCTCTCACTCACATATAGACTTACATATATATATATGTCAATGACATTTAACATTGAATATGCATAATACACGGAAGTGCCAGAAAAACTGGTACAGGCGTGCGTATGCAAATAACGGAGCTTTGCAACCAATCAGCGTAATGCGATGCGGTCGGCAGCGCCTATATAAGACAAGAGATGTCTGGCAAAGCTGTTAGATCGGTTCTTGCCGCTACAATGGCAGGTTATCAAGATTTAAGTGATTTTGAACGTGGCGTTATAGTCGGCACAAGAGAGATGGGACATAGCATCTCCGAGATAGCGACAAAATTTGGATTTTCGCGTACGACCATTTCACGGGTATACCGTGAATATCAGGAATCCGGTAAAACATCAAATCTCCGACAGCGGTGCGGCCGGAAAAAGACCTTGAAAGAACGGGACATTCGACGACTGACGAGAATCGTTAAACGAGATAGACGTGCAACACTTCCTCAAATTGCCGCGGATTTCAATGCTGGGGCATCAACAAGTGTCAGCGTGCGAACTGTTCAACGAACCATCATTGATATGGGCTTTCGGAGCCGAAGGCCCACTCGTGTACCATTGTTGACTGCACGGCACAAAGCTTTACGCCTCGTCTGGGTCCGCCAACACCGCCATTGGACTGTTGATGACTGGAAACACGTTGCCTGGTCTGACGAGTCTCGTTTCCAATTGCATCAGGCGGATGGACGTGTACGGGTATGGAGACAACCTCATGAATCCATGGACCCTACATGTCAACAGGGGACTGTTCAAGCTGGTGGAGCTTCTGTGATGGTATGGGGCGTGTGCAGTTGGCGTGATATGGGACCCCTGATACGTCTAGAGACAACTCTGACAGGTACGTAAGCATCATGTCCGATCACCTACACCCATTCATGTCCATTGTGCATTCCGACGGACTTGGACAATTTCAGCATGATAATGCGACACCCCACACATCGAGAGTTGCTACCGAGTGGCTCCAGGAACACTCTTCTGACTTTAGACACTTCCATTGGCCACCTAAATCGCCAGACATGAACATTATCGAGCATATCTGGGATGCCTTGCAACATGCTCTTCAGAAGAGATCTCCAACACCTCGCACTCCTATGGATTTGTGGACTGCCCTGCAGGATTCCTGGTGTGAATTGTCTCCAGGATACCTTCAGACATTAGTCGAGTCCATGCCACGTCGTGTTGCGGCACTTCTGCATGCGCGAGGAGGCTACACGATATTAGGTAGGTGTGCCAATTTTTCTGGCACTTCAGTGTAAATAAATTTATGAAATTTACGATCTGCTTTTCCAAAAATCACTATAAACACATAACGCACGCATACACATGTGGTGTATAAATGTTATTTTTTGGAAATTAATGTAATTGTGGAGAATATATATATATTTCAATTAAATTTTTACCGTAACAAATATTATCTCTCCTACCATTAAATTATAAAAAATTTCATAACATTTATATTTTGATATATTTAAAATGTTTTCTGCAGGCTGGTCATACAGTGCATGTTTATGAAAGGAATGATAGGATTGGTGGTCTTTTAGAGTATGGTATTCCAACTATGAAATTGAGCAAAGAGGTAAGGATTGAATTAATACTTGTTATTATTATAATAAACTACGATTGTCCATTAATAATAGAAATTTACCACAGTTGCAGAAGTGGCATTACTTCACCGGCAGATCTAATGGGAGCGATGGCCCCATCGCCCCCATTATCCAGAATTATATCATGCAAAATAAAATGCATGGTACGGGATACTTGGCTAAAAATGGGAATCGAAAACAAATCTCCCCCACTGAAAGATTTCTGGATCCGCTACTGCTTTACTTAGCATTGCATTTACATTAAGGCAAGACTCTTTGACACCTCGGGCATTTACGATCTGTCATTGTAGGATAACTCCGGCTAGCAACGTAGTTTTCAAAATTATTGATTGGGGGGCTCAAACACGTTTTATATACATTTATGCATTACGATGTGAGTAAAATTGCAATGTGTTTTAAATTACTGTGGGAGCTCGGACTCCACAGGTCCATACACCTATGCTTACGACTACGGTTATTAAAACTCGATAGGCTGTAACAGGGGCGGACTGGGTCCTCTTAAAGTGTGCGCACCTTGGATTATTGGAGAGTGCGAGTCCTATCTCCCATGGGGGGGCACATCGGTGTGTACATGAATGTACACATTCGCCATTGTGTATTAACAGTGATTTATAACGTTTGGGAAGACTGTGCGTATATTGCTTAAACTTAATGGATGCGCGCCAACATAGTTGAATGCAAACTGGATAAGCGTCCACAATTGCTAAAGTAATTGCATAAAGAACAAGGAAAGATGGTTGAGAGACGCAAATATAAAAAAAATTAAAGGGTTTAAAGTACGATTCAAAACCGTAACTGATCTTCTCAAAGTAGGTTAATTCGCCTACATTAATTTACTTGCCGAAGTGGTAAAACCAAGACGTAAATAAAATATTAGCCTTTATTATGTAAAACTATTAATTTACTTTTAATTTGCAATTACTTCAGAGACTTGGCTCGCTCGGGACGTTGCAATACATCTGCACCCGACGGCAATCCGAAAGCAAGAGAATGAGCATAAAACCATAGCTTTATAGCAGGGGACTCCAACATTTTTCAGTCCAAGGGCCAGTTTTGCTTATTATTGTTGGTCCGCGGGCCGTACTACTGTATCAGCAGTATTAAGACTGAGCAGAGGCGAATCCAAAGGGGCGCTTGCTGGATCAGAATACAATTCAATGAGTCCTAAGTTTAATTTTTGTTTTTAAATCATTGTTGATCAACTGCAAATCAATAAAACTACTCCTAATGCCCATATACGCTAGAAAACTGAAGTAAAACACGACTGAGGGAAGACCGCGTATTACTTTAGTTCTCTAACGTTTTAAGATATTTATTACGAAATGTGAAAATGTGAACAGAATAAAATATATTATATATATTATTACATATATTATGTAAATATATACATATATTTAGGATTTAGAGGGAGAAAGGGGCGTTACTTTGTGTGCACCAATCTGTATTTTTTCATGAGCTAGCGGGCCGCATAAAACATGTCGGCGGGCCGCAAGTTGCCTGCGGGCCGAAGACCCCTGCTTTATAGCTTTACGCTTCACCATTGCACAAGTTACATGCAGATAGTGCTGCCATCTATTAGAAATAAAAAAAGTTAAACAGTTTTGCGACAAGGGCAAATATAATAGAAGTAAACAAAAGAATGCAGAATTGAATGTTAGGTTCTCCTTTTGCGTATATCATTCCCCCTCTCCCTACTAAATAATGACAATAGTTATCATAGGGTTACATGAAAACTTTCACAGCGCATTTTAAATCGGAAACGGTTTTCTAGTTTAGAAGGATGCGATAAAATTATTAAATGAGATTAAATAATCCAAAACTTGACTTTTCGATTAGTCTTGAAGAACCTTCTTCCGAAGCATTCATTCTCAGCGATGATAGTTGACTGATGCCAATGTATACCTTGAGGTTATGATACTCGTATTTTGGAAATCGCCAAAGGAACCTATTAGTCGGCCAACACCAGCATAAAAAGCGCCAGTGAGAGTACATATTTAATAACTTACCACGCAGTTCCGAACTTAACAATTGTGTACAATGCTTGTCATTGATGATGACAGATATTCACACACATATGTAAAAATAAGATATTTGTTATCTAATGAGGGGGGCCCTCCCCCAGCGGTTCGAAAATTTGATTAGCCCGATTCTACTATGCATTTCCATTCAAAAGTTTTACAAGCACATTTTAAAGTAAGATACTTTTTAGCTCATTACTAATTGCCAAGCAGTATAAATTATTTTTGTAGCATTTTAGTATCTTGTACATTCACTAAAATTTTTGACAGTCTTGAGAAGAAGGTAATTTTTCTCAGCTCCACCTCCCAGAAGTACTCGTATGGGTGCTCGAATAAAAAAAAATTCACACTTCATGCATATATCATCATCAGGTTGATGATAATGATGGTGTATGTATAAAATGTGACTCTTTTATCCGAGGAGGGCATGATGAAAATGGCCCAGTTTTGAAGTCATCTTACGACTCTGTTATATTGCAAACTATAATATGGTACTAGTAGATGTTAAACTATAACGTGAACTATAATTATAGGTTGTAAAGCGAAGAGTAGATCTTCTGTCGGATGAAGGTGTAACATTCCATACAAATGCAAATATTGGAAAAGATGTTTCAGCCAAAACACTTCTCAATGATAATGATGCTTTACTATTGACAGTAGGAGCAACTTGGCCCAGGGACCTCCCAATCAAAGGTATGCCTCCAATTCAACTCATTTAAATTCGTTACTTTCAACTGTATATTTTAAACTTAATTACATCACACTTGTGCATCTGTAGTGTTATATTTCTTTGCTACAATGCACGCACACATGTACTTAATATGAGCGTACTTTTCAGGTCGCAATTTAAAGGGAATTCATTTTGCTATGAAGTTTTTGGAGACCTGGCAAAAACACCAGTTGGGTAACCAAATTGACTACCTTTCTCTGAACGCAAAAGGAAAAAATGTTGTCGTCATTGGAGGCGGCGATACTGGCTGCGATTGTATCGCCACATCTTTGCGTCAGGTACTTCAGAATTTTCTTGTAGTGCTTGGGGCTGTTTATTATTCAGTTTGCGCAAATTACTAGGGGTGTGTTCGGGACAGAAGCGTGTGGGGAAGCTAAATCTCCATTTTGTACATAATAGTACTGTTCGAGCGGTTCTAGTGTTCGGAGTCCTGGTAGTTTCAGAAAATAAACTGTAACTGAGATGATTTTATTGTAAACAGGGACTAGATTTTCCTTTTTAGTAGGACTTGTGTTAAACATTTATGAATATTGTTCATTCCTTTATTGAAAATTCTGGATATTTTATTGGGTTTTTGAAGGTCTATCTTCAAAAAATATTTAGTGCTACAGACCCAACACACTTTAACGCTGTCTTTCAACTGTGATGTATTAAAAAATAGCTACACCTTTTCCAAGGGCATGGCTCGAATATTAATTTTTACGTATTTTTCATTAGCAAGATGATACTTACGGCGCAACCCCTTCTCCAAAAAAATGTTAACTTTCAATTTTTCAAAAATTTGCAGGAAAAGTCCAAATTTTGAACTTATTTATCAGACACAAGTATCATTAAATTTTAAAGCTACAGAAGAAAAAAATGCCTAAAAATTGACAAAAATCGTTGTGAAATTTACATTGAATTAAATAATTTTCAAGTGAGTATTTTATATGCGTAAAACCAATTTGTATGGAATTGCGCCCTGCCTAAAATTTACATTTTAATTACCTGAAATAGTAGCATCAGAGGTCCCCCTTAGCTGCACCTAAAAATAAAACATAATTTTGAAGTTACAAAATTATAGATTTAACTGTCAACAGATCAGAGCACCTCACAGTGTAGCGGTAACGCGTTCGGTTCTCCTGTTATTACCCACGTTTCAATTCTAATGGTAGCGTGGAACGAATGCTCGCCCTTTAATTTTTTTTTTATCGTATCCCGGAAATTTGTTCCCTAAGTAACAAGGGTTTGGGTTGTTTCAAAAACAGTGAATCCTATCGCAGTATGACGTTTGGTGGTGCGCCATAAATTTTTTCGTTTGTTCGTTTGTTTGGATTTTTATGGCGCAAGAGCATCCGGGCTATACTGCGCCAGAAGGACTTTTTTAAAGGAATGGAAATACAAATAAATAAAAGCATGAAAATTCATGTCAAAACCTGTTATATTTGAAGGTCAACCCCATTGTTCAGTATTTAAATGTTTAAGTTGGGAAATATCGCTATAATTATATACTCGTTGCTGTCACTATATACTCGAGCAGTTTCTGTAGTTATGCACTTGTATAGATACGATTGCTGCCATTGGATGTGGGTGACCATGTGAGCTTTTAAAAGGGGGCGTATTACTTCCAAACACCTTTCCTTTTCATAAAAAATCAACCAATAAGTTGCAAATATTGCGGAACGATAAGTGGATGGATTTAGTCCTCCCCACCATCGTCTATCTATTGGCGTTCGTTCTTATAGCATTTCGATGCATTAATGTGCAGCTATATGAATATATCATATGAATTAGACGCATGGGAGTATTCATATGTAAAAGCTAAAATTGCTTTCTTGTAGGGTGCCAGCAGCATCGTTACTTTTGAAATACTGCCAGAGCCATCTACCGGACGTGAGGTAAACAATCCATGGCCTCAGTGGCCTAAAATATTTCGAGTCGACTACGGCCACGAAGAATCCAAGTTGAAGTTTGGCGAGGATCCAAGGAAGTTCCTCGTCATGAGTGAGGTTAGTTAAGTTCGGTGTAGAATTCAGTGTTAAGTACATTTTTCACTTAGTAATATTCGGTATCATGTGTATTTTTCATTTAGTGATATTCAGTATCTGGTTATTTTTCGCTGAGTGAGTCAATATCTCATATATTTTTCACTTCGTGATATCTGGGTATCTGACAAGGATCCAGGATGTTACCGGTAGGGGTGGATTCAAGTGCCCTCATTGATAAAAATTTTTAGTTTTGGGCTGTTAAATAGTTTAGGTAAATGTTGTTATATTACTAGCCTTCCTTTATACTCACCAAAATGTTTAATTTACAACAATGAATTAAAGTTGGGCTTTCCTTTAATTGAATTATATGGTTCAGGGTAGATTATAGTTAAGTATGACAGAAGGATAAGCTAGTAAAGGAGCCATATACGGTACAATAACCAAAACTATAATTTACAATGTAATTAATAGAACAAGTTAAAATTTAAACTGCAAAAGCGTTGTAATTATTTTACTTTTTTAAAACAGGCAATTTTTTTCTAAAAACTCGAAGTTTATAGTCAAGCCATCTTGGTTTCTTTGAAAATTTGTCAATCACTTTATTTACATCAATATGAATATTTCTGTGGGTGTGTATTAAAAGTCTCTCTTCTGTCATCCGCGTTCGAAGCCAAGTTTGAAGGCGCTTGAATAATGATAAACTACGTTCTGCTGAAGACCACATAGTTTGATGGGCGAGAAGCATATATATTCGTGGAAAAACGTCTGGATTGCATATTTTCAAGACTTGAAGACTTTGGACGCCAATGTAATACTTTTGTTTATTACAGTCATAACAAACACCTAAAATATTCTTTATCATTTTAATTTTTTTTTTCCTATTTAACCTTGAGGCGATCACCCCGCTAGATTGCCCTATGGCAAGGGATATGCAGATAGCCCTTGGTATCTGATATGCTTTTCTCTGAGTGATCATTGTCTGATATGTCTTTCACCGAGTGAAATTCAGTATTTGGTGCATTTTCGCCTTTGTGATTGCAATGACTTTAACCCTTTGCAGTCCAGGCTATTTAGCTAAAGTAATTCAAAGCCATATACTGAATATCACTCCAGCAGAGCCAATGGAGTGCAAAGGTTTAAGTTTACACCTACATGCGCACCGGTAATAAGAAAACAACCAATTTGATAAAAATAGCAGATGGGTATGATAAAATTTTTTTCATGTATTTCCTTTTTTTATTTATATTTTTCTTCTTTTTATGAGTTTATTTTATTTATAAATCTTTCTTTTATTTATATTTTTTTCTTTTACTTATATAAAAAGTCTTTTTGTTAAACAAATATTTCTCCTAATCCTCTAATATGACTAACTCGCATGGAGGCGATATCACTGGTACTCCATAATCCCAGCATTGGTTTGCTTTTAGTTTTGTTCGTGCATTTCCTTCAAATTAATTTCCAAAGGAACACACTATACCTTTAGCACTGTTTATAGACTTTTGACAAGTCACTTCATCTGTTGTTTAGTTCTTTTGAAACAGGGACCCTGCAGGTGTGCAGTGATAATGCGTTCACCTAATGTGTCTTTATCCCGGGTTCGACTCCTGACAGTGAAAAGAGAAACGACTAATTACCCACCGTTGTCCGAGGGTTAGTGGCCTAGCTAGCAACAGGTTCGGATTCCTCGAAAAACTATAAGTCCCGGAGAAACACGACCATTACTGTCCTTGGGTTATATGAAACTCCCAGAAATCCTTAGACATTTTCCCATAAATATCAGATACTGATTTAAGGCTCTGATATTTTACTTAAAATTATATAAGTATGATATGTATCTTGAGAGAAACAATTGGAATTCATCATAAAAAGTGTTTACGATAAAAAAAAATTGAAAATGGAATATTGATATATTAGAGATATATATACAACCATTGATGATTATAATGTGTATATATATATTAGGAATTTCTTGATGATGGCAATGGGAACGTTTCTGGAATCCGTATTGTGAAAGTTGATTGGGTGAAAGACTCAGCTGGTAGGTGGATTTCCCAAAAGCAAGAAGGAAGCGAGGATACTATTAAGGTAAATTAGGTTCCCATATACAGTCGAAACTTGTTAAGACGAACACGCTTAAAACGAATTACTTTTAATATGAACCGTTTGCTGAAGTCCCGTCAGATTATATAGCATACTATCCTCTCCGGATAAGACGAATTATTTTTAATACGAACCGTTTTCTGAAGTTCCGTCAGAGTGTATAACATACTACCCTTTCCGGATAAGACGAATTACTGTTAATACGAACAGATTTTTTGTTCCCTTTGGTGTTCGTCTTAACGAGGTTCGACTGTATTGTATTCGTAACATTGACATTAATTATAACTAAAAGATACTTGTTCTTACAGGCGGATTTAGTTCTTCTTGCTATGGGATTCATGGGTCCGGAAGATGACATTATTAAAGAACTAGAGCTCGAACAGGATCCGCGAAAAAATATTGGTACCTCTCCTGGCCATTTCCGTACATCCCTATCAAAAGTATATGCTGCCGGAGGTATGTGATTCGTTTTGGGTGTATATTTAGCTTTCTATTTCTTTTCAACGCGAAAGTAACCCTGTACACATCACTTTCAGCCATAGCACAGTAGTCATATGGGCACGTTGCTTATGATGTCACTTTTACAACCATTCACAAAACTATTTTTAATGTAGTATCCATAAGGCAAGGTGTGTATGGAACCACTTAGCCTTTTTTTTTAAATATCTGACTGCATGTGTAGTCTAATCTCCTAATGAAAACGACAGTGATTACTTTTACCAACCAATACTTTAACGATATCTTTTCTGGTCCTTTGATTATCGTTACAGATCACATTGTATATTAATTGCTATTCCCTTTCCCCCTGGTTGATCCACTTGACTACATATACAGATTCTTCCATTCAGCTCCGCCATTTTCCCCAATATTTTTAAGTTGGCTCTCCTGATAAATAACTGATAATTTTATTCTACTATCTGTATACTATATATGCATGTTTTTAAACCTGTATGGGGTAGAACTGGACATCATTATTAGGCAAATTTTCCATTCGTCGAGAAGCAAATGGCGCTACAAATAAAAGTCCAGCATGTAATGTCTATTGCTGAAATTATGAAACTTAAATGCGTACTGAAGCACACAACGCTCGAAAATGGAGTGACATTTGTCAGTGCTGTGCATAAATTTTGGAAATTATGTATGCACACATGGTCTCATAGAGGGTTAAGTATTTAAGATTATATAATTTGTTCATGAAAAAATCTTTCAGATTGTCGAAGAGGCCAATCTTTAGTAGTCCATGCTATATCTGAAGGGAGGCAGGCCGCCCGCCAGATCGATCAAGATCTCATGAAATCTTCTTCCTTGGCTGGACCTGGTGGAGTGATTCCATTCGTTACTCAGCTCTCAGTTGCTGGTTAAAACTTTGAATATCATTCATATCGGGGAAAAGAATAAGTTATGTGTATCTAGAGATTAATATTTTAACCTAGCTGTCGTTTAATTCGCGTACTATTCCTTAAAAAGCACTATGTAAGAGTAAATGGTAAAGATCTGTCGTCCCAAGTCAACTCGCTGTGTCCAGGAACGCTAATCCTTCGGATTATGTCCTGAAAGTCCAAGGATGACTTAAGATCATTAGATTTGCCATACGCTTCGGCGGTTTATGAAATCTTAAAGAGTAAAACCAGCAATATTGGATGAGCAGAATTTACAGTTGAGGAAGTAAGATATTAACTGTGTTTTACTTAAATACATGGAGAGGTCATTGTCTGTAGTTAAGTGCAATTGTAAATCATACGTTTGTTGATGGATTCGTATCCAATAAAGGTATCAGGCAATGGTTTAACATTTCACTGTATAATAACTTATGTCCAGAAACAAGTCTTGTGATAAGGAATATCAGAGTATAGATTCAAGTACTCTTCGACGGTATAGTTTTCTTCTGAATACTTAATATTCGACGAGAGAGATTTAGGCAGTATCATGACATCCAGATATACATGTTGTTGCCACAGTTGACGATTTACCGTCTCTTGAATACACTTCTCTAACTGCACTGTTCTGAAGTTTGTTTTTTGTGAGAGTAGATGTTTTGAGATGCACTGCAAATGTTTGTTGAATATGGGTCTTAACTTCGTTGTAATAGCACTTGCTTTCACTCACTGTGGATTCAATGTTGTCTCTCGAGTCTTCCAACATGGTGCTTGAACGTCCAAAGAACTCACGAATCGTTTTTGATTCGTGCTAGTTTCAAGAATCATTTCAAGCCTTTTAATTTCTGAAGTACATTTTAAGACGTCATTAATAACATCACGTTTTGTTTTCAACAACACCTTTGTTAAAATGTTACAACTAATGAGCTTATAATGAACGTTAAGATCACATGCACAATAGTTAGCTAAATTTACATATGCTTATTGAAATTCATATATTCTAAAAAGTTTTAAATTCCGTTTTGTGGATCTGTATTCATACTTAACCCCTTAAGTGTCTCTTATTTTTCAAGAAAACTGTGCAAAAAGTAACTATTTTTTTATTTAAAAAATAGAAATGTTAACAAAATTGAAAATGTGATATAAGATGATAAAAAATAAATAAATCAATGCTTCCGCGCTATTTATTACATAGCTTCAAAAACGTTTTAGTCCGGCAATATCACGGGAGCGACAAATATGGATCGATACCACAGCCCGTCATATTCACGGGAGCGACAAATATGGATCAATACCACAGCCCGTCATATTCACGGGAGCGAGACTTAAGGGGTTAATGGTTTGTTTTCTTTCATACCAATTCCGTTCTATTTATGCAAGCTAAAAAATGAACATCAGGGGTCTTTCACAAAGTATTTACTTGCAAAGTAAATACTTTTTACAAAGTATTTACTATATAAATATATATACTTTATATAAGGAAGTTTTAATATCTTTCTTCCAAAACAAAATATTCGATTATATTTCTCAGGAAGAAAGTTAAAAATTTAACTTAAGCTTCTCACACTTTATAATTTTCTAATTATTCAAATTTATATATTAATATATTCGAAAAATAAATACTTTATTTTTCGACAAATGATATTCAAAACTTAGAATTTTAATTATAATAACTTGGCATATGAGAGTTTCGTAATTATTATACACTATTTAATTTTTTGTATTTGGCAACAATATGCGTAATTATATTCCGAATTCTAAAAAGGATCAGTCTATATTTACCATCAACCTATACACACGGAAGCCCCGCATCTAGGCCTACTAAAGTGCAAAAGACTCTTCCTAGATCCCTTCGTAATTATTAAGAAAATGTATGCGCAATTTTATAAATATTAGATAAAAGCATAAACTCCATACATTTTTTTCTAGAACGTTTGGAGATAAAACTTAGCTTCTTCATATGTATGTGTGATGGAAAACAGTACTCAAACTGAGGCTGTTATTAGAGAAAGAACTAGAAAAATGAGAAAATATCGTCGGGATATACTTTTTGAAAGACCCCTCTTGCTTTTTTTCCCAAAACATTAGAGCGGTGATACCCAACCAGGGAGAGGTGGTCACGAACTGAATTCTAAGTGGAAAGGGGTCCGCAGCTACTTTTAGTTGCAATTATTTTTATAAGGAATTTCATACCAAATGTTCCAAATGTTTTTATATTTCAACGTGGCTCTATTGCAATATTCAAATGGTCATTAACTTTATATTTAAAATGTTCATTAATATATATTATTTTATAATTAGTTCGTTTTCTTTACTCTGTTAAAAATGCTTTTATTATGCAAATGTGGCGGCGGCGGACAGAGGACGGTCGCAACCCATTTGGTTACTATAAAAGGGGCTCGGGTCGCAGACCATTTGGTTACTATAAAAGGGGTTCGGGTCGCAGACCATTTGGTTACTATAAAAGGGGTTCAGGTCGCAGACCGTTTGGTTACTATAAAAGGGGCTCAGGTCACAGACCATTTAGTTACTATAAAAGGGGCTCAGGTCGCAGACCATTTGGTTACTATAAAAGGGGTTCGGGTCGCAAACCATTTGGTTACTATAAAAGGAGCTCGTGACTTGAAAAAGGTTGGGGAATACTGTATTAGAGCCTTCAAGTTTCTTGTTGAACTTGTGTATCTCCTATTATCAAACATCATTGTGTGAAACACGTTTTAAATGATTACCTTGAAATACTTAGCATATCGAAATATTTGAATACCACTAAAAATTTTACTTCACATAGAGAACTCCAAAAACATATTCTTGAAATACTTTTTTATATATATAACTTATGATTGAAGCATTTGACGCTTGAAACATTCATGCTGAATGTAACATTCCTTGGCCAGTTTGAGGGAAAAGAGACAAGTTTATAAATTTTAGAGAAATATAACACATAGAGATGTAATTTGACATAGAATATTTAATGGACACTTATAAAACGAGACTATTGTATTTATGATAATGCCAGAGTTGTTGGCAGTATTGTTAGGGTATTTTTTGAATGGTCTGAAAAGATTCGTATTTTCATGATGGAATTACTGTCTGGTCTGATATTTTTGAGATTCGTTTGCACATATTCTTTTTATCTTTAGTCCTCAGGCAAGTACACTGAAACTTCAAGTTATGCATACAAAAGTACGCATTAGCTTACGGTGCAGCTAAGTATGTTTTTTGGAGTGACTTTACACTTATTTTTTGTACATAGAAATATATGGCTAAGTCATGGTTGTTGTACTGTACATATTTCAAAATATATTTATGTACATTCGATTTGATTTTTCTAAATTTGTCGACTGTCGTTCTGTGATCACTCATTTCTGAAATTTTATCTCAGTTTATTGTATTTACACTTCTGTATACTCGTCTTTACTTGTAGAACACTTTGCGATTTTAATTTTGAATGTTTCGACTGCTGGTGTCTCTATGTACATCAAAAATACCGGAAATAAACTTTAGCGTATTGTCCGCAATTGTAGTACTGTGTTTAATGTGTCTGCAATTAATTTGACTGGACCCAAAGAAAGAGAAAGTTTTGCCAATTGCTTTTATTTGACCACTACAAAGGAACTGACAAGTGCAAGCATGTCAAATTCACAGTAACAGAAAAATGAGCACACATGATTAACAGATGCTTATCCAGCGTTAGAAGTAATGTCTTTGTGGACAAGATGCTATTGCACAAGTTCTGGCAATTGCTCACAGAAGTATAATTTAGGAGCACACAAAGTAAATTAAAGGAATTATGGCACCAACGTAGAAAGCAACGTAGAAGCAAGGCCTCAGTTGACCCTCAGTCTTCTTACATTTTAAATTAACCAATTACAATGCTGCAATCAACCAGCCAATACGTTAAGTGTTGTAAAAATTTTAAAATACAATTAGCATATAAAACAAAATTTACTATGCAAAATGCAATAAATAACATTGGTCATTCGCATTACAGAATTTTTAGCGAAATATACGAACGAAATTGAACACAAAACATGTAAACATTAAATTGTTTTATGTAAGGTAATTTGAAATAGCATTATGCAGGTACGATTTATAAATAAAGACAATTTCACAAGCTTATAACGTTGTCTTTATTAAATGGTTTGTTTATACAAGTCGAACACTACGCAAATTAAATTAGAAACAATTTATTATCAACACTTTTGAGACGTAGTTACCATCTAACCATGCCATAACATCGGCGTTATTGTTACTACGCCTAAAAAACGTAAACACCTAACGAATTGTTTCTAAATATAAATTGTTTGTAAATCGTAGAATATTAAAATATTAGGCAGTGGGCAAATTCACAATGAATTAATTCAAAGACTAACAGTATGGCGAATCATATCAAAGGTTTATTTATAGTATGGGAAATCAAGACAAGATCAAGTTACGGTTTGGCGATCACACAGTATATGAAACACCGCCAATATTATAAAAGGTTTATAATCCAAAGGAATAAATTAAAATATTGCATAGTGAAATACATGGATGGAAGAAACATCCACGTTAAATGATTTAGTTAACAAACCACTGGATTAAAATACATAGCGACATGTATAGATAAATGTATGACTGAAACGACCAAATTAGAATATTGCTAAGTCCAATGTATGAATGCATGAAGGGTTATTTCAAATCGTTTATACACCAAGCGAAAAATTAAAACGCAGAGTGAACGAGTAATTGAAATTAACGTCCACATTGAATAATAGTAAACCAAATAATATAATTAAAATATTGGGCATAAAGCGTTGAGAAAAGTGCACTTTGAATTAATTTAAAATTATTTTAAATTTTTTATATAAAGAAGCGGGATGCCATTAAACGTGTGAATTCTTATTTCTGACTCATATGATTTAAAGAAATTTTATATTTTATTTTCCATGTTAAAATAAAGGTAATTTAAGTAATTTATAATATTCAAATTTTTTATGAAATTACGATGGTTCAGTTATACGTACTATTTGAAATAGAATATTTAATATTTGTTTCAGAAACAAAGCAGAGAAATGAATTTTTAGTACGTTGAAGGCAACATGAATTAAAGAAAAATTTGCATAAAATTTACTCCATGTTTTCTCTGAATTAATAGCATTTTGCTTTCCAAGTATAATTTTTAACATTGAACATTGTTCAATTATTTATAATATGCTGAAAAGAAATAAACATATTTACAATAAAAAGTACAGTTTTGTACGTAGTTCAGTATATTTGCGGATATTCTCTGAACGTCACATAGTTTCATTTTTTTGAAATATGCAAATAAGTAAAAATTGTAAATTTAAAAAAAAAGATGAAACTTAAAAGTACAAACATTAGAAATTATAGGGGAAAAAGTAAGGGAAAGTTGTTTTATAAGCACAATTTTATAGAATACTGATGTTCCACTTGAGGACAAGGGCGTCATTAAGGCAAATTACAGGGGGGAGAGAGGGGTTCTATGCCAATGTTAACCTGAAGAAAATGATCCCTTTAACCTTTTAATATATTAAAAGTATTGCATATATTGACATAATATATTAACAAACAGATATTAACATATAAAATCATTATTAAAAAATCAAATCAGAGAGAACTATTTTTTCAAGGAGAGTACCCGTTTGTTTATTTTAAATTTCAGGTATTTTCTGTAAAAGAGTATGTATAATTTTTTTTAACTTATGATTCTAATCTCACCCAAGTTTTTAAATTTTTTATCTTAGCTAACATTTTATGTTATCTTGTTTAACCACTGAAAAGAAACTTCATATTTCTTTTTTTTTATTCCAAATTCACTGATAGAATCATGAATCAGTTTTTCGTTATTTTCAATCACTAATCTTCTATGAATACTGGTTAAGCACAGTCCATTTAAACGGTCCTCACACATCGTCGATCTCACCAATTCTTCACACTCCTCATGGTACTGAAAGACTTTTCAGTTTTAGTTGTTTTAGGTGGTAAAGTGAGAAAGATCTTCAACATCCGGAGCACTGATGGAAAAATTGACAACAGTCCATCATGTAGAAGTATGTAACATTCTGCTTTGTGATACTTATTTCGCTCTCCCAAAATTGTTTCCAGGATTTTACTTCTTCAAATAAATTTTCAATTTCATAAAAATTCTCCAATTCTTTTATCATTTTCTTTAAAATTTCCATATCCAAGCTTCCCGTTTTTGTGGGATGCAGGCTACATAGAGAGAATGCTATTTCATTATCGTGTGAAAATCGGCATTGTAAAGAAGAAATGACTGAGTCCAAATAAGGATTAAACAATGATCTTCGATAGTAGTCTTCAGCTGATCCTTTGGGATACTTATCTCTATGCATCTGTTTAGAAGCCATTCTCGGGACTTCGATCTCAAAATCAAATTCTTTTGCTATTACCGCATACTTCTCCATGATGTCATGAAACGAAAGCTCTAATGTTTCCCTGTCTTTTTTCAAACCAATTAGCAATCGCTGGATGTGTGGATGTACTTTATCCAAATCCATAGCTTCTGACTGTAGTGTGTGTGTTACAAGTTCGAGTTTTGTTAAATATACAGAAATGATAGCGATGCAGACAATAAAAACTGAATTATTAGTAGCACGTGAAAGTTGAAAGGCGTTATTTTTTGCTTCTCTGTTGTTTTCTGCATTTTCTGATAGTTCATACAAAGCTTTTTTTTTTATTATAACAAGGTTTTCATTAAAAAGCCTTATTGATTTATATTTGCTGGACCATCTTGTTTCGCACAACATAAGAATATTTGGAATTAACTATCTTCTTAAAGTGCTCGCTCTGAAAAAACGTATAACTTCTTTGACAGTTCCAATTGTGTTACGTATTTGTGGAAGATCGTTAAGGTCGTTAATAACTAAATTGAGTTTGTGAGATGAACAAGGGAAAAAGAGTGCCTTCGGATATTTGTCCCTAATTAACTTTTGCACCCCACCTTCTATTCCCGTCATAAAAGAACAACCGTCAAATTCCATATCAACGAGCTTAGTCATGTTTAGTTTAAGCGTTTTACATGCGTTCAAAATGACATCTGTTATATGTTGCGCTTTTAATTTTCCGAGAGAAAAAAAAAGCCTAAAATATCTTCCTTTACTGATCCAGATTTATCTACAAACCTTGCTCCTACAGACAATTCCTTAATGCCTTGGATATCAGCAGTCCCATCAGCAAGTAAAGAGAAACATGAACTTCCGTTTATT
>QLNU02014802.1:32773230-32792883 GCA_006491805.2 Dysdera silvatica
TTTATTTCTCTATTTAATTAATTTCTATATTTAGTGAACTCGTTCCATCGCTTTTTTCTTTCGTTTATAAATTTTTTGTATAGGTTATTTTTTTCTTTATCTTTATCTTAGGTTATCATTAAAGCATTTACTTTTATATATATATATGCATAGCTTGAAACAGTTGTCATGCAAAATAGAAATATTTTTTAATTTTTGTTTTCATAATATGAAACAATAATCCCTGATGTTATTTTTTTATTAAAAAAAACAAAAATAATATAACAAACGGTCTGAAGTCGTCCCTGAGATCGGTCGCCTGCGGCGGGGACACCTTCTGCAATCCCCCCAGAAACTGCTGTGAACAAAACTATGTAGGCATGGACTCATATTTTTAATTGCCCTATATTAAAACTGTGCTTCATAAGACGACTTCGAATGAGAGCGAGTAATAAGTGCGTATTTTCTGTACAAATATTCTATTATTTTTTTGTCAAACTTATTTTGATTCACGGGCGTGCTTAGTCGGGTTAATGGGGGGGGGGGTTATAACAGCTCGCATTATGATAGAATTTCGTCCACACACACAAACACACACATATGTATGGTAGTAACTGCGGCGGATTTATGAATAGGCTAAATAGGCCGAAGCTTACGGCGGAAGATCTGTTACTCCTGTAGTTACGTTTGGTAAAATTCGGCTAAATATATCAGCTTTCAGGCCCCAAAATCGCAAATCGCCCCTGACTTGTAGCCCTTTAACGCCACCTATGAACTTGTGACTATTCTGAATATCTAATTAGAGAGAATCCGTACTTACTCTTTCTTCACTGGCCACTTTTCTGGATTTCCACACAAATTCAATGACTGCGATGATACAAGCTGTGGCCAATCCAATCAGCAATACCACAAAGACGCCACCGACATTGGCCAAGCTTAATGCACTTGCCGATCCAGCAGTATTTGTGTCCTCTTTACCACACTTTCCTCCACCATATCTTTGTTTCCACCATCTTTCTTTTAGAATATGCAGACTTCCGCTTTCTTGGAGCTTCAGGATGGCGCTAGATACCGGAGTTCTGTAGGGTGATCCTAAAAATGCATGTGTCATATAGTACTTTATATAAGCATATCGTACATATACAGTAACTTGTATAAGTATCCTATGAGTATCTCTGAAATATTTAATATAAGAATCTCGTAAAATTACAGTGAAAATATCGCTCCTAATGATTCTGTATATATCTGTAGATAACACCTTTTATAGCGACGCTCTTTTTATGTATAAAGGATTTAGCAATCGGCTATAGCGATATAACATCCCATCAACCTATCACCAGGGTTCTTGAATTGGAATTATATTTCCACCTTGAATTGGAATTATATTTTCACCTTGAATTGGAATTATATTTTCAGTTACGGAAATATCAATTCCGCAAGTATTTAAGTTTAGGATAAAAAAAAGTAAGAATAGGTTTAGAAATAAACTCAGAACAAGTAAAAGAAAATAGACTGAGGCCGATATTTACGTTTAGCGGGTTTCAATTAACATTGGACCTGTTATTGACGGCATTTCGTGACGATTTCCCCGTTAAGGTGTTTCGTAAGGATTTATCGTGATAATAATTTCCCTATGACTGTATTTCATAATGATTTATCGTGATAATGATTTCCCTATGACTGTATTTCATAATGATTTATCGTGATAATGATTTCCCTGTGACTGTATTTCATAATGATTTCCCGTGATGTAGTTTTGAGATTTCGTCAACGTTAATATCTACCGTTATTGTATTTTCAGAAAACCTTTACTTTACCCTTTTTGTTGTCAACAGCCAGACAACGTAAAAAGAATAGTGAGTTCGATTTAAATTTGAACGCTAATAAATAGGTTTAAAAATGTGTTTTTATACTATAATCTTAAAAAGATTACTTACCGCGACTATTTGTTAGAAATTTAAAAAAAAAAGAATTTGCGCGGTTTCTTGCAGGTCGTTATAAACACGATTTCCATTGAATACAACACACATAATGCGCCTTATATAAATATCTCACGTAAGTTTAATCTAAATTTAATAATAAAGGTAAAATAATTCTTAGGGATCTGAGGCAAAATAGTGCATTATTTAATAATGAATAGCGTAATCTGTGAAGAACTCAGTAATGTATGGAGAGTGTAATCTATCTGTAATGTACTGTGAAATGGAGAGCATAATCTCTCTATGACGAGCGTAATCTAACTCCTTGGAATGAATTCAATAATGTGTGTGAAGAACGCAATCTAACTCTTTGTAATGAACTTTAGAGTATGTGTGTGAAGAGCGTAATACAACCCTGTGATTAACTCTACAATGGAAAACGTAATCTTTCTATGATGAACTCAACAATGGAAAACGTAATCTTTCTATGATGAACTCAACAATGAAGAGCGTAATCTCTCTGTCATGAGCCCAGTAATGAAGAGCGTAATCTAACTCTGTAATGAAGGAAGAGCTCAACGTAGCCTGTCAGCGAAACGTAAGTAACCTAACACTAATGAAAAAAATTGGTGAGGGGACTACTCTGAACAAAACCAAAAAGATTCTAAGGTACCTTAAAGGTTATTTGGTAAAATATGAATTTAAAGTGAGACCTATAAATGATAATAGGAGTTGTGAATATAATGGTGTTTTTGAACGACATTTGTATGAAACGACGTATGAAACATGACAAATGCATAAAACGACGTATGAAACATGACAAATGTACGAAACGTAGTTTGAAACATGACAAATGTACGAAACGTAGTTTGAAACATGACAAATGTATGAAACGACGTTTGAAACATGACAAATGTATGAAACGACGTTTGAAACATGACAAATGTATGAAACATGACAAATGCATGAAACAAAGTATGAAACATGGCAAATGCATGAAACGACGTATAAAACATGACAAATACATAAAACGACGTATAAAACATGAAAAATGCATGAAACAATGTAAAAAAACAGCATATGGAACAGATAAACGTATGAAACAAAGATACATTTCAGCATTGAAGAACTGAAATAGCACTTAATTTGTTGTAGATTTAGAGCACAATGGTTGGAATCAAACCCTTATTAAGTTTGATGTGAGAAGTGTTCTGTACAGTTCACAGATTAAACAAATAGATGTTCATGATACAATTCCATAAATACCAATTAAAATTTCCTCTCACTTTTTCCAAATTATTGTGAGCAAATCAAAAATTGAACCTCTTTTGTGTTTTTATGGCGAAAGAACGGTTCAGGCTATGTTGCGCCGGGACTTAGTTTTCCGAGGAATATGAACTTCGTAAAGCCTAGGGAACCAAACCCCTGAACTGCAGTGAGCATTCAATCGGCAAGAATTGGTTTTTGGTATCGTCGGGAGTGGAATCCATGATGATAATACGTCAAGCGAATGCATTAACACTGTACCATCGCAAAGCCTTTACAGAACCTGCATATGCAGTTTGCATTTCGAAAAAGTTGGGAAAGTGTCATGTCCTCAATGTTTCGATCGTTTTAAAGAATAAGGAAATAAAGAACTAGCGAACAGATTGAAGAATATACCAGACGGAGTAGCCACCCCGTAGCCCTTGTTGTCCAGTAGGCCTCCGATTTGCGTGAGTTCGCACTCTCGTTCGATTATATATTCGATTGAGGTGGACTCCATGAGGAAGGCATAATTTTCCTTCTTCACTCGCTCCACGCCTTTCGCGTTGGATTCCGTAAAGACGCTCGGGCGAGCGGATACCATGAATGCCCACATTCTCTTGTAGTTGGGAATAGTCGACTCCTGAAGAAGAACAACAAATATATGATAATAGTGATGATGCCGATGATTTCGGGTGTTGTAATAAAGGGTCAAATAGTAAAGTAGTTGTCCCAAAAAACCAACCAACAGATTGTTTGTTTGTTTTTTGGTTTTACGGCTCAAAGACTACAGTGGTCATGCTGCGCCGGGACCTACTGTTTTCCGAGGAATCCGAACCTCTTAAGGCCTAGGGAACCAAACCCCGGACTACAGTGAGCAGTGCGATCTTTATGAGATCTCTGAGTAAGCGTTCTTTGCACTGCTGGGAGTCGAACCCGGATTAGCGGCGCACTAGGAGAACGCGTTACCACACTGCGCCACCGCAGGGCCAAACATATTGACAATAACATTATTAATATGTAACTATTCTATTTCGCACTGAGGATATTCAGTGATTCAATTAATTCAGTATATTTCCTGGGCAACATTCAATCAAAAAATACAATACAGTGAGGACGATGACAAGATGGTGAAGAGAACAAAGACACACATGTGTCTGACGAAGTTCTCATCACCAAGAATGACAAAATAATTACAAAGAAATTACAAAAAAATTACATACAAATAGATACATTACGTCCTTATACATGTATCATTATTATTGTTGTGTTATCAATGTATTATGTCATTCTTATATCTATGTGCATGTACCTGTTTTTTTATGACATAGTAAGAAAAAACAGGTACATGCACATAGATATAAGAATGACATAATACATTGATAACACAATAATAATAATGATACATGTATAAGGACGTAAAGCCAATAGAACATTGTAAAATGTCGAAGTAAGAGAAGCGGCAAAAGCACTGGAGCACAATTAACCAGCCAAAAGATGTGAAGATTTTCTTTAAGACATTTATATGTGGCTTTAGATTAAAACATGATTATATCTCTTCCTGATTCTCCCATGGAGTTTCTAGGGACGAGTCATGGCTCGCGTTTTAAGACAGCAGTTTCTAAATCGCAAAATTTCCTCAATTTATCGATCCTCGTTCTGAACGATATCCATGGTCAAAAGGCAGAAAAATAAAGTTGGAGCTTGAATACTAAATAGCTTTCGAGTTATTTCTGCTTGTGGTCATGTATTTTTGAATTTATTTTTGGAGAAACGTCGATGGAGGAACTCCAAAGCCAAAGAGTTGGTCATGGAAAAATATTTGATAGCTCTAAAGAAAGCTTGATCATTGCTTAAACATTATTTTTTATGATCATGGATGCAAGAAAAATTTATATCGTAACAGTTCTTGAGAATTTTTTCAAATAATATAAGATATAACAATCTTCGGAAAATCTTAGCAGTAATTTAATGTAATACTTAATTGAATTATCAGTTGCTGTTCTATATATACAATAATTGTTTCATGCGATCACGACATGAAACCATTTGAAAAGCATTTAAAAGTTCACTCCTGTGGTATTATTTTTTTTTCTATCTTATTACCTGATATAGAATCCGAAAAGCCCGGTGCGAAGTAAAAGCACAAATATTAAATTAACTGTTTAATTTAAATTGTTTATATATACCTAAAAGATTAGTTACAGGCTTTAGCTATAAGCTTTATCTTAATAGTTAGTGGTTAAAATACAGTTAACAGTTTTATTATTCTGCTTTTTTTTTAACTTAAAAAATAAATAGTTTTTCTTTCGAAATATCGTGTTTCTATACACCAGACAAATGGCTTTTTAGTTATCACACTAGCGTTTGTAAATTACGCTAATATCTAAATAATAACTTTTATTGATGTTTAAAGGCTAGTTAAAACATTATTTGGGAGATAGTAGTTAAAATGTTGCGTTTACCTTAAAGAAAGCCTGCGTAGATCCTGAAGTTACGCACCCATATTGGATATGGGATTGTTTTGCCAAATCCTCGGCGCCTTCAATGGGCGAAACGAGCCTCTCTACTGTGAGGAAGGCAGCTAAATTTGCTGTATAGGAAGATACCATGATCAGCGTGAAAAACCACCAAATACCTGCAACCACTCGTGTGGACATGGCCCTGGAAAAACCATTAAACGTCCCGTCATCTACCAATATTTTAGCCTGTCACAAGTTTACTACCATTATTAACAAATTCTTGATTGATATAATTTAAAAGAGTAAAAGAAAAAGATACCTTGGGGTGAGTTCAGATCCCTGCTGCATAAGACAGCCGACAGTGAACCAAAGCGTATTGAGCAGAGTAAATTGGTTTTCTAATACGTCCGGATTCGAGTTACAAGGATGGGGATTGGTCCATTCATAGGGACTAAAACGAGCAACAATGAAGAGGAAAAGACTAACGCCGAGGAATGCTGTCGCCATATAGACCCAAACTTCTAGTGAGAGGGGAGAGAGGAACGAAAACAGCTTCGGTACCTTCTTGGTGGGTTTTCTAAAGAGGATACTGATGCCAAGGTTCATGAAGGGCATTGTGAAGTCCACAGCTTCCTCACGGTCGTATGTTACTGTGAGGTCGCTCACAGCCAAATCAGCACGCTGCGAACAAAAATTCTCGATTGTTAATAATATAAAAGGCTTATATTCGAGGTAGAAATTTGATGTAACATCACGTTAAATGTATGAAATACATAAGAATTCACGAGGTAAAAAACATAACATTTTAGGATATCGTTCTCACTATCAGTTTCGATTAGATGTGTTAATCTTGCTTAAGAATTGCCTAAAATTAAACCACATAGTGTTGCCATTTTATGGCATTGTGAATCCACTTTGTCTCTTCCGTTCACTGAAGGCTAGATGAAAGGAAATTGGAGGACCGAAAAGTATCTTTTAAGTCCTTTAGCATTTTTTTTATACTTTGTCAACGAAAGGCATAACCTCCATGCAGTTGGCAACATTTTGAAATGGCAATACTGTAGCGTTTCCTTTAATTAAAATCATTCCTGAGGAAGACTAGCGTGTCTAACCGAAACAGCATTGAAATTTTTTTTTTTAATTTTTGAACCGATTTGATTACTTTAGACAAAATTATTTAAGTTATCCATCAAAAAAATTATACGATGCACATTAAAGTCATTTAGGTATGCCGTACACAGCGAAATAATAGTACAATGCTTAACCACAAAGCATCCTTTACAGGTTTTTTAAAGGACTGAAACAGAAAAAATGACCCATGTTTGCCAAATGCAGTAGATTCATTAAATGGAATAATGAATATAAAGAACGATACCAACCCCATCCATGAGTTCCTTGATCATTCCGTTCCATTCCCCTTGGTCATTTTTTTCTCCATATCGCCCATCATCAACTTCTTTTATTTTATAGCTGAATCCAATGAGTTTACTGATTTCTCGAATCAAGTCAACACAGTATCCTTCATAGCGATCATTGTCGTCTAACTGTTCATGGTTTTCTTTCAGCATGGTGTACGGAGAATTCTGTTTCCAAAATAAAAATGAAAAAATTAATATTGTTTGCATATTTTACATCCCATTACTACTCTAAAGGTTACCTGAAAGAGGACTGCCGACTTAAACTGAAAATCGGCGTTCATTTTATGATACATTTACACACGATATGGAAAAAACGTACAAAGATTCACCATGGTTTACCATAACTAGTAAAATTTGACACTGGTCGGAATGTATGAAATACAAACGAAGAAGGTAAAAGACATTCACCATCTGCAAAAATATTCGCAACGTTTCGAGAATTGCTGTTCTCTTCATCAAGCGAAAGTTTCGCATGATATATTTCACGATACATTTTCACACAAACCTACAGAGAGTTTAAGGATGGCGATTATATACAATGGGGCGCAATAAATATAGTAAATAGATTCATTAAATTTGTAATTAGAGCGACGAATTTTGAAGATCTGCAGCCATTCAATCAGACCCGTAGCTCGACACATGATACGGGAGGGCTCTGAGAGCTACAGGTAGAGTTTAAAATTCATTACTATTTTGATATGTATTTTATTAATATATTTAATGACACTGAGTATCTAAGCAGACTAATATATCTAGCATTAATGAATAAATGTTCCAACGTAAATTTTGCATTGAATCTTATACAGGCCTGCACAAAAGTTTAGACACAGAGGCAAATTATAAATAAAAGCGAGAATTTGCATTGAACTTCGCCGATATTGTATCTAAATAATCCTAGAACCAATAATAAATTGTGCAACTTAAAAGATTACCAAAAGTACTGAAACAAAATATCCCAACACCGTAATATTGGAATCTGCATGCCACAAATGTTTAGGCACATATGTCAGATTTATGCAAATTAACGGCGCGAAGTTCCCAAGTGATCGAAGGGGCGTTTCCCAGAGTTGTTATATAAGGCCTGAAATAATTTAGAATGCTTAGAACGATGCCGAAGTCAAAGCAATTTACGAATGACGAGATTTTGAAGATTTGGAGGCTGAAAACTAAAGGTAAATCTGTTACTCAAATTTCTGTTGCATTGAACCGTTCAAAGCGAGGCATTTATCGAGTGTTATCCCGGGGTGATCAGTATCAACCAAAATCACGATCTGGGAGGCCTCGAGTGACCAGCATTCGGGATGATAGACAAATACGAAGATTGGCTTCAAATGAAAGCCTGTCTGCAAATCAAATAAAAAACACGTTAGCAATGCGAGTGTCAAGAGAAACCATACGTAGAAGGATTGTAGAATGCAGGCATTTGAGATATGCAAAAATGCGCCGCAAGCCCTGCTTGCAATTACATCATAAACAAGCACGACTACAATGGGCAAGGCAGCACATATCATACAGTGACGAATGGCTGCAGGTGTTATTTAGTGATGAAAAAAAGTGGAACTTAGATGGTCCCGATGGCCTTTCGCACTACTGGCACGATCTTCGAAAACGCCCCTTAAGTCGGTTCAGCAGACGTCAAGGAGGAGGTTCAGTCATGGTTTGGGGAGCCTTTAGCTTCAATGGACAGACTTCTTTGGCGTTTTTGAATGGAAAACAAGATTCCAAGGCATACCAGGCAACTCTTGAAAGTCACCTATTACCTTTTGGCGAACTTTTATGTGGACGAAACTGGGTTTTCCAACAAGATAATGCGTCCATCCACACATCCAGGTCAACAAAAGAATGGATGAGCGCTAAAAATATTACAGTTCTCGATTGGCCTGCTCTTAGTCCTGACTGTAATCCCATCGAAAATGTATGGGGCATACTAACGAATGTTGTGTATGCCAATGGAAAGCAATATCCGTCCGTTTTAGAACTTAAAAAGGCTATAGAAGAAGCGTGGTTTAATTTTGAACCAGAAACCTTTCAAAATCTTGTGCTTTCAATGAACGACCGCGTATTTAATCTAATACGAAGTAATGGTGGCTACATTGATTATTAAAATTGTTCATTTCCTTATGCAAGTGCTAAAATTTATGTTTGTGCCTAAACTTTTGTGCCACATATTTTACTTATTTTAAGTTATATATTGCAGCAAGTTCGCTACTGATGTGATTTCTGTTCTCAAATTTTTAATTTGCATATTACATGTGTTCATACTTCGTAATATTAAAGTTCCTACTTCTTCAGTTTTAATAGTATTTTGTTATACTCAAATTTGTGTTGTGTCTAAACTTTTGTGCAGGCCTGTAAGAGTATGCTCTAAAATTTATAATTTTCCTTATCCTTATTACAGATTATATCAAGACTGAAACTTCTGTGTAAAAATTTGATTTACACGCATCTACCTTGAATATATTTTAAAGTCAAATAACAATTTCATCGTCAGCTTCAAATTTTATACAAAACAAAAAATTTAAAATAAAATTATACAATAATTTATTTTGAAAAAAAAAAATATTTTCCATGGGGTGGGGATTGATTAGATTTCCAGGGAAGCTTATTCCCTAGCCCTAGCCTGGCTACAACCCTGTATTCAATAATTATGGATATTTTTTTCTTATATACAGGAGTATAAAAAATTACAATTTTATATTCAGTCATCCAAACCTTAATGTCTGAGGGAAAAAATCATTTAAAACATATCTGGGGAATTTACTTATATGCCCAATAAGTATTAGAATCTGGCTTGTGTACATACCAGTCGGAGTTGGCTATGAGCATTCTTAAACCATGATCGGATTATTAACTATATGTGCCGTCCTAACAAAAGAGAGAGAAGGAAGTGCCGCATGGCGCCTTAAAGCCGTGCCGTGGCACTGACGTCATAAGAGCAAGGGCGGACACAGGGGGTGTTCACAGGGGGTGTTCACAGGGGTCATGACCTCCAAAATATATTTTTTTACTGTAAAAAATTCCAACTTTCATGATAAATGAAGAATGTTATTCTACGATCATGGCAAATTCTCTCATTGACCACCCAAAATAAAAGTCTGTGTCTACCCTTACATAAGAGGTGGGCCAATTGGCCCCCAAATTTAACAACAATCCCTAAGTTTTTAGGGTTCATTTATTCACGCTACTTTCTGAATTATATTAGGTTTGCTATTATTCTTTTAAAGCAACATATCATTCTTATTGCAATAATTTGGAAAATAAAATGTTAGCTCAAAAAGGGCCCCCAAAACATGTTTGAATCTAAGGGCCCCCAAATGAGTTAAGATATCCTTAATCGTATCAGTGAAGTGAGTTAAGAATTGTTTTTGTGGATATCTATTTTCATTTTTATTTTTATCATTATTATTAATGTAACAGTAAACATTACATGTATATAAACCATTAGTATTTCAATGGTCACATACGCCATAATGAACATAATGTCAGAGAGTCACATACATCTAAATAACAGGTATGATATCGATACGGAGAAGACGCAAAACTCTCTGAACAACTGCAGATGTAAAGCATTCTTACCAAAATAGCTGTTACGATTAAAGTTTTGTTTCTCATTGTCTGGAGCACCTCTTCGTAAGCTCTGGAGAAATTGCTGGTAAGATTTAAGCCGCTGTGGATATTCCACTCTCCAGCCTAAAACGACAGGGAATCAATATCAGAAAGTGATTAGTATAGAGAAATTGATTAACAATGCTGAGTTCACTGGTTTCTCTAACGAGATTTTCATTACCTCTTTCAAGCCTTCGTAGGTGAGCTCGAGAACTTTTAATCTGAAATCTGATCTGAAACCGTTCTGATCGAACTTAATGTCACCAGTCAGGCCTTTGATATTGATCTGAAAAAAAGTCAGTTTAATTAATTATTGTAATCTAATAATTAGATTAATTAATTTGAAGGTGCGAAAAGGCATTTTATTACCCCCAAGGGATAAAAATGAACCATTTGGAAGTAAAATGAACGGTGGTGAATTAAAAATATTTCTCGTATTATTGTCGTATTGGGTTTAAACGTATCATAAATGATGTGCTATGTTGATGCCACCGTCGTTACCAGCATTTCATTTGACGAAGAAATCAGTAAATCGCAAAACGTTGAGAATTTTTACATGACGCTGATCTGTTACATCCTTACATTCTTTCAATAATTTCCCTTTACTATCGTCTTATTTTTTTATTCTTTTTCTTTGCCAATTTTCTATCCATAATTTTTGCTTTCATCTATTCTTTTTCGAATTTAGTATTTTTCCCTCTTTCCTTTTACTTCCTACTACTTTCTCCTTAATTTACTCTCTTTTTTTACAACTTTTCCCTTTTCCCCTTTGTTGTTCATTGTATCTCCATCAGTTACAGAATTTTACCACTTACAGTAAGCCCTGATTAGTCTTCTTTCGTTTTGTGAGAATAAAGATATTGAATGCGTTACAGTAATAATTACGTTTAATTAAATTGAAATGCTTTTGATTTTTCATTAATTGAAGGCATGGACTGAAGTGTACTGGAAAAAATATAATTAAGTAATTAACTTGAATTAATTAGTAAAATTGACTTACCATGCGCATGTAGTTAATCAAAGATATTCCATGTGCCCAGGGCTCTTCGGTCTCGCAAGACAAAGATTTGACGTGGATTTTCTGGCCGCGATCTAAGTCAGTAAGTGCAGTAGAAAATAAGCGTATGGCATCATAAAGAAGAGCAGCTTCGGTCTGAACAAAATAGACATTGCTTGGGTTAGACCAAAAATTTCGGATAAGAATTTAGACAAACTAACTTAAATTGGACAAAAGTGTAGGTCTTTTGTTTAATCCAAAAAAAGGCCGGAAATGAAGGCACGCGAGAAACCGTGAGATTAAAGGGGAGCACCATTTAGAATTAGATATATGTTTTAATCTTTCCTAAAGCTCAAACTTGTTTATTGTTTCTAATACAGTTTATATTTTTAAATGTTTATATAATATACAAATCTACAGTTTCACTATAAAATTGTTGCCTTAAAAGTCTGGCAGTAAAAAAAAAATCCATATAGTAATAATAATACATATATTAATAATAATCCACATAATAATATATCCATAATCTCTTCTACAATTGTATAATTTCATATATGTAACTCTTAATAGTACAACTAACTTATTAATTAACATTTGTTGTACTAACATTTTAACTTTTTTTCTTAATCAAAAATTCTGGTTACACGTGCTGGCTCTCAGATGTACTCCTTTCTAGCATTTTGATAAACAGATAATTTCACAAAAATTATCCAGGTGTGTATCGCATTTTTCTCAAATGAGGCCCACCAAAAGTCCTAAATAAAATTAATACTTTATATTCATCAATTCGTAAAAACGACGCTCAGTCAGTTCTTAAGTTATTACAAGTTTTCCACGTCCCTCTGCTAAAGATATACAACAACTGAACTCTATGAAACAAGCATAATTCAGAACTATAAAATCTATCTTTCTTTTTCTTTTTTTTTTCAGCATCACCGCATTCCAAGGGCGGATCCAGGATGTCGTTACGAGGGGGGGTTTCGGAGACCTTCGCTGGGGTAAATTTTTAGTTTTGGACTATTAAATAGTTTAGGTAAATGTTGTTATATTACTAGCCTTCCTTTATACCAGGATTGTCCAACATGTCATGTCACAATCCGGTCCGCAAACAATGTTAATCTGGCCTGTCTACAACTGTTTGAAATAAAAAAAAATTCCCAAACAAAAAGTTTAGATATTTTTTTTCAGAAATAAGGAAAAATTTTGGGGACAGGAGAGGTGACCCCTTTCTACATCGCAAGAGCACAAATAACTGGAAAAAACTCTAAAGGGAGGCTGTTCAGTGTAAGTTATTTTTTTTCAATTTTTTTTTTTAAGAAACCGCTGGCTCGCAAGATCCGTGAAAATTCTTTAAGTGGCCCGCTATCCAAAAAGGTTGGACAACCCTGCTTTATACTCACCAAAATATTTAATTTACGACAATGAATTAAAGCTGGGCTTTTCTTTAATTAAACTATATGGTTTAGGGCAGATTATAGTCAAGTATGACAGAAGGGTAACATAGTAAAGGAGACATATACAATAACCAAAAACGATAATTTACAATGTAATTAATAGAACAAGTTTAAATTTAAACTACAAAAACATCGTAATTATTTTACTTTTTTTTTTGTAACAAGCAACTTTTTAAAAAATTTGAAGTTTATAGTGCAAAGTCGAGCCATCTTGGTTTCTTTGAAAATTTGTCAATCACTTTATTTACATCAATATGAATATCTCTGTGAGTGTGTATTAAAAGTCTCTTCTGTCATCCGCGTTCGAAGCCAAGTTTGACGGCGCTTCAAGGATAAAAAACTACGTTTTGCTGAAGCAACACTTACTGAAAATGCAGTTTGAAAGACGAGTAGCTTATAGATTCGTGGAAAAACGTCTTGATCGCATTTCTCCAAGGCTTGGAGACTTTAGTGTAAGACTTTTATTTATTACGGTAGTAACAAACAACACATAAAATATTCTTCATCGTCTTTAATTTTTTTTCTTATTTAAGCCTGACGGGGGGAACCTCGCCCCTCTCTCACTGGAACCACTAGTGCCGCATTCTGGAAGAGAATCTTGTAACAAGATACGGCTTTTTCTCCTAAACAAAAATATCTCTAGTTTGAGCTACTAATACGTGGGTGTCAAATTTATTTGTAATAAAAAATCCCCCACGAAAAACTCACAAAAATCTCGCCCCGGTGGCTTTGTGTGTTGACCAATATTTGGCAATTGTGTTATCCCTGTGAAGGGTAATAATATCTTACATCCTCATATACGGAGAAAAATGCGTTTGTTCTTGTCCTCATTCGTCTAGTAGGTCAAGACACCGCGGGCTCAACGCGGGGACCCTGGTTCGAATCCGGGATGAGGACGGCGTCTCTTTTTCTCCCAAACAAAAATAGCTCTAGTTTGAGCTACTAATACGTGGGTGTCAAATTTATTTGTTTGTTTGTTTGGATGTTTTATGGCGCAAGAGCATCTGGGCTATACTGCGCCAAAAAATTTATTTATAATACGGCTTTATATTCGCGTCCATTTTAACCCAAGCCGAAATAATTTAATATAGATCTTCTCTTACATTCCTATAACTTTTATACTTCTCAAGTTATGTATCAAAAATGTCGTACATCGGGTTAAATAAAATTATTATTATTATGAAAATGAAGTGAAGTGAATATGAGTGGAGACAGAATTTAAAGGCCCCTGGGCAGTTTAGTAGATCGGGGGCCCCCCAATCTATTAGATTCAAAACAAATTATGCTCCGAAAGTTATTAAAGCCCCATACTTTGTCCAATCCTTCCCGGAAATACTGGGCCGCCCGTTCGGCCAACCTTTCCATGCTATCAGCAATTTTATTATTTTTTTAGTGCACAATTCACAACAATATTAATGCTCCAGGCTGGGCCTTCCGAAGATAGCGTGCCCTTGGCCATTTGCCCTCTTTGCCTCGCCCCTTTCCCGATCTTGAGAGTGAGAGGATTTCGGCTGTTGCTATACTTTTTATTCTGAAGTCATAATTATATTCTTCTTCTTTTTGAGAGATTTAGTTGTATAGTTAGACAACATTGCATACAAACATCTATCATCACCCCGATATATATCTTCCATACTATAGATATATGACAATCCTATAAGTGCTAATGTTGTACATATATACGTTAATATACTCAATGACAAATACAATAAGAAAGTTCTGAATTTTGGCTATGAATAAGGATACATTCTTCAAAAGCGCTCCATTGTATTTTTTAAAATAACTGCATTCTTTATAATTTATTTTATGGTTAAATTTCGAAACACCAAGGCTTTTAAAGTACATACAATGGTAAAGGAAGAGGAGGTTGTATTTTAATGACACATACTGTGGAGTTATTATTGTCATTTTCAGCTGTTTCATATCAAGCCACTTAGAATCCTGAACTATGAAACATCCATATTTAAACATATATGAAAATCCATAAGAAAACCCATATTTAAACCCAAAGTTGAATTAGAAACTAAATTCTAACTGCTGAAGCCATGTTTGACGACTTATAGAGTATGTATAAAGACCTCTTCCTTAAAAAACGTTCAAAATAATATCAAATTAGAAGAACAAGAAGTGGGCTATGAAAGACAGTGTCATATACCTCATGAGTCTAGCCAAGTTATAACTTCTTCTACTATAAACTTCTACTATATTGCCGATTACTTCTACTATATTGCCGATTTTAAAAAAAGACATAATATACATGAATGAATTTGACAAAGTTCTGAAGCATTTGAGGATACATTTAGCTTAAGAAGATGAAAATATAATTATAAAGTATTTTAGATTAATTTCACATGCGGTATTGCCTAAGTAGTTCTCATGCTGCCATTTAAGTACACAGAAATCCTTACTCTAATCACGGGTTCTTGACCCGTTGCTTTCAAAACTGGGGTGCGCCAGGACTCGACGACGTCAGCGTATGTTGCGGAATCTTCATCAACCAACTTGTAGCCTGTGATGTTCGTCCCACCATACTGGAAGTCTTCCAAGTCCACAGTGTGTAAATCCTATAACAAGTAGGACACACGCCTTACTTTATCAGAACGTTCTAGAAAAAATAGCAAAATTACCGTATCTGTGCTGGGATTTCAGTACTAGAAATTACTAGTTTTAACTAGGTAATGCAATTTTGTTTGGGAATATCTTTATAAAAATAACCATGCTCAAATTGGCCGTCTGTAAAAGTGAACCTTTCCGTACGTCTTAGAAATAAAATAAGATGAAGATTTGGATGCAGTATCTTCAACCTTAATTTTTCTCTAACTATCACTGCATTCGTCTCAAAAGGAGTGACTCGAATGGAAGTTACCAATTTGGATGGAAACATCATATCATAATCGAGTTACTAAGTATAGTTGCACAGTTATAAATATATATATATATGCGCCAATATACATACATGTTAACCATGATACGTATATTATAACGTAATACATATATGGTAAACACAATACATGTATTATAAATATAATAGATGACTTAATAACATAATGGTATGAAGTATAATTATCTTATAAAATCCGCAGAATTAAGTATAATTGCCGAGAAAATGTTTCGTTGAATAATCTATCTTACCAAAGAAGTAACGAAATAATTGTGGTACTCCGACATCATATCGACTTGTTGTGCCTATAAGAAAAAAAACTCGTTTTAAATGTTGTAAGTAAGTAACTGTAAGTAAGTTGTAAGTAAGCAACTGTTAACAACGTACAAAGGTTAACCAGGGCTTACCATAACTAGTAAAATTTGACACTGGTCGGAATATACGAAATACAAATGAAGAAGGTAAAAGATATTTACCATCTGCAAAAATATTCGCAACGTTTCGAGAACTACTGTTCCCTTCATCAAGCGAAAGTGCCATCAAACGAAACTTTCGCTTGATGAAGGGAACAGTAATTCTCGAAACGTTGTGAATATTTTATCAGATGGTAAATATCTTTATCCGTCTTCATTTGTATTTCGTATATTCCGACCAGTGTCAAATTTTACTAGTTAAGTAACTGTTGTAAGTAAATGCAAGTAACGCAAGTACAAATCAATTGTCTCACATGTTTAAGGACAGTTTGAACGTGCTCTGTTCGGACATCAATGATGATGTTTTTGATACCAGCTCGACCAAGCTCTTTCAGCAGCTTTCTGTATTCCTGCCGGGGAAGAAATTGTCGAACAACGACTTTTCGTTGTCGAATGAAAGGATCTTTCAAGAGCTCTTGAAGTCGTATTAAAGCTAAAATAAGAAATTATGTTTCAATTCTATCAAAAGTCCAATAATCTTGTCTTTCTAGCAAATTGCAGATAATAAATAAACACTGGCACACATTTCAATTCTCAATTTATTTGTTATGGCATTTAAATTTGTCACATTTTTATAAGAACGTTTCAAATAATTTGCTTTGATAATTTTTATATGTTAATTATATATTTCAATAACGACATATTTTTAAACTTAATTTATAGGCTCCTCATAAAGTGATTTGTAATAAGGCTTATGTGAAAAGCTTGGAAAATTTTTGGGATATAAGATAAATTTATTGATACAAGTCGAACACTAAGCAGATTAAATTAGACAAAAATTTTGATCAAAATTTTGAGGTAATGATACCAGCACCTATGTTATGGTGTGGTCAGATAGTGAACGTATGAAAGACAAGAAATGTTTTTTGCGTTCGGTGGGTATTATTACGCCAAAAAACGTTGATACAAATGTTGTTTAAAAATATATTTGTTGGTAAGAAAAGCAGGATGCAGTTATATTTATGGTTTCGCAATATTATCTGATAGTAATGGGAACATAACTAAGAAGATTTTCTTAAGTAATTCACCGTTTAACGCGCATCCTTATGTTTACTATATTCATCGCCTACTGACAATTTTTCGCAGGCCTATTTCTTACTTTATGAATGCCATATTTTATTTCCCATTTGTGATCCAACTAACCTTTTGATTCATTTGTTTTAATATTAAAAAACTGTAAAAAATAATTCTGCTGTGGTATTTAAATGGACTGGCTTTCTAGCCGATTCCGGCTATTTCAGCCATTCCAGCTAAACATTATAGCCGAACAAGGCAATGAATAATGGTTCAAATTCTGAATGTTTCCCCTATTTAAAGTGGAACACGATAAAAAAAGTTATTAAAAAGTGTTATAAATCCACTGGTCATAACTTATTAATAACAAATTAATTAACCTTTACTTTCATTCCAAATTAATAAGTTTTATCTTTAACTTCAATTAATTAATATGTGGTGATATTCGGTAAGTTATGTATTTACACCGTCGGGAAACGGATAAAAATTAAAATTGATAGGTCAGTAGGTTTCCTCTATGGTCGAAGAACATTTCGCGAATCAATTATAGTTGCCCCCCAAACTTATCTCCACAAAATTAATGCTAAATTTCACAGATTTATTGAACAATCTTTACGATCCGTTTCCGGATAATCGAATAAGGACCGGATAATTTTAGCATGAAAATCTGTGCTCAAATAGGAAAAAGGATCGTGCAGAGGAAATCTTTTTAAAGAGGCCCTTTCTCCAAGTATGATTTGCTTTATGCAATGGGAAAAAGAATTAAACGAATGTCTTCAGTGAGGTGCGTAAAACGTTAACAGATTTTTTTTCGACATGAGTAATGCAGCAAGCGTATGCTAACCTACAGTTTTTCTTCCATGTGTTCGCCGTTTATTAAAAAGCCCATCCGGAGAAAAAATATATTCATTAAAATGTCCACTTAAAGGAAAAAATGATGTTGTTGAAAAGCAATTTAAGAGTAAACCTAATTATTAAAAAAAGCTTTTTGGAAGAGTAATGGTTATTTGCATAAACGAATTAGGTGCAGGGGGCCTTGAGAAGTAAAAAAAAAAGGATAAAATATTAGGAACTCAACAATTTTTTTTTTAAATTCAAAATTTAGAGAAAATAGTTTCATGCCAAATGAATATTTTAAAATACGGTGCTTAAATTCTTTATAAGATGACAGAACTCGATAAGACGAGCGTATGTGCGTATTGGATGAAATCGAAAGATATTAAGAACAAATATATTTTTAAAAAGGATATTAAATTAAGATAATTACGCTAATTACAGTTCAAGCGAGAGGAGTTTAATTGAGAACGAATAAGAGAAATAATTAATTCAATGTAAATGCATGGGGCAAATTGAAAATATACTGACCATCGCTTTCCTCGTATAAGATAGCAAAGTGTTTCCAGTCTTTTGCTTTTACGAAGTCCAAGTATGCCCGTCCAAGTGCAGTAGGGAAGGGGAAAAGGTTGATGGAATGATTGTCCCTCTTCGTTCGGTAATCCCAACGTGATTCTACATGAGGGACTTCAAGAACGTCGCATGTGGATTGCACTGAAGCACTGGCTTCACTAGACTGGGGACCAAACATGGCAGCCATACCTTCTCCTAACATCTCGCATACTGGAAGCATGAAAACTCAGCATGTAAAATAATTATAAACAGGGAAAGAAGCGTTGTAATAGCATATTTACCATGTATTACCAAGTATTTACCAAATATATAAGAGTGAAGGACAACATATAAAATATATTAATTGATGTTGTTTTTATCTTTCCTATCTCTGGTGGACACATTTGACTGCACATAAATGTTCTTTTATTCAGGGGCCCCAATTCTTTTTTTGTAATTGGCGCCCCTGGCTTAAGTAGTAATAATTCAAGCACTGTCAAAACTTCTGTAGCAAAATGTCCGGCCATGGCCTTTGCGCTGCTTTAGCTAGGTTGAAATCCTCGTGTACTTAAACGTCTCTAAATGTCTTATGGCCACATTGAGTGGTAAGCAACATGTAAGACAGATTATTTTACAATTCATGCCCGTGACTAGATGCTTGTTGCGGGGGGGAGGGTTTGATTGATTGTTTGGCTTTTTTATGGCGCAAGAGCATCTGGGCTATACTGCGCCAAGCGAAGGGAGGGAGGGGCTTCTGAAAGTTACTGGCGGACTCGGGATACAGAAGGGCTTAAAATTCGTTAATGTTTCGATTTATTT
>QLNU02014802.1:32792983-32816607 GCA_006491805.2 Dysdera silvatica
AATCGCCCGGAATTTCTAAACAATTTATCATTGTCGAGCGATATTCAGTCCTCAAAAACTGATCTCCTTTAACTTCTAACTCGGCTCGTTTCTTTGGGTTTTTGCCGTTGGTTTCCTCCAAAAGAGCATTCTGGTCCAAGAATGAAGTTGACTGATCTCCTCATTTGCGATAGCGACAGAATAGCTGCCTGAACGGAGTAATTTATCTCCTTCTTCTGAACCTCTCTGTCAATCACATATGCGTGGCAGTCTCAAAGCTAGATGGATTAAAAAGCATTTTTTGCTCTAAGTGGATGGATGACCTATCTCTCTCTCTCTCTCTCTTCCCCATCTCTAATAAATTGTACATATAGTTTACATAATGACTATTCTCTTCTAATTACACACTGATATATACAGTAGGACCTATCTAAAGCGACGCCATTTGGGATTGAACTGCAATAGTCACCATAGGCAGGTGGTCACTGTACACGACAGACATTGATATAGACATGACTAAGTCCCTGCCAGTTCTTTCTTATAAAAAAGTACACCCTTTCCAGGAAAGGACTTTTCTGGAAAGGGTGCACCCTATCCAGGTGCACCCTTTACCAGATTCCACTGTATGTGTGTATTATATCATCATCATCATCATATTCAACCATTATCTATCCACTGCTGGATGAAGGTCTCTCCAAATGCTTTCCACACAAGTCTATCCTGAGCAATTCGCTTCCACGTCACCCCAACCTGTTTTCTTATTTCATCCACCCATCTAGTTTGAGGACGTTTTCTAGGTCTTCGGTGGTCTCTTGGAATCCAGTTCAGAATTTCTGTTGTCCATCGTTGATCAGTTCTTCTTGCAATATGCCCAGCCCATCGCCATTTCAGCCCTTTTACTTTAACAATGATGTCCTCTACTCTAGTTTGCTCTCTCACCCAAGTGTTTCTTTTTCGATCTCTCCTAGTTATTCCAAGCATGCACCTCTCCATGCTCCTTTGCGTTGTCTGTAACTTTCGTATTGCTCCAACTGTTAGACTCCATGTCTCTGATCCATAAGAGAGGACTGGCAATACACACTGGTTGAAGACCTTTCTTTTTAGACACAAAGGCAATTTCCCCTTCAGGATAAAACTGTTTCTTCCAAATGCACTCCAGCCAAGTTTAATACGTCTGTTGAGTTCTTTCATAATGTTGCCATCCATTGAAATCAGCTGGCCAAGGTAAATATATGAATCAGCAATTTCTAGCTCAATGTTGTCAACTTGTATTTTTGTTTCCTCTACAAAATTATTGAACATGATCTTAGTTTTTTGTAGGTTCATCTTGAGTCCAACTTCTTTACTTCTAGTTGAGAGCTCCTGTACCATGTCTTGGAGTTCTGATGGGTTCGTTGAAAAAATAACAATGTCATCAGCAAACCGCAAATGATTTAAATATTCACCATTTATTTTTATTCCCTTGTTATTCCAATTTATCAGCTGAAAAATCATCTGTAAAGCTGAAGTAAAAAGTTTTGGAGAAATGGTATCTCCCTGCCTCACACCTTTACCAATTTTGATAGTTTTGGTATCTTTATGTAACCGAAATTTTGCACTTGCATTTTTATACACACGTTTCACCATGTCAATGTACACATCCTCAATGTCTGTTGATCTTAAAGAGTTGATGACTGCTGATGTTTTAATAGAGTCAAAGGCCTTCTCATAGTCAATAAATGCAACACACAATGGAAGTTCATATTCATGTGTTCTTTCAATTAATTCTCTTAATACTTGAATATGGTCCACTGTACTGAATCCACTTCGAAATCCAGCTTGTTCTCTTGGTTGAGCTGCATCTAATTTTTTCTGCAGGCGATGTGTTAGCACTTTTGTGAAGATTTTATAAATAGCAGGTAACAAGCTAATTGGTCGGTAATTTTTCAAATCCTCTTTATCACCTTTTTTATGCAAAAGAATTACTGTTGCAGAATCCCATTGGTTTGGTATGTTACCGCTGTTAAGACATTTGGTAAAGAATTTTGCAAGTATGTCTTCTACATATTCTCCAGCTTCTTTTAGGATATCTAATGTAATACCATCATCGCCAGGGGATCTTCCTTTCTTCATACTTTTTATTGCAAATGAAACTTCTTCTTTTAAGATTTTAGGAGCTGTTCCTTCGACTATTTCAGTGTCTTCGTTTAATCCACTGTTACTTTCATATAGTTTTTTGTAGAATTCTTCAACTCTTCTAAGTATTTCTTCCCTATTTCTTGTTACGGTGCCATCCTCTCCTTTTAATGCAATGATGTGTTTCTTCCCAACAGATAAACTTCCTTTAACAACCCTAAGGCTCTTGTTATTTTCAATGGCCTTCCTTACTAACTCACAGTTGAATTTTCTTATGTCTTCTTTCATGCTTTTGCGCAGAGTTTTACAAAGTTCTATGTACTCAATCCTGGAACTGGTATTTCGATTGTCCACCTTCATATCTCTTCGCCTTTTCATGAGCTGTTTCGTCTTCTCAGATAATTTGCTATTGTGCTTTTTACAGGTTACACCACCAATTTCCCCAGCAGTTTCAACTATTGTCTTAACAATGTTTTCATTTGCTTCTGAGATATCACTTTCATCAATAAGTCCTTCCAGTGCAGAAAAGCGATTTTTTAATTCCAACTTGAATGCCTCGGTATTTTCTTTTAATTTCTTTAAATCCACCCTCTTACTTACTTGTTTCCTAATGAGCTTCTGTCGTTCTAATTTAGTATTTAAGTGCACTTTACATCTCACCATTCGATGATCACTTCCAGTATTAAATCTGTTCAGTACACTGCAATCTTCAATAATTGATTTCTTGTTTGCCAGGATATAGTCAATTTCACTAGTTCCCCCATTTGGGTGTTTCCATGTCCATTTTCTTTGCGGTTTCTTCTTAAAAAATGAATTCATGATGCTAAGATTTTCAGCTTCTGCAAATTCGATGAGTTGATCGCCACGTTCATTCCTTTCCCCATATCCGTATTTACCAACCGATGTCTCTCCTTGTTCCTGTTGTCCAATTATATATATATATATATATATATAATTGAATTTTGGTTGAGAATAAAAGAAATGTGTGCATTTACTTATTTATCCATTCTTTATAAATTTGAGGGCATTTGAGGAAAAACTTTAAATAGATTATTTTATGCACTGTACACTTTTTTTTAAATCGCAGGTTATGTTTTAGAGGTCTGCCACATGCAAAGATGTTTAAAACAGTTAATATACAGTCGCATTGGTAAAGAAAACGCTAAGAACGGCTGTTCTGGACTATGGATCTATGGGAAAAAATTGAAAAATGCTAGGTGTCTACTGAATCACAAACCAGACTTATTTACAAGATATCCGAATGGCTAAGCGCAGGGCACCTAACTCTATCCTCCTCAATTTGTAATAAATATGTCTGTCCTACTCTTGCTATTTCGTTCGGTTTTCCAAACTAACACTAACATTTCTAAACTTAGGTCATAATCGAACCAAAGTTGTCATTCGTTTTAATAATTTATTTTCAGATTCCACAAATTTTATACATTTTTTACGTTGTTTTCATGTTCTATATTCATCTTCTTTTTTTACTCCATTCAAGATTTATCATTGTTTTTCATTCATTTGCTTTTCGCCATTCTGCATTATTTATCCAAAATCATCGTTTCCTTCGCTTCTTTTTCTTTAGTTTTTGACATTCTTCACATACACACTTAAGTGCATTCTCTCTCTCTCTCTCTCTCTCTCTCTCTCGCATGATAGTATTGCTTAATATAATCAAAATTCAAATCGCCTAAAAAATGGGGTAAAATCTGTAAAAGTATATGGATGAATGAATTTTGCTTGAGTGCAAATAAAACATGCAGACTTGTGTATATGAATACTTATGATTTAGAATATGCATTAGAAAGAACCAAAGAAATTAAAGAAAGCTCTGCAGAATACTAAAAAGAATCTCTTTCAAGCAAGATCTAAGTGTTCACTCAGCGAAAAAAGAAAACCATTAGCCGATGAAGAGGGAGGCGTTCACAAAGGCTGGGGCTGCGATGTACTGGAAAGTGATTGGTCAACTAAAGGCTCAAAGCAAAAGAGTAACGGAGACGTTAAATTGCCAATAGAAAGCTGAAAGCCAAACTTTTGGGAAGCCTTTGAAGAAAAATATTTTACGTAATTAAAGAAAGAACGAAAGCTTAAGTATTCGGGGAAAGAACGGAGTTGTATTGAATTTATATCGGCAGAAACGTAATTGAATTCGACGAAAGAATTTCTGTGAATCTAAAATTATTTCCGACTACTATTTTAAAAGTGTAACTAATTCCCAAGAAAGAATGGCGATGAATCGATTTCAGCTTGTAAGAAAAAACTAGAAAGGTTTAAATTTAAATAACCTTTCTTAAACGTGTCCTATACTCGTGAAGCCATTTGAGGAGTAGATGTACAGGAAAATCAAAAAATATCTCATTTAAAATATACTGCAATACACAGATTGGATAACACGGAGCCAAGCCCGATTATGACATCATTCAAAATTCCATGGGAATTTCGACGGTGTGAAAGATAAACAATTTTAAAATATTAGTACGTAGTATCAAGTTTCGTGAATAATGTTATTAGTATATGCATTATGTAATTTAATTTTAAATTAAATGTTTACACATAACAATAAAAAACCGAGTTATTTTCATTTATCATTTATTATCGCAATTTTGTCTTTCAATCAAAAACATTCCCTTTCCTGTGTAATTTAAAAATTAAAAACAATTGTACAATAACAGTGCATACATAAAGTAGGAACAAAATAAAATTTGCTGGCCGTAGATGTTTTGTCGTTAAAAAAATCGGGGAGTTCATTTCATTTTCATGCAAAAGCAGAGGGGTGAGTGTGGTTAGTGTGAGGGGTAAACAGAGGAAAGAAGGAAAAAAAAAACCGTTTCAAGGGCATTAAAAATGTTTGACTATAACAAGTTGAAGGTCAGAATGCCATCTATTGTTAATAAAAAAAACGGATGAAGAGTTAAATCCTTTTCAAGAAGAAAGAAAGAAGAGCTACAAAACAGAAGAAAAAATTCCGGTGCTTGTGTGCAGAAAGTATAATATTTCCCTATTAGAATAAGTAATGATGAATTATTTTAACGTTGTATCCGTATTTTTCAAATAATAGTTCATCATTTGAAGCAATGGTTAATATATCGGATCAATGATGAAATACACTGAATTAATTGTTAAAATTTTAGATTAATAATTAAAATTTTGTTGTATTCATTACTTCGACTTGATTATTAGTGTCTTCATGATGGATAAATATTTTATTTGTATATTGCAGACTGAAATTATAGATTGTACTCAAAATTAAAGGATAATTTACATAGTTATACATTGCGCATGACAAGAATCATAATTAAATTGAGTTAGCATCCAAAAATATCGAATTCAAATAATTAACACTCTCGTAAATAGTATATATACTAAGTACTAAAATTTTTTTATGAAAATTTGTGATAGTTGCACCAGATAAAAGACTTTGTTTTCTACTATTTCAGCTCCCCATCTAGATATTTCATATATAGGTCTTATTTTAATATTGTTGCTTATTCTAAACTAAATTATAGTACAATTAATACAGTATGTATGAATATATCTACTACATTAGTATTGTTGGTTGCAATCTATTTGTATTTTCTGCACTTATATTATAATAAAGCATATATATTTTAAGGTTTAAGATAGGTGCTTGTTTCGACCACAATAAGTCATTCCTATTGGAAAAGGGTTTTGTTAGAATGTTTGTTGATACTAATATTAATTTATATTATTTTTATTTTATTAATTTCTTATTGATTCTTATAAATATATGCACTTGTATATTTATATATAATATCTTTTACCCAGGCACTTAGTCCAAGAATTTAATTATTTTAAGTTTTTGTGACGTACATTTCCCCCACTATAACTTGAATGGTCTATATTTTCTTGTATTTGGTATGATGGATATCAAACTAACGATAATTCGCGTCTTTACAGAGTTCTTTAAACGGATAGATATAGAGTACTCTAGATTTGATGTAATTCACATTTTTAATCCAAGAATCAAGTACCTCTTGCAAAAGAGCTGGAAGAGTTTTGATAAAAAGTCCATGCCGGTGAATTATGCAATGAATGTCGTTTGTATGGGCAGCGAGTTCCTTCACTTTTGTCCGAAAGCCCTACTTCGACCCTAGCGTGGCTGGGGTCGAAGTACTCTAGCGGTAGAAACCCGCATAGACATTTTTCCCACCATAATCCTTCGGTTTCAAAAAAGACTTATTTTCTTCATAACATCTTCACCTTTTGTAGTAGTTTCAAGAGTTCTACAAAGCAGGAACCCTTCTTCAAAGCTTTCTAAATGGATATATTTCACGAAGACAACCAACTGACAATACAGATTTACGTACTTTGATTAATCAACTTGAAAAGAAAAGAAAATAATGGAGAAACTTTGATTTCATTCAAAATGTGCTATTTTACGTTTAAAAGTACGTCTAAAATGCGCCTCCGTATAATGTCATTGGACAGCAATATTTGTCGCATCTTTACCTCGCTGCTATCTACCAAAATTAACTTTACTATCTTCGATATGCTTTTCGTCAATCCTGTGCGAATTTTCATATTTAACAATTTCCAATGCAACTTCAAATGATGCTTGCACTGTGCTGTGCTCTGTTGCTGAAAACCTCTTGCAGAATAAAGTTTCTGACATCCGAGACTAGTTTCGTAGCGTCTAAACCAAGCCAAGCACATCCTGTCATATGGGGCGCCTACAAAGTTTGTTTTATCCCCCCGCGGAATGGAGAGAGATGAGATGGGGTTTTGGGTGGAATGGCAGGGGTAGGTAAGAATAAAATTAATAAAAAGTTTTATATGCTTGGATGGTTGAATTTGGAATAACAGGAATTTTAAAAGTGAAAATTATGAGATTTAGAGGCCAAAATTGGTAGTAATAGCCAATGAGAAAGGCGGGGAGCGCGGTCCAATGGTAACGGAGAAGCCGCCGGGGCTGTGACGTCAAGCCTCGAGTTGGGAGGGAGGAGCAATAGCTCGTCAATTTTCGCAATTGTGGTGATGGCGAGGTGATTATAGTTCGGTGGTTTTGAACTGTTGTTTCTATGTTATCTGTACATCAACCAGTGCTCTAAGTAAATGGGAGGGAAAAGGAAAGGATGGGATGGGATGGGAAGGCAAGTTGTGAAATGAGAAGGGAGTAACAGATGGCAATGAAAGATGGAAAGGAAAGTGGAAGGGTTTTTTTTTGTTTTTTTTAGCGTCTAAAGAAATCCATGTTCTTTTCGATATGTTCTGAATACTTTACCGCTAGGTGAAGTTGAGTTTTGAAAGTTTCAAGCATTCGGCACTGAGAACAATTGCACAAAATGCATTGTGGCTTCTCTATGCCATTTCCAACAAAAGTGGTAAAGGCAAGTTTTAAATAGCTCTCCGAACATTTACTTTTTTCCTCCATGGATACAAATTTCTGAAAATATATGTAAACGTCATTAAACATAATTTTTTTACGAGAAACACTTTCTTGGAAAACAACCCTTCAACAAACAAACTTCGGCGCAACTAACGCCACCATCGTGCCGACAGATATTTGCAAAATTATTAACAGTCCGTCGCAGTAAATAATGCACGTAAATAATATAACGTTTACTGTTTATAAACGTGAAGGCTCTTTAAATTTTCTTAAGCATCCACCGCGTTGAATCTTTTGTAAGTCAACCCCTTCCATTTATCAAATAATGAGAGTTACAAAAGTTAGTAGGATATTGTAATGTAGCCATGTTGAAATACAAAAGTATTGGAAACCATTGGTATGGAATTCTATACGAAAATAATTTCAATTAAAAATTGCTGCGGCAATCCCCAAAAAGTAGTTGATCACCGACTTAAGTGTGGCAATTCCCAGGTTAGGAACCACTGTTTTAGACTATTATAACATAAAAAATGATGCATTAATCCAAAATATATTAAGAAACATGCAGAATGCATTATGCGAGATCCAGAATGATTTAATAATTGATGCAATTATTGTAAATATTTGAAGAACGGGTCGCTTAATTTCACATCAAAGAAGTACATGTCCGTGAAAATACTCTATTTGGCAAATTACAGAAGACATTTAATAAAGGAAGTTACTATGGTATCTCTTTTCAAAACGTTTTAATGCCGAAAATACGAGAATTGAAAAAAATAATAATCCGTGGAACTAAGATATTAAAACCGTAGGTCAGGAATTGGACCCATTTCTTGAAAAAGAAATCGTAGAATTGCCCTGGAAGAAATCGCAATACCTGAAAAAGGGGTCAGAAGTTAAAGACTGATATTGGAGCGGGCAGATACATTTTTATTTTTTTTTAATTTGCTAATTATGGTTTTTATTTTCCAGTTTACAAAATTCGTTGGATATTTTTCTCAACTACTGCAGCGGGTTTAGAAATAGTTACGCGTAGGCGAGAGTGGTAAACACGGATAAAATGAAATGCAAAACTATTAAGGACAAGACATGGAAAATACACTCTATAACAAAAAAATCCACTCACCAAGAAGGAGTTGTCCGACTGTAATGAAATTTCGTTTAGAACGACTTTTTGACCGAACATGCAAATGATTAAAATTTGGTGTCCAATGAATGAATAGCGGGAACTCCAGCGCATCGGAACTGCGCATTCAGCAGGTGTATATAAGGAGCGATTCTCAATATGTGGTCAAAATTTCTGTTGCATTTTGACTGCGGATATCTTACGTCGACTGTAACAATGCCTCGCCGAAAGATTCGTGCTCATTACGAGCATATGTCAGAGTTTGAAAGAGGCTGGTTGGACGAATCGAAGAATCGCTGGACATGTGGGTCGAAGCGATGCGGCGATTGGACGGTGCTGGCAAGAGTGGGTCAACAACGGCAGATGTCAGCGTCGGGACGGCAGCGGTCGACCTAGGGCCACAACAGAACGGGAAGACAGAGCGATTGTCAGAGCAGCTGTCACAGCACCGGATTCGTCGTTATCAACTATCCAACGTGTGGCCCGCACACATGTGTCCAACATGACCCTCTGCAGACGACTGAGAGAGCGGAATTTACGCTCGCGCCGACCGTTACGCCGCTTACCTCTCACGCCTTTACACCGTCAAGTCCGATTACAGTGGTGCCGGGCTCGATCAACTTGGAACTGCGCTGACTGGGGACGTATAGTCTTTAGTGACGAGTCCCGTTTCCAACTGTGTCCTGACGACAACCGCAGACGTGTCTGGAGACGTCCAGGGCAGCGTGGGGATCCTGCCCTTACTATCGCACGCCACACATGCCCACAACAGGGCGTTATGGTCCGGGGTGCCATCTCCTTTGGTGGTCATTTCTGGCACACTTACAGCACAGCGGTACGTAGACGACATTCTACGACCGGTTGTGTTACCGTTCCTTTTGCGACACCCTGGACTTACGTTTCAACAAGACAATGCCCGGCCGCACACGGCACGTGTTGCTATGAATTGTCTTCAAGCTTGCCCAACACTTCCTTGGCAAGCTAGGTCTCCTGATCTCTCTCCCATAGAGCACATTTGGGACGCTATGGGAAGGCGATTGCAACCATCCCGGAATGTTGACGATTTAGCCCGACAGTTGGAGACAATTTGGCAAGAAATTCCGCAGGACACCATCCGGGATCTTTATCAGTCTATGCCACGCCGGGTGACAGCTTGCATCCAGGCCAGAGGTGGACCAACGCCTTATTGACTTCCTCCCTTTGTAACGGTCAAACTCTGCAATAAATCATTCAATTGTTCTGAAATTTTAATCGTTTCTTTTTCTATGTATGTTCTTCACATCCACCAATTTTTATCGCAATCGGACAACTCCTTCTTGGTGCGTCGATTTGTTTGTTATAACGTATATATCGTTATAGACAATTTATTCGCTATAGGCAAGGATGAAATTGATACATTCTATATCTGTCGGAATCGATGAAATCTACCGTTATAGAAAAATTATTGTTATAGATAAATTTCACTGGCTTAAACCTTTCATGTTTTTATATTTAATATAGCAAGAATAAAAATAGTATTTCTGCATGTCCATTTATGCTCAATTAAAATGGTTTAGAATTCAGCAATTTAAAAAAGAAAAAAGTGTTCAGCAATTTAATTTGGAAAATTTATATGTCTGCTGTGTGTTCAATCTTATTATTTGTATGATACGTTCCATGTATCAGAATATATCGTAATGCATTATAACAAAAACATAGTTTTGATTTCAATTCCAGGGTTTGCGTCACGTTATATGAATATATAAAAAGGCTTCTCTAAGGAATTGTTATATACGTAGTTTTTTTTATAAAAATTTATAAAAGAAAGAAATTTTAAACATCTCTACCTCTCAACCTTGTTTAACTAGATTTGAATGCTCCCAGGACCGTTTATTTACCGTTATTTATAGGTAAGACCGTTATTTTACAGACCGTTTATTTATAGGTAAATGCGAAGTAACTTGCGTTATTTCATATCACATAAATCTAATACAGTCAGAAGAACATTATCTATCGATTAAATATCAATTAAGTAGAGAATTATCGATTAGTGTTAATCGATTTGTTTGTCTTAATTAACTGTGAATCCTTCGATTTTTAATTTTTTTCGATAAATTTTAATTTCTTTTTCGATTAATCGATTTTAATAGAAAATTAAGCTTCTTAACTGGCAATAATTGGTTTTAAATTACTCGTAAAGAAAAGAATGATTTTCCGGCGCCTGGTGGGACCCGAACCCACGACCTCCTGATTGCCGGTCAGGTGCTCTACCTACTACTCGTTTAAGTTAACTACTCGTTTAGGTTCACTACTCGTGGGTTCGGGTCCCACCAGGTGCCGGAAAATCATTCTTTTCTTTACGAGTAATTTAACATCTATTGTTGCCACATCATCGGCTAATATGAAAAAAAAATGATTCAGCAGTAATTGAATTGGTAACTAACTAACAATATTGGAGTTGTAGTATATAGAATAAAATGTTTACTACTAATAATGTTAGTCATATGCACTAACCAAAATATGATGTTTATCATAATATATGACCACCTATTAATTTTAAACAGTAGTTTTAACAAATAGTGATCAGAATGATTGACGCAATTGCTTGTTTTATTATATATATAATGTAATATAGTTACGTTTATGGTTAGGTTATAGTTACCTTTATTTTATGTTTACGTTATTTTGCCACTGAGAAGTATTTTTCCAAACGTGTAATATCCAGTATCTAACGATATCAACTTAAATATTGACGAATAAAATAATTTCTGAAACTTACCGACTTTGATCACTTCAGGAAGAGCTTTCACTATGTGACAATAAATTAATATAAACAGACTTGTGGTGCAAGTCCTTTTCGCCATGAAGCTTAAACGACCAACCGATGCAAACTTCATTTTCATTTAAAAGCAAAACTAGTTCCCATTTTATCTTGCATTAAAAAATAACAAATTTATGCCTATAACCTTCATCACAACAACACCACTTATTTTGTGTAATACACACTTGATGACGTATTGACGCAGTTCTTAGCCTATGATCTAAAAAGCCATATTGAACAAACTTCTGAAGCTTATTGTATCCAGTTTTAAGAAGGAATGCAATGAATTATTTCATTAATGAAGTAAAAATCCTTTGGCCTTGCACATTCAATAGCACAGAGTCAGTATTCCCACGATATCACGTAGCTTGATAAATTGTTAATAGCAAGTTTCCTTCAAATCCTTTCGTACCTGTTTTGAATGTTCCATTTCTAATGCCGAATGCATCAAAATGCCAAACAAAAGAGGCCAGAGAATGAGATTGCGAATAAGCGACGTTGAAGAGTGTCTATTGATTAAGGTTCCGATTTTTTCCCCTCTTTCAAAGTTCGCTCTGGATCACATAAAGAAAGATTGAGTTCAAACCCTGGGCCTATAATGCGGGGTCTGCTTAGAAGAAATTGATAACGTGATGGCTGCACAGGATACAGACCTTCTTAAATAGAAACTCCGAAATGACATCCATTTTACCGGAGCTGGTAGAAGATCGTGGTGAGAGCACTGGCATCGATTGATCTTGGGCATCCCCGAAGTCACCATGGCAACGAGACAACCCTACTTTTGTATAGGTAAAGATATACTATGCATCGAGAGGGTGAATGAAATTATGTTTACAAGAATCGTGGATTAAGATATTAATATACGCTGTTCAGATTTAGATGCATTATAATTTGCGAGATGTGAAGATTAAATTTGCTGTGATATATGAAAGATTTTGGCTCTTATTGCAATTTATGCAGATTTCAAATTGTGTAATTTTACCCAAACATATTCGATAAGAATCAGTATGACCTTAATATGCGTAATAGAATAGAAGGGGATAAAATAGAATACTTTGTTATTTTATTTTAATCAGCTTTTGCAGTACGTTGCCTTTCGATGTGAACATCAGAAATATGTGTTTTGTTTACACCTGGAATTTTATTTTTAGTACAGGTTTGACGACCTATTCGGGCTATTGTCTTGAGGAAAATCCAAGGGAAATGGATGACCTTAGAAAATCGTCTATTACGATTCCGTAGTCTAACATTGTTTTTATTATGGGAGTTGCACGGAAAAGTGGGGGAGAAATAGCTTGCGCTTGTAATTATCCCTCTTTACATGTCATTTTCATAGGGTACGAGGATGATTTTAAGAATGTATAGGGTGTCCGAATAGTTCCTTTACACTTTGAAATAATAATAAAAAAGACAGGTAACATATATGAATTTGTTCTTTATGGAATTCACCATTGGAAGTTTTTGAACGACTTTTAATGCATTTTGCGCACTACTAAGCGCATGCAACACGTCAATTCTGTAAATAATTTTATGTCAGGTGCATTATTGTGCAATGGAGAGTTGTGATAGCAGCTGTAATTTTTGCTATCAGTTTCTGTGTGCCATGAAATGGCAATTACTGTACAATATTATTCAGTAATATTTCTTTGAATATTTCGTTGAAGATTTCGCTTCTGTAAACCATGCAACCCTCTGTGCCGTCATTCGTGGTGGCTTCATTTCGAAGCGACAATGGAAATATAAAAAGCATGTTAGTGGCAACAAGATTAAGCCTTTGAAGCGTTGAATGCACTAAATATAAAGTTCGTACCTATTACATTTCATTTTTCCTTCTTTTTTTTAAAGAGTACAAAAAAAATATAGAATTCTCGAATACCTTGTATAAGAATTTAAGTTTATGAGAATAGAAAAAGAAAGTGTATATAGCCAGGGTTGCGGCGACAAATGTAGTTTTCATTGGGGTGGTGCTAGACCTTAAATTATTCGAGACATTAAGCTCTTAAGCTTTAGACATTAAGCTCATGAAGGAGAGCTGGAGACAGCATTATAATATTTAAATTACACAGCTAATGAATCTTTAGGCAGATCATTTAATAACCGAAAGGAAACTAAGGAATTGTCAATTATCTCCAGAAATCGTCTTCGTCGTTAAATGTGCGACTCCGAGTTTAATTCCGGGAATGAGAATGCGTTTTGTGTTTATAAACAATTTGGTTTTACCTTCGTTAATAAAAGCATCTACCATATAAAAAAAATGCAGAACGTACAATAATTGAACAACGACTGAGAAATTATCAATTATTTTCCGAAGTCGAGCTTTGCCACAACATGTCTCATGTAAAAACAACGAGAAGCACGAAAACAGACAAGAATGACGTTTCTGAGATTAAATACACAGAACTTTATAAAATTTTACACAAAAGCATTTAAAGAGACAAAAGTAAATTAAACTATGAGTTATAGCAAATAAAAGCCATTGAAGAAGGCAAAACCTTGAGAACTTTAAAACTGCTTGTCTGGTGATCGAATTCAAATTAAATGAAGATGCTTTTAAAGCTAAAATATTGATTCAAGTACTTCCGGGAATAAGGCTGATCGTTATAATATGGTTTGTAAATTCATAACTATTTAAAAATAACGAAAATAATATTAAATATTACTTAAAGTCGTTCAAAAATGATCGCCATTAGAGTTCATGGTATACGTTCAGTTTAGGGCTGCGCACTTTAATTTTGAGGCACAATTTTAATTCACGCCTTGGGCTTGAGACATTCTTGACACAACCTTGGCTTTGTTAATGTCATAATATACGTTATAATATAAAAATATTACAAAAAAATACAAAAAAAATTACAAAAATCATACCCCAGTGGCTTAATGGGTTAACTATTTAGCCATTGTGTTAATTCTGAGAACAGTAATAATATATCTCTCATAATATAGTGTTATTATAACCACATAAAGTTACGTTTCAACGAGATACGTTCCAAACGAGATACGTTCCAAAGTGGGTGCTTTTGACCAATGCGTGATTTTATAACGGCATATTTCAACAGAGTTCGAAATGTGGAACCTACAGACTACTCTAATTAAGTTCCCAAAAATACCCATACACACTCAAGTTATGATGGCATGGGAATGCAGGTGGTTTAAGAGTAGTATTTCTAAAGTTTGAGCTCAACGTTGGTGTCGAAATTATTAACTATAATAAGTTCTGTACGAAAAATGGCAAAAATCTCGCATTGTGGCTTTGTATGTTGGCCATTATTTGGTATTTGTGTTAGCCCTGAGAATGGTAATAATATCTTACAACCTTATATATGTAGAAAGAGAGCATATATAAGGTTGTAAGATATTATATATGTACAAAGAGAGCATCGTTTCTGCCTTCGGTGGCATAGCGGATATGGCACTCTGAGCTCAACTGAGGGACCCTAATTCAACTCTAGACTGGAGACGATGTCTCTTTTTCTCGTATACCAAAAAGTCTCTAGTTTAAGTTAACGTAGTGTCAAAATTATCAACTATAGCATTTCTGAACCTTTGTGTGACAGTGACCCGATATATATTTTTTTCTTTTTTATAAGACGACAGTCCGGTCCCAACAAATTATTTGTAAATAATTTTCCAAGAATCTTTGCAGTCAATACATTAAACTAACATCGGTATTACTAAGTATGCACTAAGTGTAAAAACTTACCCATATCGCTTTTACACTGATTCACGAATATTATTTTATGAAGAATAGTAACCCTGTAAAATAGTCATTCATGAAGAATGCATAGAAAATTAAATATAATAATTTATAGGAGAATCTATCGTGGCCCAGAATAATTAATGCTAGGTCATAGAAGTTGTGGAACGCTGATTTAAAACGTTTGAGTTCTATAATGTTAGAATTTCGGAAGTCAAACTGCTTCGAATGAACTGCAGTAAGTTAGGGTTTCTAATGCACGTGCTGCTTGTCTATAACGAGTTGTTCTTAAAATTGTGAAGAAAGTTGATTTTGTGGAGGCATAGATGATTTCGAGACTGAAACGTTTTTGCTATTGAAGAATAATAATAGAACATTAAATTGAAGAAATTTGTTCGAGATATGCATAGCTCTATCCAGGAGCAGTAGCACGTAGGAGCAGTAGCACGTAGGAGCAGTAACAAGTAGGGGTGACTTTTTATATATATATTCAAGGAAGGTATAATTCGTTCGACGAAAGTAGACCGATGGTACCGTTAGAAATAACGGGAGCTGACGTCACAAACGGGTTGGTTCATTGCAGTAGAGGGAAGGGCGTCATTTCATAACTGGTTTTTCGCGCAGACAAACAGGCGTGAAAAACCAATTATGAAATGACGTCCTCCCCTTTAATCAACCAACCCCTTTGTGACGTCAGCTCCCGTGAATTCTAATGGTACCATCGGTCAACTTCTTGCGAACGAACTGTAGAAGGATCCCTTTAATGGATGAAAATCGAATGATGTGATTATACGCAGCGCCTAGACAGACAAGGAAGTTGCGTAGGGTCTCAGTAGTGGCCGAGGCGCCGAATTCTTTCTCAACTCCCCTCCCCCTTTTTTTTTCCAACCATCTTAACAAAAATTTATGTTTTCATCTCAAAAGAGAGTAAAAAATAATTTAATGGCTAATACAGAAGATAACAAGCTTAATTCGCTCGCAGTGCTGTATATAGAGTCAGAGGCGGATACAGACTTTCATTTTGGGGGTCAAGGACAGAATTTGCCATGGTCTTGGAATAACACCCTTCATTTATCATGAAAGTTGGAATTTTTTACAGTGAAAAAATGTTATTTCGGAGGGGGAGGGTTCATAACTCCTGTGACCCTCCCTTTATGTCCGCGCTTGTACAGAGTCAGAAATTATACAGTCTATAGACTATAGTGAGGTTATTTGTTCGTTTGCAGAGAAGAAAGTTCGTCAAATGTTACCATGTAATTTATAAAACTTTTAATTAAACGGCAGCGTAGTGTATATAGACCTTGAAAGTCAAAGTACGTTCAATAAACAAAAGAATAAAAGTTTGTTTCGATATTACAAAAAAAGTTTGTGGGAGAATTTGGTTAATCAACTGCCGAGGATGCCTGTGATTCCTATGTCTAAGGATGATTATACACACAAAAAATCCCGTTAGTGACTGTGATTAACCCCAAAATATTGACTTATTAACTACCAGGCAAAAAGCCATTTATAAACGTTAGGGAGGCAACTATTGCCACAAGGGAAGTTAACAACTTTATCACTGCTCATGAAGATATGTAAGGCTGCAAAAAAGTGAAAATCTGAAGTGGAATTAACATTGGCATCCGAGAATTCAAACTTTTGTCCGAAATCCCAACAATGTTTAGCTGTGGCCAACTTTTGAAGTTCTTGGTTGCGAATATAGGTTTGGTTCCCTTTAAGGCGAAACCAAGAGCTCTACGTATCTGTCCAAGGCAGAGCATTCCGCATTGGCATTGGACATTATAAACACCACAGTTGACAATGTCTGGGATTGGGTCCTTGAATTGCGAAGTGAAAATCTTGTTCATGGGTTTGAATACAACATATAAAAATTTAATTTCCAAAGAATTGGGGAAAAAGATAATAATTAAATTTGGAAATTGTATTCTCGTGACGACAGTAATTGCACTTTTAAGCATGAGAAACGACACACCGCAGATTAGGTGAGGAACCGGAGACATGAAAAGTTATCGTGAGCGAATATTGTCAAATAGGAAAATCAAATATTCTGTTGGCGATTTTGTCCAAATGTTGGTGATTTTGTTCAAACGTTTGTGGTTTCTCGCCAACAGCTGACAACCCTGAATTTGGTTACTATGAGCATGAGCAAAGATTCCATGACACACGCCTGCACCAAGAAACGTCTAGGACGGAAAAATTGCCCAGAAAATTTGTCTAAAAACGGTATTTTAAATATGAAGAAAAAATATATTTCGTCCATTTTTTACATCGATTTCTCATATTTTATATTCTTTGGAATATGAAGAATCATTTCTAAGCATTTATGCTTCGTTATAATTAATACTTCTAGCAATTTGAGCGATTATAAAGTACCTGAGTATAATAGACTCCCACCAATAAAATTCATCACCAATATTAAAGAATTTTAAGCCCCACTGTAGCTTTCCGAGCTGCAACCTTTCTGAGCCTCCCGTAATAAACGTCTGGTTAAGGGCCTTCTTCAGTACATTGAATGTTTTTACTTTTAGGTATTTTCAATTCCAGAAAAATCATAAAAGAAAAGTTGGTTTTATGTGCCTTTGGGCCCGCGCCCATAATTCTGGATTTAAAAGAAGTCCGTGATTTAATAAAAGTATAAAAACCGTTGCTATAATTCATGCAAAAACATATAATGGTCTTATTTGAAAGAAACGTGAAAAACAGTATGCGGAGAAAACTTTTCAGAACGTGAATCTAATCTTTCCATGTAAGCACGCAAATAGCAGCCGTTTTCTCTGCATCGAAGACGTCAAAAAGCTGTGTCAAAATCAACCAATAAGGGGAAAGTCGTGGGTGGACCTACGTGTTATTTTAGCTATCTTGTTTGCAAACCACCGTACTTAAAATCTTCTGCACTTCCATTGACAAATTATTTTTACCCATGGAGTTAAAAAATCCCTGGAGACTGTCCAAAAGTAATTTAATGAAGCCATTTACCACCCAGTTCGTTTCATAATATGGGGCCTATCGTTATTCGGCCTATAGCCTTTTCGGCATTCCCGAATCCGCAATTCTGAAGATTACAGTTAAACTTTACTTCTACCTAATGAGCCAGGAAGAAGGCTCATGGCAACACTACAGCGCCTAGAATGGGCAGTGTTGGAACGACGGCAAAAACAGTTCCCAAAGCTTACACCACCTGTAGATTGCGCTCTTAGCAGTCTATTTGCCGCGTTTCTCCCTTTACAGCATTGTTGCTAACCCGTCCGAAGGAAATTTCCTACATATTTTAATTAAAATGTTAATAGTGTAAATAAAGTATTAAATATAAAATATTAAATATAAAATATTAAGCATAAATTAGTAGTATAAATAAAGTAGTACATATAAAATAATATTAAATAAAATGTACTTCTTAGCAAATACAAATCTCAATTTTAATAAAAATATATATACACTTTAGACTTCATGAACCAGATAAGAATTAAACAATTTATCATTAAAATATTACAGAACGTGGGCGCCCATATGGGGGAAGATGGGGCTCGAGCCCCCTAGCCATTTAAAAATTGTATTTTCCCGAAACTGCTATGCATTTACTTTCAAAAGTTTTACAGTCACATTTTAAAATGAGACACTTTATAGCTCATTACTAATTGTCAAGCAATATCAATTATTTTTGTTGACTTTTGGTATCTTGTGTATTTACTAAAATTCTGAGGAGGTAATTTTTCTCATCCCTACCCCCTCGGAAATACTCGTATGGGTGCCCATGTCACTGAATAGTAACTTTTTATTAAAAATATTCACATGTAATAGATTTTCTAATTATAAAGTAAAAAAAATTAAATATTTATCAAATTTATTTTTTCATAATAAAAGCAAAAACAAGTCCTCTTATCATAATGACAAAATAAAATCATCAATTTCATTAATTTTAATTTAATGTAATTTGGTGGCGCTGAATAAAAGTTCTAACGACGGACCAGAATATAATAAAATTATATATGTTTATTTCTAATTTTCTCCGCTTTACTGGGAGAATGATGTTGGCTGATGGAATTAGCGCTTTAAAGAATTGCAATGCGGTCGACGCAGTCGGCGCCTGAATTACAACTGGTTTATACAACAATTTTCCGCAAGGTAAGTAGTAAGTAAGTAATACTTTATTCCTTATTATTATGTACATCAGGAGACCATACAAACGATTTGCTTGGGAAATGGAAAGAGAGCAGTAGCGATGCTAGTAACGGGGCTCTCTTTCCGGAAGACAAAGCAAGGGATTTCTCGTATTCAACAAGAAACAATAACGATATAGATTCGCGCGTACAAATCCGCATTGTTATTAAGAGATTTACATTCGCAGGTGTATCACATTTACAGAGTTTATGAGCAGAGTCTTGACTCGAAGATGTTACAAGTGAAGGTTGAAGTCCAAAGGTGGAATCTTTGTGGGCTGCAGAGTAAGAATGTTTTTCCTTGTAGCCAAGGCCGAGAGAAGAAGTAGGAGAAACAAAAATAGTAGAAAAATGTAAATGAATTTTGAGTTGACCGTTGCGGGTGCAGTTTTAAAGGACATTTAAAAGGAAAGGCAGACAAAAGAAAAATGGAAAAGGAAGAGCAGGGAGAGCAGAGGAGGGGGAAGAACTGAAAACTAAAAGGAAAGAGTGGGAAGGCAGAAGTAGCAGGCAGAGCATACTTGATTTAAGTACTAATCAAAGATTTTGGCTTTAAAGGCGTGAAAAGACAGGGCTTTAAATTCTTGAGGGATCGAATTCCAGATTTTAGAACCCGTAACGGAGACACTGTGTGTTTTATAGTTTGTGCGAGTCCGCGGTAGCCTGATATCGTCCTGGTGACGTGTATTGTAATCATGTGTCGTCTGTGAGATGGAGAAAGGTAAAACTAGGTCACCTTTTGTGACTTTGTACATAAGGAGTGCAAGTTTATATTTTACTAAGAGAGTGAAAGGAAGAATGCGCCATAATTTAAAAAATTGGCCAGCGTGTTCATGGAAGCCTGCAAAGTTAACTATTCGCATAAGCTTTTTTTTTTGCGTTCCTATCAATTGCCTAAGGGAAGTAAAATATGTGATTCCCCAGACCTCAAGACAGTAGGTAAGTTTTGAATAAAATAAAGAATAGTAAAGAATCATTAGGATATATTGAGGAACGACATGTCTGAATCTCAAAAATATTCCCAGGAGACTGCTAAGAGAATTGGTGAGATCGTTAATGTGTTCTTTCCAGGTTAAATTTGAATCGAAAATTACTCCAAGAAGTTTGGCTGATTTCGTTTCCTGAAGGATGGAGTTGCGGAAAGTAATAGGAGAACTGTTAGGTAATATTTTTTGCCGGGAATGGAAGATAACGTAGTTAGATTTTGCAATGTTTAGCTCTAGTTTGTTAACGTAAAGCCAGCGTGAGACGTTATCTAAATCTTAGTTGACTTTTTGCACTGTTTCTTCGATATTTTTTCCCGATACCAGAAGTGTCGCGTCGTCAGCATAAAGAAACAGCTGACTATTCAGGACAGCTTGGGGCAAATCGTTGATGTAAAGAAGGAAGAATAGCGGAGCTAAACAGCTTCCTTGAGATACACCAACGCAAATAGTTTTGCGAGTTGAGGGAGTTTTACCTATGAAAACTTGCTGTTGCCTATCAGAAAGGTAGCTGTTCAGTAATTTTAGAGGTGTACCCCGAATACCATACCGTTCTAATTTCGTCAGTAAAATGTCATGCTTAACATTTTCAAACGCTCTTTGGAGATCTCTTTGCATTCCTATTACAAAATTGCTTTTGTCTATTTCGTCAGAAATCATCTCTTTGATATTAAGGAGGGCGGTAGTTGTTGACCTATGTTTTCGAAAGCCGAATTGATGTTTGTAAAGTAAGTTTTTACTTTCGAAATATGATTCAAGTCTACTGTGTAAAGCCTTTTCAAAAATTTTGCTAATAACTGGAAGGATAGAAATAGGATGATAATTCTGAATGTCAGATGGGTCGCCTTTTTTAAATATAGGAATAATTTTAGCCATCTTAAGCTTCGAGGGGAAAATACCCTTATTGAAGCTGATATTGATTAAATGCGCAATAGCATTTGCAAAGAAATCTGGGTTGGCTTTAACAATATGCGGCGGGATATTATCGAGACCTGTGGACTTGGAACTAAGAGCATTAATAGAACGCTTGACCTCGTTTCTGCTCAATGGTTTAAGGAAGAAAGAAGACCCGGCGGCGGGGAAGGGTTCAAAAACTTCTGAGTGGTGCGGGGGAGTGGGACTACTGTTGGGAGGGGGGGATCGTTTGCAAAAAGTTCGTTGAAGCCGTTGGCTATTGTATTAGTTGTGTGGAGCTCAGTGCCAAAGGCATTGATTTTGGTGGGGAGGAGATTATTTGATTTTTTGCGGTTTAGGGCCTCGTAAATTGTTTTCCACGTAGATTTGTTGTCTCCGAGTGAGATTTTAAACTTCGCATCAAAGTAGTTCCTTTTGGCTACTCTCAGGATTGTAGTTAACAAATTTCAATAAGAAACATATTTTGATTTTAAAAGGGGGTCAAAAGGACTGTTCCTGTATTTAGCATGAAGCCGATCCCTATTGATGATGGATTTCAGGATACCTCCTGTGATCCAAGGCTTTCTTGGAGTGCGTTTATAAGACTTATTAATTGTATGTATATTAAATATGTTCATTTGGAGTTGTCTCCAGTTAATTATTGACGAAGGATAGTGATGTCTGATTGAAACGAGTAGACGTGCTTTACCCAACATCAGACACAAAGCTCCACAACGTTGTTACTAATATGTATTATATTTTACGTAGTGCTGCGCCGATTCTAAGCTTATTTTAACATGGTTCCATTTTTGGCTTTGTAGCTTACAAAAAGTCTCCTATATTAAAAATGATTTCATGTATTTCAATGTGTATTTAGACGCGCAATTTATTATTTGTGTCAAACATTGCCAAATGTAAATAAATAAATATATATATATATATATATATATATATATATATATATATATATATATATATATATATATATATACATATATATATATATATATATACTGGTATGAAATCTAAATAAAATTTACAAAATTTATTTTGTATGAAATATATATAGTCTGAGTTTTTAGCTTTGAATTATGCAGTTATACGATATTTTTCCCTTAATTTAAGTATTGCGCAAGATTAATATTCCCTAAATTAGCAAATATTCTACGTTCGACGTTTAGGGATATTTATTCTGTGATACTCCCTAGTATTTCCAAACATCTTCACAGTCAAAAATACTGGCAACTGCTCATTTGCCACCAACGAGATAATAACGAAGCCAGTGTTTTCCTTAAGCACACGCCAATAAGTTTACTTGTTTCCAAATGATCGTAATTAAAACCTACTGAATCCAGATCATTTCCTAATACGGTTAGCAAGAGTAAATAATAGATATTTATTATACTGCTTTGACGGCCGATAGATGGCGCGTAAGCATCAACCTGCAGCTCATGATTGCTGAAGTATATTCAAGTTAGTATGGGAGTTTTAAAGTATTACGTAAGCAATATTTTGGCCATTTCAACCCCCACCCAAGGTGCTTACGTAATACTTGTAATCCCCCTATGCACGATTGCGAGATTTTTAGTCGCTTGTCGCGATTATTTGAACATCTCGAAACCTCTCGATTGTTTTTAAACCTGACTTGATGTATCGCGTAACTGTGTGTGGTGGAACAAGTTTTCGATCCTCGATTTGTTGGTTTGTTATTGTGAACTCAGTACGAAAAAAAAAATTCCAAACTATGAACTTTTTAAATGAGGATCGCAGCCTTTTAAGGAAAACACAATAACAATTAATTACGCAACCATCATATCTTATTATCTTATGTCTATTAAACGTAAATGCATAGATTTCAATCGATTTGCGGTCGCTTCAGCTTATGTATGTTTGTTTGATGCCACTGTTCATTCCGGTTGCTGACTGACTCGTTTCGCTCCGATTCTGTTGTTCGTCCCGACGCAACTAGCTAACGAGAAGTCTCCGCTCCTTCCGGTGGGTAGAAGCCATGGACCTCTAGTTGACTCGCGATTCGATTATTTCACTTCCATCCACTCCACTCCCATTTCCATCATAAAAACATTTCGCTAATACGCAACTACCTCATAAAATTAACAGTTAATCGGTCTTAGGGCAAGTCTTCATATTCAACTGGATTATATATGCATAAAATTATAAAACTTCGACTACCATTTCTATTTACTTATATATTATATTTGGCCAGTGTTTGTTTTGAATGATAAAGCAAAATTGTAATTGCATTTTTATCAGTCATGTTTTTGAATATAAATATTATAACGTGTACTATATATATATTGTGCATTTCTTATAACGGCAAAAATAATTTAAATATTTTTATAAATAACTTTAAAACTAAAAATGCAGCTTAAAATACCAGAGGGTCCATTTTTGAGCCACTTATTGCGATGTCTCATACCACAATTTGTACCATTTTCTATGATTTTTCGCATAAAATCGGCACAGAGGTAGTAAGTAGATAATTTTTGGTTATATACGTACAATAAT
>QLNU02014802.1:32839616-32854745 GCA_006491805.2 Dysdera silvatica
ATGGTTGTAAACAAACGTGTGTTGTTTCATAAAGGGGATATTGATTGGACTTTTCTGCACAGCCAACATCTCTCCAAAGCTGGATAACCAAATAATACCAGAGATGAGGTCAGTTGAGCTATTTATTAGTTTGCACTCATCCGGGATTCTCTACAATAAGCATAGTAGTAATACTTTTGTTGTGCTTAAGATGTTGACTTCCTAATAATTTTATCTGCGTAGTGTTACATCTAATTATCTTGTATACTTGAGATCAGTTTCTGCATGTGTCACTTAATGCTTAAAAAAGTAAACTAGTGATTCTCACAAAATCATGTCCGAATTTTTGTATTTTTATTTGAAATAATTTAAATACGTGATAGACAGTCGGTTATTAAGTAATTATTTTGAAAGGAATGAATTTTAATATGGGAGCTTTAGATTTTACTTGATTTTGTCGTGTATATTCCGGTAACTCCCCGTACGTGTAGGGCAGTAAGAATTGATTATGCCTGTACAATATTCATTTTATTTCCGCAAAGGGAATACCAGAGTCTGTTTGTTGGCCGAATCTGTAGGTAGTTGGGATTCTTCGCGGCCTGTTATGAGCATTTCTAATGCTTCATTACATAATAGACTTTGCCCCCACGTGTCAAAAGTGAGGCTAACCTTCGCTAGAGGCAACAAAAGGGGCTTTCGCTCCTACAGCCATTAGACGTAGCAATCTCGGACTAGAAATGGGATAACTTAGAAATATTTAAAAGGATGAATGTCCAAGGAAAGATACCTTTTTACAAAGGGGTTGAAGTTTTTGAAAGTAATACCATCCGTACACGAGAGAAAAAGTTCAGGGATGGGTCTTCTGAAATCGTATTCATGCATTTTACAGAAAAGATGCGAAGTCGAGAAAGGGTCATTTTATGGGTTTCCTTTTGACCAGTTTTCTGTTGTGTGCAAGTTTAAAGTGACAGTTTTTAAGCAGTAATTATTCTGAGATTTACAGCGGTACATGACCAGAGAGAATGGTCAGCCAGATGGTCGAAAAAGGGTCTTCCCGAATTTCAACTCTCATGACGTAATTTTGAACTCAATGCTGATTTGGTGAAAATTTAGCCCTTCATTCCAAAAACTCAATGGTCATCGAAATATGGCAATAAAACGCCATTTTAAACGCCTTTTGTAGCGGGAGTCGTTACGAGGCGTGTCTACTGTATAACGATTAACGCATAAGATTTTAGCAATTTTTAAGAGGGTTTAAGTTGTTCTAGCAAGACTCTCAAGAGTTTCTCTTTAAGCTATTTTAAAGCTTGGCAGCACGGCGTTGGCGCCTTTCAACATCTTTACGATGTTTCACGCACGAGTGCTAAGATCTTAAGTCGAAAGACTGAGACGAAATATACGAATCTAGTTAAGTCAGCACCCTTCTAAATCATAGTGCCTAATTATTGGGTGATGTGCATGAGGAGCAACGTGACGAGCTACAGGAAATCCCTAGTTACATCAATGCCTATCTTAAAGCCCAATCCATCACATGACTCGTCGGTAACGATAACCTTCCATACTCTTTCTTTAGCTATATATATATAGAATCACAAATTAATATCGAATCGTTCAGTTAGATAGAGTCTTCAGAATAGGATTATAAATTGATTTGAGTATAAATTATTGAATTTTAGTTTGAAATTATAACAAGTTGTCACATATGATTAATCTATTGATTTTTATAATATGACAATATAAAAGCTTGATATGTTAAGATAATGAATAAAGTTTAAATACGAATAATCAAGTATATTATTTATAGGTGTTTATAAATATATATTTACTTGCCGATGTATGCACAGGTGATTAATACAATTGTAATCATTATGAAATTGACTGAGTCTGCGTGTTGGAGAAATTATATATTTTTTTTATGGTTATCGAAACTCAACAGAATAACATTGAAGGTTACGTATTCCAATATATGTATATATGTGTGTGTGTGTATCATCGAAATATGCGATATGAATTTAGTAATCCTATATGTGAGTCAGAATGACAAGCGAGAATAGAATTAATATTCAGGAAGGAGAAAGAGATGAGTTATAAATCTTTGAGAAGTGACCAAGGTGTTCAACGGAAGATGTTGATAATTGATTTATGATTTTGATTAGTAAAACGATTAAAATAATTATCGAGGCACTGAACTTTACGACAAAGTTATAGCCACCAGATTATATAAAAAGACTATCTAAATATTCATTTTACTCATTATTTATTTGTGTTAATAAGAGTTGATTGTTTTGTTTATAACTTTGATCTTCTGGACAGATACACATTACGCTAACCAACACAGATATTATGTTGTACTGACCAAAACATTAGTATTTCTCATAACACTGTGGTATAGAAATTTACACAATGCAATGGGTGGTGAGGGGTTTCCGAAAGAGCATGGAAGTCTCTAACCATTTTAAACAAACCACTATATAATACTGTGAAAGGGAAGTTAAATATGTGCATGGAGTAAGTTTAACAACACAACCTTATGACAGGCCATCCTGTATGTAATTTTTCACAGGGCCACCGATGTTGTGGTTTCAGTTGTTCATATCAGCTGTGCTGCTGTCGCCATGCGTCACGTCACGTCTGCCTTAAACCTGCATTCTTCAAATTTCAATCTTAAACATTTCGGTAAGTAACGTTTAAGAATGTACAGTTCAGTTCTCCAATCTACCAACTCTAACTACGATAGAAGCAGCAGTTCTTTCCATAGAAGTCAGAGCCACTTGTAGTGGCCACCTTTCCTAAACAATCTGCACAACGGTCAGGAGTGTTTTAAGTGCTGGGCGGCCACCAGGGGACCAATTTGGATGAGGGCGCCAAACTGAAGTCAAGTTAGAATTTTTTTAATTGATCCAACGGTAGAAAATCTCTCTAAAAAGAGACAAGTTAAGAGAAATTTTGAGAAATATCTTTAGAGAAATTCTTTCAGAGACTTTTGGCCACTTTTATAGGGTATATGGCTCACTGTGCATCTGTGAAAATCTTCTATTTTCGCCGGGGAAGGAGTGGGGCGCCAAAAGGTAATTCGTGCTACGTCGCTCGGGTTCAAAATCAACCTAGCGCCGCCCCTGACAACAGTAATATATTTATTTTAGATATGCAGCGTTGTCTCGATAATCCAAGAAAGTGTGAAAATGTTATGCCTAATTATATAAAAAAATTGGAAGTGGTTTTATTTCAAACAATTTCATAAATTTGAAAAGCTCTTTAAATGAAAACATCCCGCTTACTGAGACTGATTTAGATTCCTAAATTTCTTGCTTTGACGTGCTGCCATCTATTATTCTCTTTACGAGTTAGAAGATTTAGGAAAAATAATTTATTTTATTAATTCGAATTATAATAATTAGGGGATATATGTACAGTACAGCATACTATATTCTACCATTTATTTTTCTTGATTACATTCAGTAAACTTTATGGATTGCAAAAAAACATTGATTTGGATGTTGTTGGAGAAAATACTTTTTTTTTCTTACCATTTTGCTACATAAGGTTTATCAAATTTCAAAAAGCTCAAAGTTAGGTAACCTTCAGAATTGCGAAGTGGCTCTAAAATCCGGCCTCCCTTTCCTTGAGAAATTTTTTTAAAACCAGCAAAGGAATGGATATATTTTACAATAACTTTAATAAAAAACGAAAATATATTTTCATAAACTATAACAACAATTCTGATTTTGATAGCATAAATATTGTAATAAAACAATTTTATAACAAATCTAAGTCAAATAATACAATTAGTGTCGAAATATATTTTTGGCTGCTTTTGGAAATAAATATTAATTTTAATAAGGGTATATTATTTTTTCTATGTTGTACAACGATGAACAATCTTGTTGGGAATTTATAGCAATTATTAATCCTGATATTATTAAGTTCGGTGGAACAATCTTCTCTTCGGTCTCTATTTGTTATTGAATCATAGGCGTACTCAGAAAGTTCATAAGGGGGGGAGGGGTTAGGCTCAATGGGGGGTTACAGAGCTGCAACTCACATATTCCTATGTTAAATATACAAAATTTCATTGCAAGGGGGGTTACAATCCCCATCAACACCACCTGCGTATGCCAATGAATTGGAGAGATGCGTTCTATGAAGGCTGACGAAGTAGATATACTCAAAATGAAGGATGAGAACTTTCCTGAATTGCCTGTACTTTTTGCCAGCACCGCATTTCTGTCTAGGCAGACAAGGCATTTGCCTAGACGTCTCAGCCTCTCAGGGGGCCATCGGGCCAAATGCTCTCCCCCTTCTTCACTCAACCATCTTAACAAAAATTTATAAATGACCCCTCAACATTTTTTGAAGTTCGTAGCAGACGATAAATTATTCAGTCTGTAGACTATAGTGAGGTCATTCGTTCCTTTGCAGATAAGAAAGTTAGTCGTGTTGTAATGAAATTTATAAAACTCGTAATTAAATGGCAGCGTGTCGCATATACGTAGACCTTGAAGGATAAAGTACGTTAAATAAACGAAGAGTAAAAGATTTATTTTTAATATTACCAAAACAGTGGGGGGGGGGGCGACTTGGTTAACATCTGTGGTTTAGGAATCATAGGATCCGTGGCTGGTTTTGCGAGATATATTTCTTAAAATGTGTGCCATTTATCAGCTGACGTATAATAATGCTTATATATGGCAATTGCGTTGCGATATATTTCGGTACGACAAAATAATTTCTAATTTAACATGTTTATGTTGGAGATTTAAGCCTAAATGTGGGATCTTCCTAGATGGGAGGACATGTTTGCAGTCGCAACATTATTTTACTGAATCTAAGATACTGTCCACTTCATTTTGTCTTTTTATTTTTTGTGAATTTCTTATTTATTTTATTTTATTTATTTATTTTTGGACCTCGAGAACTAAGATTTCATCAACGATTAGGTCTCCATTCTTTGTATTTCTCCGATGGTGAAATTCTTTCTAGGTGGGTGTATAATTGATTTACTCTTGTATTCATGAATTTGGGATGTGATAGCTGTTGGAGTTCATTAACTCTTTAATATTATAGACTACTAATAGATTATATTATTTATATATAATAGATATTGTCTGATTATCCAATTATTAATCGTTTGAAACGTGAGTGCGAAAATCTTGGAGTACATTTTTTGTATTTAAGATTAAAAAATTAATTAGAATTTAGCTGGTATGGGCACCAGAAGAGAATGCAGAATTTGAGATGGACAAAAAAAATGCTGAATTTTGTGTCGGAAGGGTGAAGAAAGAATAGACATCGAAAAACATGGATATGAGATATTTAGGAGTCGATGAAAAAGAGAAACATCACTGCTGATGCAGCGGGTTTAATGGATCAAAGAATTTTATGACTGAAATTATCCAAGAGGGGGGGTGGGGGGTGGAAGTCCCTTGAATTAAACTAAAATGTTGGTTTCTCTACATTCGGGAACGCTACCACCGCTGTTGGCGTGTAACCGCCTAGTGGAAGTAGGAGCCTCGTGCCGTGCAGTCAACAATAGTACACGAATGGGCCTTCGGCTCCGAAAGCCCATATCAATGATGGTTCGTTGAACAGTTCGCACGCTGACACTTGTTGATGCCCCAGCATTGAAATCCGCGGCAATTTGAGGAAGTGTTGCACGTCTATCTCGTTTAACGATTCTCGTCAGTCGTCGAAGGTCCCGTTCTTTCAAGGTCTTTTTCAGGCCGCACCGCAGTCGGGGATTTGATGTTTTACCGGATTCCTGATATTCACGGTATACCCGTGAAATGGTCGTACGCGAAAATCCAAATTTTGTCGCTATCTCGGAGATGCTATGTCCCATCTCTCTTGTGCCGACTATAACGCCACGTTCAAAATCACTTAAATCTTGATAACCTGCCATTGTAGCGGCAAGAACCGATCTAACACCTTTGCCAGACATCTCTTGTTTTTCCATACAGGTGCTGATGACAACAACCTAACACGTAAATTTTGTCCTAAAGGAAACAAATCATGGTGCGGTTATTAATGTGCTATTGCGGAAAATAAACTATTTTCGCATCGTCGGAATTTTTTACTTAAATCAGTCATGAAGAGAATAAAACCAATTTTAAATGACCGTTCTCGTCCCAAATTGTTATCTTGTTGTTTAGGGGTGGGGAAATATAATATCCAAATGAACCGTTGAATTTATTAATTTGGAAGTTCTGCCCGAAGTCATCTGTTTCATGTAGGTGAATTCTCAAACATTGCTACCAATGAAGCAGTTATGCAATTTAATGCGGGTGGAAAAGGGCGTTTGTTCACAATAGGAGCGTGTGGAATTAGTTAATCCTGATTTATATGCTGCACATGCCATGAAAATAATGAACGAAAAGCAAATATCATATTCTGTTCGCCGTACCAAAAGTGCTATAAAAACTTGTCGTCAGGTGAAAAGTCAACAAAAGTTACAGAAAAATAATACTATAGCATTTAAAAGTGGTCTCACATACTCTGCTGGGCTAATCAAAATGGATTTATGAAGGTGTGTTATTATTCCATGTAGATAATAACTTCGAAGTTGGCGAAGAATTTTTCGGTGTTTCTCTCAAGACTGTATATTTCACCCTTGTGCCCAAGATATTTACAACTTCATTTGTGCTATTGCAATGAAATTTGTCATGCTTTTGTAGTGATACACGATGAAAAAAATATGAAAAATGTAAGGAATTAAACATTTTTATATATATTAAAAAAATAATGGACAAAAAACAAATATCGTATTTGGATCGCCGCTCCAAGACCGCTGCGAAAACTTATAATTAGGTGGAAAGCTAACAGAAGTTGCAAAAAATTAAAATTATAACATCCAAGGAAGGTTCCACATACTCTTCTGTTGTATTCTAAACAGGTTTATGAAGGTAGGTTGATGTTAATAGATAGTAACTCCAATGTTAACAAATACTTTTCTTTAAACGCGTTTTTCTCAAAACAGTAAATTTTATCCTTGCGCGCAAGATATTTAAAAAACTTTTTACACTAGTATAATAAAAATTAGCACACTCTTGTAGCCATGCATAATTAATAAAATGACGAAAAAGATAAGAGATTACATATATATATGGGCCTGGATTATCACCATCAAACGACTGAAAACTACTCAGTGAGGTGCCCAGGGGCTGTTCGGACAAAAAAAAGCCAAACAGATACTTGTGTAAATTTCGGTTCGTCTGGAAAATACAACTAACGATGGGAACCCACAGTGAGTGCCCCTCCGCATTTTTTTAATGAAAGTAGAGACAAAATAAGGAAATACGTGTCTCGGCATTCATGCCAATGCAGCTTATTTTCGGCGATACGAATTTTTAAAGATTTTGCATATTATATATGAGCTTAAAACACAACGCCCTCAGCAAGAGGCAAGTTGTCAGCTCTTCGCGCCGCGTTTTTCTGTTCAATGCCCGAGGAAATCAATCAGTTGTTTGTTTTTATGTATCCTTTTTACATGTTTGCTTATGTATTTTTATTAGTAAAAATACTTTGCTTACAATCGGATTTTGCTCATAAACTTACTTTAATAAAATTCATATTTACATATTTAATTCTGTGATACTATTTTTCGCAGTTATAATTTTTACACGAATTTTAATTTTTAATTGAAGAGTTGTAAAGGTACAAAAAGTTTAGGAGTTAGCTGTAAGTTTTTATGTGAATATAACTTTTATAAAATTTGCGTACTCATTGTCAACCTGTGAAGGGATGAAATTACACCAATAACACAGTTTTGTTTTATTTAAGGATTGAAAGATTTTTTCTGAAAACTTTTAACAATTCCATTAAATAAAAACGAAAACTGCGTTAATTCGTCTTATTTTGTTATTATTAGCCTTTGCAGTCATCCTCTATTAGCATCTATTACGCCTAATATTTTTTTAAAATATATTTATCTATTGAAAAATGTATTTTTAGTATGTAATATTTTATTTTATAACATATAAACATTTTATGTGCATCTCATTTATGTGCATTTTATTTATACAGAAACATTTTATTTTATAAAATGCAATCAATTTTATTTTAAAACTGACTGATGTGAACATATTTTTTGTGTATCACTATCGGAGGTGTCGGAATTGTATACTGGTACACAATTTTGGATGATAATTATCATAAAAACAATAAAAACATAAAAAAATTCTACAACGTGAGCATTTTATAAATGAATTGTTCGAACAACTGATTTTCTTTGTCTAATATCATCTGGAAAACAAATACCATCTACATTTTCAAAAACGCTTCTTTCGTTTGTTAACTTTGCAACAAACCAAGAGTACTGTAATGTATTCTTAAAATTCGGCGCCGAAAGTTGATTGTGAATAAGTGAATGGATCTTCAAAGCATCTATCTGCTCGCGTGTTTAAATGACTATTTTTTTGTAAGCTTTCAACACAATTTTGTAACCTTTTAATGAAATTTTTTACTTGACGGAAGAAGTACACATCACGAGGTTGACAGTATGGGGTACAATGAGGTGGAATTACTTCAACAGTAGAAGAAGAGGTGCCGTCGTCATTTGTAAAAACATTATTAAAGTGTGCTGGATCTACTTAACTACATAACAGGCTGGATGGCTACACCAAAACTTTTTCTACTTTTTAATAATCAACAATTAAAATTCGAGTAGAAATTATCACTGCCAATAAGCATACAATTAGCATAACTACATAAATATGAATTTTATTAAAGTAAGTTTATGAACAAAATCCGATTGTAAGCGAAGTATTTTTACTAATAAAAATATATAAATAAATAGTAAAAAGGATACATTAGAAAAAAAAAAGTGATCGATTTCCTCGGGCATCGAATACGAAAACACGGCGCGAAAAGCCGACAACTTACCGCCCAAGCTACTGATTGGCCTGCAGAGGGCGTTGTGTTTTAAGCTCATATATAGGATGCAAAATCTTTAAAAATTCATATCTCTGAAAATAAGCCGCATTGGCACAAAAGACATCACACATATTTTCATATTTTACATTTACTTCCATCAAAAAAATTCATCAAAATCGGCGGGGCACTCACTGTGGATTCCCCTTGTAAATGAAACACTTTCTTTACAGTTACAGCTGATGCCCTGACTCGATCGATTTCAACAGCTCCTTACTTATGAGCAACTAATTGTAAGTAATATTACTTTTATTATATCACTGATTTATTTAAATTACTAGGCAGCATTACTAGGCAGCCAACACCTAGCATTGGATAATTATGATATCCATGCATGTCCAATTGGCCACAGCATATCCTTGTAGAAATATTGCCTACATTACTTTTATAAGTAATGTAGGCAATATTTGATAAAATGCCCATATTCGAAAACGATTATACACGCTTGGGGTGGGGGGGTCAGTATTGGACTGGTGGATGAAGGGGAATGCTGAAGGGTTTAAGCGGGCACGATACTTACCTTGGGCCCAGGCACTGACGACCCGTCTACGTCGCTGAAAAAAACGCAATTTCGAGAAGACCGCGCGTTACTTTAGTTCTCAAGCGTTTGAAAATATTTATTACGAAATGTGAAAATGTAAACGGAATAAAATACACAGCTTTAAGGCTCAAAGGAATCAAGGGACGTTATTTTTGTATGAAACAATTTGTATTTTTTCATGAGCCGGCGGGCCGTATAAAACACATCGGTGGACTGTAAGTGGCCCGCGGGTTGAAGACCAATGCTTTCATTGATTTCATTGGATTTTCATATATGCGTCGTAGGAATCATTTGCCTCTTACTGTTATTTTCAGCTTTAATACGTATTTATAAAATACAACCCAGAATTTAAACAGAGTGGAACCTTGAAAAAATAAATTAAAATTTTTTATTTTCTATACTATATTTTCTCAGATATAAAACACATTTATTATAAAATGTTGCCTTTGTGCTCTTGTTTTAAATATATTTATCTGTAATACAGAGTTTTTCTAAGTCATTACAGTGCTAACTTTGATATTAATATTGCTGCCGAATATCTTCGCACTCCATTCGATATTTTGCTACGCTTTTTCAATTTGTTTCTAAATCATTATTTTTTAATTAATTAATTTTTTACTATTCTAATCAGTGCCAAAACTCATGCCTTTTGCTTTTAAATCCTTGTTAGATCAAGGAGGCTCTCCGCTCTCCCTACCCGCCCCTTAAAATTAAAAAAAAATTCAAATCGTCCTACTGTTATTGTCTTTCTCTTCAGAGTGATCATAACTTTATATTCGCCACCAGATCTGTTCATACGACAAATTATACTCTGTACACGGTATCCCACAAACATTGACCGCATTCATAGCTCTAATTCCTTAAATATTGATCCTAGACATATGTATTAAATTGGAAAGTGGCGTAAAAAAAAGTGCAGAATTTTATGAAATCGATTAAAATTGCAGAGGATTATTTTTTGAAGAAATACAAAATTTAAATTTTTATACAGTCCCCGTACACAAAAATTTCCAATAAGTGAAATGTGCCCCATAATCCAATAGGTCAATATACAAAATTTCAGCATTCTAGTGGATAAAAGAACCAGAGATATCAAGACCCAAAAATAACGTGAATTGTCAGAATGAATTTCCCTTGTTCCTCTCATGTATTGCTCCCTTCATAAAGTATTGTAAGTTAGTTATTTTGGACTTTCATATCTCTGGTTCTTTTTCCACTAGAATGCTGAAATTTTGTATATTGACCTATTGGAGTATGGGACACATTTTACTCATTTGAAATTTTTGTATACAGGGAAAACATAAAAATTTAAATTTTGTATTTCTTCGAAAAATAATCCTCTGCAATTTTAATCGATTTCATAAATTTTTCACTTTTTTTGCGCCACTTTCCAGTTTAATACACATATCTAGGATCAATACTCAAGAAATTGAGCTGAGGTCAATGCTTTTGAGACACCGTGTATAGCGCATATAGTTAGTCTTATAGCGGCAAGAACTAAAAAAAATCGATTTCATTTCTTACCAAATAGTTTTACAGTTGTAAGTGTGAATTCACAAACAAGGTGAAATGATCGTGACGTATGAATTTATGCTGATATGAAATTATGGTGACATATGAAATTATTGTAAGATATTATTACCCTCCGCAGGGATAACACAATTGCCAAATATTGGTCAACACACAAAGCCTCCGGGGCGAGATTTTTGTGAGTTTTTCGTGGGGGATTTTTTATTACAAATAAATTTGACACCCACGTATTAGTAGCTCAAACTAGAGATATTTTTGTTTATGAGAAAAAGAGACGCCGTCCTCATCCCGGATTCGAACCAGGGTCCCCGCAGTGTCTTAACCTTCTAGACAAATGAGAACAAGAACAGACGCTCTTTTCTTTCGCCCCGATGGCTTTGTGTGTTGACCATTATTTGGAAATTGTGTTATCCCTGTGAAGGGTAATAATATCTTACATCCTCATATATGGAGAAAAATGCGTTTGTTCTTGTCCTCATTCGTCTAGTAGGTCAAGACACCGCGGGCTCAACGCGGGGACCCTGGTTCGAATCTGGGATTAGGACGGCGTCTCTTTTTCCCCTAAACAGAAAATAGCTCTAGTTTGAGCTACTAATACGTGGGTGTCAAATTTATTTATAATATGAAATTGTGTTTACATATTATGGAATTATGTGATCACATATTGCTATGAAATTATGATAATGTAGTTCAGATAATGAAATTATTAAGCCAAACTTAGGCTGCCAAGTGCATTAACGACAAGTAAAAAAACGCCTTTAGCAAATGTAATTTGTATTTTCGAAAAGTATTTTAAAATACATTTTGCATTTTGTATCGAAAATACATATTTCTATGTATTTTGTATCGAAAATACAAATTTTCAAGCATTTTGTATCGAAGATACATATTTCCAAATATTTTGCTCAGCTCTGGTCGTGGCGACGTTGTACCAACGCACCCTCTACCGCAGCGAACTTCCGGGTTCAGCTTTCGATAGTGGGGTAAAGTGCGTTCCGTTTTCTACATCCGGTATTCCGGAACACAATTTCCTAGGAAACCCATGGTATCGGTTGCATAAATGCAGGTCTTAGCGCAACAGGACCTCAAAAGCAAAGTACCTTCTAGCAATCGCACTAATTTACTGGAAACGAGGGAAAAAAAGTTCAGACCAATATCTGAAGCACAATCCTGTATGCTTTTTATTCACAAATTCGCCGATGCGTAGTTATTAATGTTTTAATTCGTTGCGGCAAGCCCGTATCCCAAGGGGGGGCGGGGGGGCGGTCCATGGGGTACTTCTAGGGGGACGTGGCTGAGAAAAATTATTACCTTCCTCAAAGCTGTAGAGAATTTTTGTGAATGTACAAGATACCAAAACGCTACAAAAATAATTTATACTGCTTGACAATTAGTAATGAGCTAAAAAGTACCTTATTTTAAAATGTAACTATAAAACTTTTGAAAGTAAATGCATAGCAGGTTCGGGCGAATCAAATTTTTAAACGGCTAGGGGCTGGAGCCCTCTTATATAGACGACCAGAGATCGCCTCCCCCTGGAACAAAATTTTAAAAGGACGGCAAAACTACGTATATGTATTTACGCAACAACTTCGTAAAAGATGGAGAAAAAACTCAAAAACCTTGAGTTATCGAAATTCTGACCTCAAGGTCTCGTTTTTCAGACCATTAGTTTGAAAATACTTTAAAGAAAGACAAAAATAGAAATAATTTTCCTTAAAAGGGGGCATTCTAAAAAATTAAATTTTGATGGCAGAACTATATACAAGTAAAAAATTTCACAATGACGTCTGGAGGCCAAATTGATATTTTCTCATTTATTTTTTGTATGATCTATTTCAGTAGTGTATCAATTCAAAACTCATGGGGAAATTCAAGTGGCTTCAAAGAAAATTATGTTGTGATGCGGCCTTAGAAAAAATAATGCACTTTGATATCCAATGGGGAGCTTGGACCCAGCCTATGCAACTGATCTATTTATATTCTTTATATTCCTTTGTTGATATATTATATTCTTTACGATAAAAGTGACACACACCCTTATTCGTCATTTTGCAAAAAATTTTCAATCCCCCCGAAATTAAATCCTGGCTACGGCCTTGTGTGGTGGAATTGATATTTATTATTAGCTGTTTCAATAATACCCGGCACAGAGACTTCATATTCAAAGGCGTACCCTGGCCCTGCGGTGGCGCAGTGTGGTAACGCGTTCGCCTAGTACGCCGTTAATCCGGGTTCGACTCCCAACAGTGTACAAAGAACGCTTACTCAGAGATCTCATAAAAAGATCGCACTGCTCACTGTAGTCCGGGGTTTGGTTCCCTAGGCCATAAGAGGTTCGGATTCCTCGGAAAACAGTAGGTCCCGGCGCAGCATGACCATTGTAGTCTTTGAGCCGTAAAACCACAAAACAAACAAAGGCGTACCCATACTCCTGCCAACGTTGCTTGGATCACTTGCAATAGTAAAATAACGGTTTCGCTCCAACTTTAAATATTAATAACTTTGCATCGTTCAAATTGTGAATGAAAAGCAAGCTGGATTTAGAGGTCATTCAAGGGTGGCGATTAATGACTTGATTTTTGGAAATGATACCTCATTGGACCTTTACCTTGTATCTTTTCAATGTTAAATTTTCATTCAAGGTGGGGGCGATGGCCCCTCGCCCTCCTAAATTCGCGCCTGGCAGGGTTGTACTTCAGATATGTATTAGTCTCGAAACTATTTTGTACATTCCAAGCAAATCTGTGAAATCGTCATCATTTACTTTTCTTGTTTGCCCAGAGCCGCATCCAAGCTGAGCCTAGGGGCTGACCCCCATCCTGCAAATGTCCTATTAAAAAAAAAAAATTTTTTTAAATAATTATTTTCGAATTATATTTTGTTTCGGTAGGTACGGTATGAAATAAATATTCTCCTTTGACGTTAAAAATAATTTCAAAATAGATCTTTAACGTAGATATCTATGGTAGTAAGTAACGTAGTATGGTAGTAAGTAACGTAGTATGGTAGTAATAACGTAGTATGGTAGTAAGTAAAGTAGATATCTTTGGTAGATCTTGTGTTCATCATGTTTTTTTGTTTTTGTTTTTTTACAGAAGTTTGAAGTCTCCATCTGCTCTATAATAAGGGCAAGAAAATTATAAATTTTAGCATCTCTAAGTTTTCATTGCAAAATTTGCTTTTTTTTTTTTTTTTTAACGGCTCAAAAACTACAGTGGTCATGCTGCGCCGGGACCTTCTGTTTTCCGGAGGAATCCGAACTTTGGCACAGGGAACCAAACCCCGGACTACAGTGAGGAGGATCTTTATGAGATTCCTGAGTGTTGTTCTTTATGCACTACTGGAGTCGAACCGATTAGCGGCGCACTAGGAGCAAAATTTGCGTTACGAATTTATTCATTAGCCAGCAATACCTTAGTCTACTTAGATATTTATTATATTATATTAATAAAATGCATCAAAATTCTAACACATTTTAAGCTCCTTCTTACTTTCAGGAGCTCTCCCCCAACAAGCGTCTAACTACAGGCTTGTGTTAACTAATTCAACATAAAACACAAATTATACAGACACTCTCAGCATTTTAAATTCTTTAGTTTTCACAATGGTTAACACAACCATGCTCTAAACCTAGCCATGGCCAGTGACGTAGCAACTCAGAACTCATAAGGGGGGCTCAAGCTCCTAGGGAGGGCTCAATTGGCTATAGAGGAGTTCGAGTGATTCTAAAAAGATTATGTGATGCAATCTTAGAGAAAAAAAAATGGTGCATTTTGATATCCAGTGAGGTGGAGGAATTGAGCATCCTTATTCTACTTCTGCGCTACTGCCCATGGCAACCAACAAGGGAAATAATAGCGAACAGTGAATTAACACACACAATTGCGCATTATTTCCAACAATCAATTCAATCACATCAATTTAATTCAATCAGTTCAATTAAAGTAAATTAAAACAATTCAATTTTTAAAAAGAAAGGATTAAAAACAAAAAGCAAGATATATTCAATAATGAAATGTCCATTTTTATCCGATAAAATGTGCGAGACAACGTAAACCGGATAAATACTTTTATCAAAATATTATCCGGACTTTCAGCTGTTCAATGGAACATCAATCATCTGATGCAGAATATGAATAATCATATTATAA
>QLNU02014802.1:32894629-32909346 GCA_006491805.2 Dysdera silvatica
ATATAGATTATCAGAACCTCCCACAGTCATCACAAACAGTTATGACTCTGATGAAACCCCTCCTTCATATGGGGTATTGCCTAACTGTAGATAAATATTACAGTTAGCTCGAACTTGCCTACATACTGATTGTTAAAAGAACAGATATGTATAGCACTGTGCGACCTACAAGAAAAGACATGCCACCATCGTTTCACAGCAAAAAACGGAAGAAGGGAGACCGCAGCATTCCAGAGAGGAAAATTCCTTGCACCGAAGTGGAAAAATAAGAGAGCTATTTGCATCTTATCCACTATCCACAATCCGGATGTGCAAATACGGCGGAAATGGAACACGGATGTTGTGAAGCCTGTTGCTGTGTTCGATTACAATGATACAATGGTAGGTATGGATAAGGTAGATCAATGCCTTGCAAACAATCCTCTGCCGCGTAGGAGAGGGGAAAAGTATTATAAAAAGATTTTTTTCCACCTTCTTCCTCTACAAGAAACACGGAGGAAAGAAGAGTGCACTCTATTTTCTTATTGATGCTGCTCAGAAAATGGTTTAACAACATCACAAACAAGAATTTTCTCTGAAGGCAGCGAGTCGTCCGTCTGCAAAACAAACGCCATTACGCCTTATTGTTCGCCATTTTCCTTCAGTGATTCCTCCCACTGAGAAGAAACGAAGCACAACAAGATGGTGCCGAATGTGTAGTTGTGTACGTGACATGCGAGAGAAGAAAATACGGCGAGAGTCCAGATATATGTGTAAAGATTGCGGTGTGGCTTTGTGCCTTGACCCATGCTTCAGAGTCTATTACACTGCCACAAACATATAAAACTCACATTCAGTGAGCTCTTACATACATATGAGAGTTACTTCTCTATTCAGTTCAAGCATATTTTAGCGGTGTTTTTCTTTGTAGTGTTGTAAAATGTCAATACAACAATAACTTTCATTTTATCACACAAACCTTAGGTAAATAAAAGTTTTTGATCAATATCTCGAGTATACTCGAGGTTTTATTAAAGAAAGATTTTAGGCTTACGTATATCAATGTTGCCTTCGTTAAAAATAATTTCATTGTTGCCATTAGTTTTATCCCTAAGTGGTTGTTAGAATTTAGCAATAAGAAAATTAGATGAAAATTGAAACACTCTTTCTGAAATAATCGGTGTGCTAAGGGGTTAACGAGAAGTTGCCAAAAACGACGAAACCTCGCCAAATCACTTTATTGGAGGTGATACCGTGTTATTTTACCAAGTGTTGTACAATATACGGCCCGCGAGTCACAATCCGACCCGCCTACAGCTGTTTGGAATAAAAAGAATCTCAAAACAAAAAGTTTAGATTTTCTTTTTTCAGAAATAAGGGAAAACAGCTGGGACAGCATGGGTGTTCCCCGTTCATATCGCAAGTGAAGTGAAAAAAAAAACCATGAAGGGAGGTTGTTGTTGTTTTTACGAAACCGCTTTTCCACAAGATTCGTGAAAAAATTTTAAGTGGCCCGCTACCCAAAAAGGTTGGACAACCCTGATATATAGAAAACTATCTCACAATGATAATAACATATAGTAATACACGTACAACAGATGGTAATTGGTTGCATTTATCTGTGATCTGTTATTTCATGAAGAAGTACGATTCATTCCGTGTGCAACTTTTAAAAATCATAAATTTTGACACATAAATTATTTTAATTAAAATTTCGTGCTTATTAAAATAGTTTGGCGCATAACAATTTTATATCGCTCCTTTAATTGCAGCAATACTTTACATCCATCCATCATTATCAGTACTAAAATTGTTTTTCGAATTGATGTCGGAAGATTATCAGTAGTCATGTATTTAATAATACCCATCTTATTTTGCTTCTTCTTCTTCGTCAGGCCTGTAGCATGGATAAATTGGCAACTGGAGCAAGGCAAATGGCATATGGGGCACGGTGCACTCGGAGATTGTTCTATATATATATATATATTCTTCGTCTTTTCCACCACTTTCACCTAATTGTATTCCGTACTTTTTGTGCTAAATTTACGTTTCGAAGTTCTTGTAATCAGGAATATAATGAATTGAATTTCTCACAACTTCCGGTTCTTTTATGCTATTCCTCATACTTTTGAGGACTTTGTCTGTTTCCTTTAGTTATTCCTGTCCTCTCTGCCTGATTTATACTCACAGCCCTTATTTTAGTTCTTGATGGTTATCCTTCCAACTCTAAGCTAAAGTCGGTCCTTTTATTTAAAAAAATGCTAATGTTTTCTTAATATATTATGTTCATACCTTTGTTCTTTCGTACTTCCGCCATTTTGTTTTAGCAAGAGATAGAGTTTAATGGTCATTCTAATCAAATTCCTTATATAGAATGCATTATTTCTCGAATAAGCACTCGTGTTTCTATCAATACGGAAAGACGAAGTAACAGGTAACGAGGCATTAAAACTCGTTATTATTTGAATTTTTATGATGTCATTTAATATTAAGACGTTCACATAGATAACAAGTTGGATACTTTTTAACATCTACATAATATTTCAAAGGTTTTTTTTTTAAATTGTATCAGAAATGTGTATCAAGAGCTTCAAAAATGCAAAAAAATATTTCTTTTAGAATAAAAATAGTTCATTTCAAAGAAAGTTCCTGCAAAATATACCGTTCTCAAAAATATTCAGCCAAAGGTTTTGACAAAAATTGTAGTCCTCGAATTTCCAAGTTTTCGAGTTTACAAGAAAAGAAAAATTAGATTTGTTTATGTAGGAACTTTTTTTTTAGTATGTATTTGCTCTTTTATCCAATTCTTTCCTCCTTCTTCCATTTTGAATATAAAAAATTGTAAAAAAAAAACGTTTATTTTTCTCAAACTATAGTAAAAATCTGGCCGTGAAGGTTAATCTGATTATTACGAATATTTATGCAATAAAAGGAACACATTTCTGCCGTAATATTATTTTAAAACTAAGATGTAGCGTTGTGCTTTTCATAATTTGGCACACTGATGCAATTTTATGTCACGTAGCGCAACGATAGCGTTAAATTAAAGAAGTTGAAAAACAGTGTTGCCAGATTTCCTTTCCTTCTCCCAAATCTGATCCCATTTATTAGTTGGACGCAGTAACTTTTTCTTGTATTGGACAACGAAATTTCTAAGCTTGGCAATAACTGGCAAAACTGAATTTCCATAAAGAAGAGGCGCCATACAAGTTATAACGTAAAGAGTTATTGCGGGGCATATATAACGTGCATATTTTATGTATTTTTTCCGTTTTTGAGTTGATATATTTCTGACACGTGAGTTCGTCATTCCCTATTGGTTGAACTGTAATATCGCTAACTCACACGGGCCAATCTTCTGGGATTACAGAACCGCCTTCGGTTCTGCAAGCAGCCACCTTTCGCAACTCCCGATCTTGCCCAGTACTGGCCATGCTTAAAGGAATGTTGAGACAATTCAATGATAAGAAAATAAACTCCGTTTATTCAGTCGTATAAGTCCTTAATCATATAACCGCATACGTGGGCGCCAATTTGATTAATTCTAGGTGGGGGCTAAGAACAATTATTACCTCTTTTTCAAGGCTGTCAAACATTTTAGTGAATGTACAAGATACTAAAATGCTGCAACAATAATTGATACTGCTTGATAGTTAGAAATTACCCAAGAACAACCTTATTTTAAAATGTGACTGTAAAACTTTTGAAAATAAATGCATAGCAGAATTAAGAAAACAAAATTTTTAAACGACTAGGGCAGATCGAGCCCCTCTCTGACCTCATGTGGTGCCTATGGCCGCATATACGCATTGTACTGGTTTCGTTCAATACTTTATTATTACATTGTAATAGAGAAACAGAGAAAAACATACCTGAATGTGAAGGGATGGCCGGCGCAAAGTGGGGCCACTTTTGGCCATTTTTGGAAAATTTGGAAAAAATTAATAACTTTTGAATGCCTCAATATATTTGAACAAAATGAACTTCATTCGTCATCAAAGTCAAGTGTACTTGATTTTGCGGTATAAAAATTATGAGCAGGCTCCAGGGTGCCTGGCAATTTTTAATTATAGAATGTATATCATATTTAATATCATTTTAAAGAGGGTTTTTTATGGAAAAAAGATGTCATAATTTTGAAAATAATCCTATTCTGACGAAAGTTACGAGCGATCAAATTGTTGAAGTTTTGGTTCTTGACGAAATTTTGTCAGTACTTGATAATTTATTTTATAATCACTCTGTATAATCTTTTCTTCACAAAATCGCTTGCATATGGTCTAGCTAAGCTACTTGCCAAATTTGGAGACATTTGCGTTCTTAGATCAAGTTACAGGTTGACTCTAAATAGGAAGACTTAAATTATGGGCACCCTATATAAAATGGAATATTTCCAAATGAGGCAAATATGGGCAAGGTTTTTTTATGTTTCAGCAAGATCAACTTATAAGGAAATAAATATGTTACAATTACGGACATGATATGGTCTGATATAAACTAAATTTCCCCAAACACACCTTAAATAATCAAAAAAAAATTTTTTTAATGCGTCAATATTAAATGAGCTTTATAAAATACTATTAATCACAGCGTAACAAACAAAATTAAAAAAAATGTTATATTAACATGCGGGTAAGGAGGCCATATTAAAAGTAGTTGAATATCAATGAGTACGAAAGGGTACTTTGAAGAAACACACCATTATCAATTTCGCTTCTTTGCAGGCATAATGCGAAATCGCGCTGGTTTGTAGGAATGTCGTTCGTTCCACACCCCCTCCCTACAACATACCTTATGCGTACACCTTGCACAAACACCGTCCGGAATTGAATTCCAGACGGTGTTTGCCGCATATTGTTAACTTTTTTTTTTGCCAGAAATTAGTATATTTGTCCCCAGTCTCCGGTGGTTAGAATTTTATATTTGAGAATAGAATATGCTGTTCCAATAAATGAATAAATTATGTCAAAAAGGAGGAAGACTGTAAGATGACAAGAACTTCATGCTTAGGACAATTTGCATAAGAACAAATTGACAAAATAATTTTAAAAAATTGCAAAACTGCCTTATTTTCGAAAAATCTAAATGCCAAACGCCACATTCTGCGAAGACATAATCGAAAAAATTAGCACGAAGAAAATAAGTTCCCTATTCGTTGATAGTTACGAATGAATCGAGACAAATGAAACTAGAGATAAGAGAATGTTCGTCTGTTGAAAAAAAAATACAAAGTACCAAGGACGAAATTTACATACAAAAGATTACACACTAGTAAAATAGGAATTAGATCACCCGGACTTCTGGACGCGTCAGCAGCTATCCTTTATCAGGAGTACTGATGTTAGATTGCTGTAGACGGTCCGAAAACTTGAGTGATCTTATTGCTATTTTACCAACATTTAACCTCTAACCTGTAAATATTCATCTGAATGGGAAATATAGAAATGGAGTAATAAGTTAATAATAATAATAATAAATATAGTAAAAATATTACTAATAGAAATACTGAAGGATATAAACCTTGTTATTAGCACATTCGAAACACGTAATTTAACAGAAATTAATAATCTAATCTACTGCATTGCACTCATAGTTATAACGGAACTGGGATTTAAGCTGGAGAGAAGAAATAAAGCACATTTCCAAAAGCCTAAGTGCAAATTCAGACTAGAAAAGAATATAGCCATAATCAGGCGAGACTTAAGCAACTTGGAAATTCTAAAGGAGGGAAGGCTAAAGAATTTCAATGTCAAGAGACAGCTCATTAAACGACTGGAATTAGACACAAAATCAATTTCCGAAGTCAGCGAAATCCTGAAATAAAAAGTGACTGCAATCTCAAAGAAAATAGTAAGATGTGAAAATAGAATTGCCCAATTTAGAGATAACGTCCTTTTCAGAAAAAACCAACACGCCTTTTACAAAAAAATGCTGAATCCGGAAAGGAAGCCTGTGAATTGCCCTGACAAGAAAGAAACCCTTGTCTTGTGGAAAAACCATTTGGGGAAATCCATCACAACACAATGAAAACGCCAACTGAATAAATGAAGCCGAAAAGAAGTTTAAAGAAAAGAAGATGGATAAGTTGGTGATCACTGCAGAAATGCTCACAAAACATTCAAAGAAACTTAAAAATTGGGCTTCACCTGGAATTGATGAAGTATATGGCTTTTGGCTCAAATACCTGACCAGCCACAAGAGAATTGCTGCCCATTTCAATACTATCCTCCACACAGCTAAAATAGAAAACTGGCTCACGACGGGTAAAACATACCTCATCATAAAGGAGAAAGCAAAAGGCCCCATTCCTAGCAACTTCCGTCCAATTCCTTGTCTACCTACAACCTATAAACTTCTTACTAGTACTATTGCCAACTCAATCCATGAATACTTGTGGAAACATGAACTCTCCCCATTGGAACAAAAAGATAATTACAAAAACTCGCGTGGAACTAAAGACCAATTGCTTATAGATAAAATGATTCTCAAAAATGTTAAAACGAAGAAAAGAAACATCTTCTTAGCACGGATTGATTATAGAAAAGCATATGACTCACTCCAACATAGCTGGATTACAAAATCCTTAGAAATGCTTGGAATTAGCTCCAATGTTTTGAAATTAGTAAGCCAGACCACGATTAAATGGAAACGACTTTGTATGCAAGCAATGAACTATTAGGGGAGGTAAAGATCCAAAAAAGGTATATTCCAGGGGGAATCTTTATCACCCCTTTTATTCACACTTGCATTGATCCCATTAACAACAATCCTGAACAATACAAGAATGGGATATGAAATATCAAAACAAAATGGGGAAAATTTCACACTTACTGTATATGGATGATCTAAAACTATTTGGAAAATCCAGAAAGAAAATGGAGTCTCACAGTGATAATTTTTAGTAAAGATATCAAGATGGAATTTGGCCTAGATAAATGTGCCACGATCACAATAAAAAAAGGAAAGATAGAAAACACAGAGGATATAATTCTTGGCAACGAGCATGTAATCAAACAACTTTCCAACGAAGAGCGTTCCAAGTACTTGGGCATGTTAGAACTAGATGAAATCCTGCACAATAATATGAAAACCAACGCATGCTCAGAGTACGTGAAACACATACGAAAAATTTTGAAATGAAAATTGAATGGCGGAAACATCATTAGAGCCATAAACAGCTGGGCCATACTAGTAATAAAATACATGGCAGGGATTATTGATTGGACATCAATCGACTTGGATAACTTAGACCGAAAAACACACAAACAAATGACCATAAACCATGATCTTCGTCCACGGAGTGACATAGATAGACTGTACTTACCGAGGAGAGAAGGAAGAAGAAGCCTCTTACAAATTAAACAAACTATTGAAGAGGAAAACAGAGACCTCAATGAATATTTAAATAAAAATGAGGAGAAGCTCCTAATGGAAGTGGCTTCAAGAAAGCTAATAAAGGTTTCAGACTCAAAGAAGTGCTTCAAACTAAATGAACTTCAAAAACGTCGCACAAATTGGCAAAACAAACCCTCCATGGACAATATTTGAAAGAAATTGAGGAAAAAAGTCGATCGTCAGCATAACTGGAGATGACTCCAATTGGAAACTTTTAAAAAAAAACCCAAAGGCCTGATCTTTGCTGCACAAGAGTAAGCACTGCAAACAAACGTGATGCCATCAAAAATCCAAATGCTAAACAAGAACAGTAAATGTAGGCTGAGTAGAGTAAAAGATGAGACAGTCGACCATTTAATCAGTGACTGTAGTAAAATAGCTCAATCAGACTACAAAAAAGACATGACACAGTGGCCTCCCTGATTCACTAAAATACCTGCCGAAATTATGCGATCTCAGTAACCAAGAACTACTGGGAACATGAAGCAAAAAAGTGACAGAAAACGACTAAATAAAAATCCTGTGGGACTTTCGGCTTTAAACAGACAGGCATTTAAAACACAATATACCAGACATAACATTGGTGAAGGAAAAACAGGTATTTATCATCGACATTGCAATACCAGGTGACAGCAGAATTAAAGAGAAGGAATTCGAAAAAATCTCCAAATATCGTGACCTTGCAATAGAAATTAATAGACTCTGGAAAAAACAAGTAACAGTCATCCCGATTGTGATAGGTGCACTGGGGGCCATCACACCTAATTTAAAAAACTTCCTAGAAAAACTGGACATTACTGACATAACGACAACAGACCTACAAAAAACTGCCTTACTGGGCACCGCCTATATATTAGAAGGTATATGGACAGTTCTCAGGTTTCTGGGTGAGACTTGAACTAAACCAAGAAGTCCAGATCAAAAGGATAGTGATTATCTCCTTGACGCTGTGTAATACAATAATGTATACCAGACATAATAATAATAATAATAATAATAATAATAACGGGTAATGAGAACCATACAAACAAAATACAGACAACTACATCCGTCAACAACCCAAAGAAAAACTATTCCCTCTAGAGGATGATGGACGAGGACAAATCGACCTGAAAGATCTCCATGAGAAGCAAATCCATAACGTGGGGCAGTACTTTGAAAAGAGCATGCAGTCTCCTCTCATCCAAGCAGTAGTACACACAGATACATCCCACTCACCACTAAAGCAGGAAATCAAAGACATGTGGTACATGGATAAGGTAAACGTTATCCCTCTTGTCTTATCAGCAACAGGTATAATACCAACCACACTCCAAAAGAACTTGGAAATACTTGAAATTGAACCAAACACATATATTGATATGCAAAAAGCAACAATACTAAACACCTGCCGAACAGTCAGAAAATTTTTAAACTTGGCACCAGAATGAAACATACAAAAATATTTTCACACTGAAGGTAGACTTGAGAACTTGGCACCGCCCGTCTTAAGCCTAATCCGCCAAGTGCGAGAACACATAAAAAAAAAAAATTAAAATAATAAATTAATAATTTAAATACTAATATATTAATAAATAATTAATTAAATAATAATTAGTAATAATAATAGAGTATTAAGTTAGTAATACTTTAATAATGGGTCTAGACGAAGCTTCAAATTTTAGTGTAAGTCACGTTATATATATGTGTGCGGAAAATAGAATATATAAAGTAAGAATATAATTAATATATACATAGAGATAAATCTCTATTAGGTATATAATAATATTAACACTACGTTAAGACGATGACAAGCGCTAAAGCTGCCTTATCGCACACCAATATTTGAAATATAATGAATAGTAGAATAAAGAAAATTAAATATTATTAAGTAAATAATTATAAAAATAGATACACAAATATAAAATTAAAAAATATATTGAAATTAATATTGTTAAAACTGTTTTGTAGCAAAGAATCGAATTTAATGAAATTAAAATAAACGAGCGTTCTCTAAGACCACATGTATGGCGCTTTTACTGGGGACGCGTTGTGAAACATACACTCAGTAATGAAAAGCCGGCACATTCAACAAGATGTCCAAGTCTCAAAAGCGCCAAAAATAAAATACTGAAAAATAAATTGCCTGAACAAATGACCAAACAACAGGAACATATTTGGAAAGAAAATAGAATAACTGTAAAATAGAAATAATCTCGAGTATAAAATATTCTGACAAACGTTCAAAAAGTTATAATAAGTTTGCTAAATGATGAAAAAAAAGTATTGAAATAAAATAACGCGATAAAAATAAATTTATTTGAATTTTTGAAACTGTTTTATACCAAAACTAAATAAAAATGTAATTTAATTCTAAAAGTTACTGTAAGTAAATAAATAGTAAAGTGAAACTAATTAAAACTATTAACATGGTTTGAACCATAGTTATAAATACGAAAGGTTAAACGTTGGTAAAATAGCAGTGAAAAGAAAGATCACCAAAGCTTTCGAACGCGTCATCAGCATTAAGTCTTAGAGCGAATTCTCACTGCAGTAATGAAACACTTTCAAACACAGAAACAAAACACATACACACGGCACTTAAAAATAATGGATACCCTAAACGATTCATTCTCAGAAACTGTAGACCCAATAGTACATCTTTAAACAATACATCTCACACCCGCATATCTATTCCATATATTCACGGCATTTCCGAAACAATCTCTCGCATCCTTAAAGAGGCAAATATCAAAACATTCTATTCCCCTGTCACAACACTTCGCAAACAACTTACAAAAGTTAAAGACCCAGTTCCACCAGAAGATCTCACAGGCGCCATATACCAAATACCATGCAAAGACTGCAACAAACATTACATAGGACAAACAAAAAGAATGATCAAAACAAGAAAAAAAGAACACAAACAAGCACTCGCGAAAGGAGACATAGCCTCACGTCTGGCAGAACACGCTTTACAACACGGACACGAACCCGACTGGGACTCAACAAAAATACTACACCGTCACATCACAAACAAGAATAGTAGACTCTTCTTAGAATCTTGGGAAACTTACAAACTACACGGGAAAGCCATTAATACATCACAACCACTTCCAGAAACTTATAAACAACTCTTACTCTGAAATGTATGGGACACCTCCAAATTAGGTAACCCGCAGTGTGGGTTTCTCATTGGTCCCTATTGGGGTTCTTCCATGATTCTATTGGAGGCCTCCCATTGGTTCTCATTGGGTTTTCCCATTCTGCGGGACTACTCTGATGAAGGGTTTTCCAGAAATTTCAAGTATAAAAAAGAGACAGAAACATAACATCGTCATTACTCCTGATGAAGGACTGCTGCTGATGCGTCCGAAAGCTTGAGTGATCTTTTTCATTGCTATTTTACCAGTGTTTAACCTTTTTATGTAATTTTCTCCCTGGTACCCTGTATTTTATTTCCATAGTTATAAAATTAGGCATAAGTAAATCTCTGCCGTTTACAAAGCTGTAGAAAATTAAGACGGTTGAGAAACTTGACCTCTTTTATCATGAGTTTGGAAAAACGATTGGTTAACACATTTGATATGATAGTTTGAAAAGAAGTATCAGCAATTGGCAAATGTTCGCATACAATATAGATGAGAAGAGACGTCCACGGTTGGCAAACATTCGTATTTTGGCGATCGGCGAAAACAGTTGTTTGTAGAAGTGTCTTATATCATATTTTCCTTACATCGCAATAAAAGTTCGTCGAAGGAAACTCGTGAGAGAATAAAGAAACTAGAAGTATGTTACAGAATTATATTGATGGGAAGTCTAAGAGTTTTTCAATTAAAAAACAATTACGAACACGCTTTATCCATTGTTTCAGCGCTTGAGGGCATTGTGTGAAAGAGATTTACTGGAATGGGGGAAAAAAAGGAAAAACATAAGATTCAAAACTAACCGAAAATCCTTTCCTTATAAAATACAAAATTTTAAAGAGCTTGGATTTGCAAGATATTTTGAAAAAAAATACCGTGAGATCGATTCGGAAAATCAATAAATATTTTTTGGTATCTGAATATTAGAATGTTATAAGTACTTGTGTGTGTGCTAATAAGAAAACTACTAGTTATATCTTCATTGAGACAAAGGAGAAAATAATAAAAATGTATTCGGCATCTCGCAAACAAAAGAAATACGTCCAGTGAATTAATGTTCGCCATTTAGCGCCAAATGGAGTTTGATGCCATTATATTTAAAGCCATATAATTTTAAAGGTTACCATTAAATAGTCCAAAGTTCTTTTTTGCTTACCGCACGCAATATTCCATTAGAAAAGTGGAAAACTTCTAAAAATGTATTTGTTCATCGTTCTTCATTAAAATCACTTTAAAATGCCCTCACAATCTGTAAATATTAGCATGTTTCATAAATGGAAACAAATTACACTCAAGTAGTATTATAATTACACAATTCCAATAAAAGCATGGTAACCATCATTTTACGCATTAACAAATTACAAAAACAAATTACAAAATAAAAAACTTGTTAGATTGATCTTGGAAATTTATAAAATTGAAGATTTTTCACTTCGTAAATGAAAGTACCTTTTAAAGCAAGTTATTAAAAATTACGAGAAAGAGATGAATAGTGAATCTTCATCGAAATATATATATATTTGAATTTATAAGAAAATAATGTATAAAGCGAAACATAGTAGCAAGTTAATTTATGAAGAGTTTCTGCTATATCCAAATTGCTTTTCGCGAATTTCAATTTTATTTTTCTTCAAAATTAAAATAGATCCGTGAAAATATTAATATATTTAAGATCCTTTTCTAAAATTGAGACTTACTTTCCAAAATTCGTAACCAATCATAATTTCAGATATGAGAACAGGTAGATATAATTAAAGGGAGCAAAAGTGAAAAAATAAGAATAACGTAGAATAATACATTTTATGTAATTCCACAACATCCGTAAACTCAATAGTACGAGACGAACTAACGTGGACAAATAGAAACCTGTATATTATTGTATTTCTGTAGTTTTAGTCATAAGCTTAACCTTAATTTAATTAAATTTAGCATAAACTGGGAGGAGGACAAAAAAAGCTGAAAAATTGGGTACGATTTTCTTCTGCTCTCAAAAACTGAGGGGCATGTGCTCCTCTTTCACAAACCAGATTACACCTATTGCTATAGTCATGTACATAATGTTACAGCTCCTTTTCAAAAAGCATATATCGCTTGCTTTATATTTATTTACATATGTATTCTTGCAATTGCATATATTCACATATTGAAATGTATCCGTTACAGAGATCCTGGAGCATTGAACCAATTCCTCTTATAAAGCCGTTAAAATATGCAATTCACTGAAAATAAAACTTTGCAGCAAATATGGAAAAATTGAAATGGATAAAAATGAACGATATTTTCATTTGCTCTTCCATAACTGTGAATGGCTTTGGATTTTGTGTGGCGCTCTAATCATCATGATGGTACGTTCCTTTCTAGGTTGCCACCAACTCGTTATCCTAGGCTTGGTAGTGTGTATTGGCCTGTATATCATGGTTTAGAAATCATGTTAAAACGTTGCATTCGTTCAAAACGATTCAGAAAAATCCTGAGACGTAATGTATATGACTATAGTGGTTTTTTTTTTCTGGAATTAAGCGCCATGAAGAATGCAAAATCGACACAGTTGACGTTTATACCCGATATATAACCATGTGATGATCTACGATGTATTGACGCTAGCACGAAATGAACTTGGGTTTATATTACCGTATTTTTGGCAAGTATAAATGGATGATCCTTTGGAATAGACGCCAAGCAATTCGCGGCCTTTGTAATCACTAACGTGAGAAAATTCGTGGTGTAAAACATAGAGGGTCACTTCGAAATTGATAAGATTTTGAAAGGAATAGGAAGAAAACGAAAGTTTCATGCAAAAGTCATGACTAAAGTAATCTATGTGTCTTATGACTCACTGTGACTACAGTGGCACTACCAACATCGATAACGATAAAGACGCAATGCTATGCCGAAAATATGGCGACAATGAATTTAATGCATACCTGGTTCATGATAATTATATTAAAATTTAAAATGTAGAAGTTTGCCATCCGGATAAAACCTGAGTCCAATATAAATCTTCCAATTTTTTCGTATTAACCTAGTTAAATAGAAATGAACATGGAGACATTAAACTGTACGATGCATCTATGGGAATGATAAATAGGATATAGGCGAAACAAATAAGCTGTTGGTTATATTCGTGATTATTTTATTTCTACTGTGAAGGACGAAATCTTCCCTAAGCGAAAAGTGAATAGGCGAATATCGATGCTAAACGAATTTAAGCGTTCTTTTCCGATAAAGAATCGCGTAAACCATTCTTTCCTTGAACTTTCTGAAAGCCAGAGTTCAGAATGGTGAAAACATTTTTGCTTTTCAATAAAGAATGATATTTTTGATAAACTTCTTCTCTCTGTTCCTTTTCTACAGGGGTGATAAATGGATCTTAAAATTTTTGAACCATATTTTATGTTTGACTTTTCAGAAATGATGTAAAAGTTTTCAAAATTTCGCTGCCCGTTTGTGACGTATTGGCAAACCTTTCTTTAAAAGTTTTGTTTGCCCTTGGAGAGAGCAAGAGATCCATCTTTACCGATTCGTTGCTGGATCAGTGAAACGGGTCTCATTTTCCTTTCATATCCCACGGTTGAAATCATTTCACCCCCTAATATTTTCGTGTCCGCATTTCACTAGAAAATTGCCCACCGACCAACCAACTTTTAAAATTATTGAGAAAGCAACAAATTAACACAGTTTAAGGGGGCATATACCCCTTCCGGCTTAAAAAAATATTTTTTTATTTTTTCTAAATGAAAGAACAAATCTTTCTGAATATTTTGATACCAACATCGTCCTCAAAATCGAAGTAGAACCTGAGTTACGAATAAATTACGGAAATAGCAATTTCGAAAAGGGACGCTGAAATGCAATGTTTACATTTAGTGTTTTCATGTTTAGCACTTAAAAAAATAAGGAATTTTAAATTGGAAAAGTGTCTGCACGCACTCACTCGTACATACTAATTTAGAAATGGCAGCACGGTGAAAGGAGTAAACTGCTTTACTCGTCTTATATTTTGTAAACTAATACTGTTTATCGTTTTGAGTGTAAGCGTGTTTGCATGCTGTGCTATTTCAATTTTTTACGTTTGGTTTTCAACCAATCTAATAATTTTTTTAAATCGTTATGAATATGTCAACAGATATATTAATAATAAAAATGAGCTTCTAGTGTTCGACCAAAAGCAAAACGGCAATATATATATATATATATAAGAAATGTTGAAATCTAATA
>QLNU02014802.1:32912162-32923023 GCA_006491805.2 Dysdera silvatica
TACCTATTTATTACATGTAACGCATGGACAAATGTCTGCTAATTTATTCCATTTCCACATTCAACTTTTTTCTCCTTGAAACGAAATTTTCCAAAGTGGCATTTTATTTTTTTCGAGATCTTTCGCAATAAGATGTATGAATTTCTGGTTATTATACGTTCGAGCTAATTTCAGGATTTTTTAATGTTTCTTATTAAATTAATATTTGAAATAGATTTTATTGTATTTTTAGTACGATAAATAATCATACCGCTTATTTTAGTGGCAAATTCTTAACGTACAAAAATTGCGTTTCCTATATCTCACAAATGAAAATGGAAGAATTTTTTGCATTACTTACAGATTTCGATGTTATTAAGAATCATTATGTTTTCTTTTATCGGCTAATGCTATTTGGTCTAAAATTCAAAGATTTGCATATCCTTTCTGTCCTGGCTCTTCAATTCGCATTTATAGGTGAACATATAAACAGTAATATATTATTTTTTTGCAATACAATAAAAATTTATTTAGACATAACCATGTAATATTATAAAGTTTACACAAGGATTATAACACAAATATAAATTTTACAAATTAAAAATTTCTATATACCTGGAAAAGACTATCGAATCTAAAAAAAGCCTCTGCTGGCTTAGGGAAGTAAGCAGTGGTAGAATATTTAGACGAAAACGCAATAAAATAACACCTTAATATTATCATAACAGAAATGGAATACATGAAAATAAGGACTTGCAATTCCAATAAATATTTGGAGACATGTTTTTGAAATAGAATTAAGTTCTTGTAATCTAATAATGAGGAAATTCCACATTCTAGGACCAATGGAAACGATGAGCACCTTTCCGTATAAGGCACTGCGGTATCTAGATAGAAAGAGAAGGCACGGTATGCATAATTCCAAGTAACTAGTCAATATTAACGAATATATAGAATTCTTTAACAACATAACGAATATATAGAATTCTTTAACAACATAACGAATATATAGAATTCTTTAACAACATAACAAATATATAGAATTCTTTAACAACATAACGAATATATAGAATTCTTTAACAACATAACGAATATATAGAATTCCTTTAACAACATAACGAATATATAGAATTTTAACAACATAACGAATATATAGAATCTTTAACAACATAACGAATATATAGAATTCTTTAACAACATAAATAATTCCCAAAAATTTGAAAAACAAATGCTCCAAATATTCGGTCTCTGGAGAGCCCCAATTATTATGGCAGACATTAGTACTCGTATGAAAAATTATAATTTTATAAATAATTCAGTTCCGCTGTTTTTACTGTACATGACAGTTATATCTGACCTGATAACTCCTTATTCATTCTCTTAGCTAAAAAAATAATTCTTAAAGCTATTTATGCGCTGAATGCAACGTAACCAAATATTTCACATCCCTTTAAATATTTCTAAACAACTGGCTTTAAATGTCGTGTGTTAAATTTAATACAAATATATTAAACTTCAGCCATCACGGATGATTTCAAGCCGATTCTAACTTGCAAGTTCATTTTCTTAAACTAGCCTTAACTGCCCGTTTATCTCCCTCGAGTATCAAATGCGTTTTTAGCTATCCTGAAGCATAAAATAAAGCTACACAATACATTAAAATCATTTATTGTCAAGTCTTCATGGACAAAGTTCTATAGTTCAAAGAATGCTCTCGGTAATGCGTTTAAGGAGCTTTGCGTGGTTTCCTGTGAAAACATAAACTTCGCAAAAGACATTAAAACTATTCGTCCTCTATGCAAAATATCTGAACAGAGTATTTATTTCAAATTCTTAAATGCTTAAGATGTCGTTTGTATGCGCGCCATTGACGTGTTTTATTACTAAGCGGACCTTAATGTTATAGAGACACTTTGTTTGGATTGTTCCAGAACATTTTGTCATGTTAATGGCCCATGGTATAAAAGATCTTAAACATAAAGAGCAAAACTCAACTTACTCTCTTTGCAATTTCTTAATTTCTTGAAATGAAACAACTACTAAAATCAGTTTTAATGGCCATCTCTTTATTCTGTAGACATTGTTTCTTTAAAACGAATAGTAAACAGTTTCTTATTGTTTATAATCAGCATGATGTTACAGGGTTGTTGTGATCAGTGACTCCAACAGAATCAGAATTTGTAGAATGATAACTCCATACAAAACGACGTCCTGAAGAGTTTGATTAGCATAATAAAAATTCACACAGCAAATAGAAAAGAACACTTAGCTTAAGACAAGAAAATATGTTTCTTTACTCAACAACAAAAACCTTTCCCAAAAAATCATGAACTGCTTTTACTTTCGTTTCCTTTTGAATTTGAACGTACGTGATTTTATCATTTCCTTAGATCACGTAAATAACTAATACATCAATACTTATACACAAATATGATAAAAATAATATTTTAGCGTAAAATTAATAAAACTGCATTAAACAAACGACGAATTATTAAATAAGCCAAGTCAAGAATAAAGTCCCTACATCATTCCCTCACCAGAGAATTAGTGAACGGTACAAACAGTTGGGGGTGATGTATTTTCTTCCAAATCTTGAGTAGGTTGGTTTTTCCGAAAAGGTGACTTTTTTGATCATTGACTTGATTTGTTTATTTGATTGTGAATTACTCTTGAGAATGGGTTTGATTGTAAACTATTGATTAGTGTCCTGAAGATTGATAAGGTTTCCAGAAAAATTATCTTCATCATGAGCGAGTGTGTAGTAAGGTTTCAATCTGTCTATTGAAACAGCTTTGACTTTTGACTTATTTTTAATCTTCAAGTCGAAAACTTTTAAACTACGTCTCGCTACTTCATAGGATCCTTCGTAAGGCCTTTGGGGTGGATATCTGTGCATGTCTGTACGAAGAAAACATGAGAACAATCTTTCAAGTTTTTGAACACAAAAGAATTCTTCTTAGAATGGTCGGTGATAGGAATTGGTCGGATTTTGTTTATCTGAGAAGGTAATTCCTTTATAAAATCGGATTGAATCAAAAACGATGAATCAGACCGAGATTGATGTAAAAATTCAGAGGGTAAGCGTAAGTTTTATCCGTAAACCATTTCCGCAGGCATGACTCGAAATTCTGTTTGCAATGTGGATCGTAATCCCATTGAAAGAATTGGCAAAGATTTCGTCCACATGTCATTAGTTTAACACATTATCGTGGCTTTCAGTGTTCTGTGCCTCCTCTCAAGAAATCCGTTATCTTATGGGTGATAAGCGGCAATTCTTTTTCTTTAAAAACCAATTAGTTTAGACAATTCTGCAAATATTTGTGCATACAATTGTGAACCTTGATCCGTTGTTATGGAAGACGGTGTGCCGAACGGAGATATCCAGTGACTGACTAAATTGCGCGCGGTTGTCTCGGCACGAATATCGGTTAACGGAATGGCTTCAGGCCACCTCGAACACCTATCTAAAATGGTTAGACAACATCGACAACTTTCAAATGTAGGTAAAGGTCCGATAATATCAACATGAATTTCATCGAATCGTTTAGAAGCAAGGGGAAATTCTTGAAGTGGGCTATGCACATGTCTGTTAACTTTTGACAATTGGCATTTAAGGCAACTTCTAGGAAATTGAGTTATATCTTTCCTCAAGCTTGGCTAAAAATACTTTTTGGTGATCATCTTGATAGATGCTTTAATTCAGGAATTCGTCTGGTAGGAATTCTTCCGGAATAATTCTGGCATATCCAAGATTGGATGTGCCAGATTGTGTATTGAATCGAAAAGTTTACTGCGATATGTTTTAGGAATGTAAGTCCTAATATGTGATGCAAATGTTTCACAGGTGATAAGCAATTCAGTTCTGATGACTGGAAAATTTTCAAATTTTAAATTTTCACACTCATTAACTAGTAACTTTGTTAATTCTTCATCATCTTTTTGCAAGATGGCAATTTCATTATAATCAATAGATTTAGTTAAATGAATAAATAGCATCACCTCTGATTAAGGTGGTTGAAATCACATTTTCTGAATAAATCTTCTATCAAAAGTAAATTGAGCTATATAATCCAAGTAAGGCATAAGTCTGGGCGAAGCGTTATGCGGTGGCTGTTTTAAGGAGTAAATCGTAGTTTATGGTCGGTAAACAAAGTAAATTCCTTATCTTCCATCTAGTTGCGAAAGTACGGGATGGCTGAATAGGCCTCTAATACTTCTCTATCGTATGTACCATAATTCTTTTGACTCGTGTTTAATCTGGCAGAGTAAAAACTTAAGGGTTGCCAATCATTATCACCAAATCGTTGAAGAACGGACCCATGAACGAAATCAGAAGAATCAACCATGTGACGATTTAGCATCACCCCTTTAGGATCGGCTAACATAGTATTATCACAGAGTTGCTTTTTACGATTATTAAATGCGTCCACAGCTTCTTCATTCCAATCTAGGGATTTGTTGCTATTCTTCTCACCCTTAAGAAATTTGTTTAATGACATTTGCCAATTAGCAGCTCCGGGTAAAAATCTTCGTAAAAATTTATCATGCCCAGAAATCTTCTTAATCCTTTAACACTTGACGGGAGTCGAAAGTCCTTTAGAGCTTTAATTTTATCCAAAGAGGGAAATACCCCATTAACATTGACTCTGTGTCCTAAGGCATTGACTTCGTTTAGGGCTAAACAGCATTTGGATAACTTGAGACTTAATCCAAACTGAGACAATCTTTTGAAGCCTTCTTCTAAGTGAAGCAAATGATCTTCCACACTCCGTGAGGCTATTAGTAAGTCATCAATGTAAGGAAAGTAATAGAATCGTCCTCTAACAACAATGTCAATGTAGCGCTGCATCGTTTGTGCTGCATTCCTTAAATCAAAGCTGATCTTCACAAATTCAAACTGAAGAGCGTGCCGATTGCTGTCTTCTCAAAGCTCGTCTATCGGTGTTTGTTTATAAGCACCAACCAAATCAATAGTTTAAAATACAGTACATCCGTGTTGATAACTAAAGTCTTGAATTTTCCCGATCGAGTAACGGTCTGGTATAGTCTGAGCATTTAATCTCCAGTAATCGCCACAGGCTCTGTAACCTCCATCTTTTTTACCAACCATGTGTAACGGAGAACTCTAAGCGCTAGAGGACGGTCTACAAATTCCTTCACAAATCATTAAATCAAATTCCGAGTTTGCTATCTTCAATAATTCAGGAGATAACCGACGTACTTTTGAGTAAATTGGTAGCCTATGCGTTAAAATGCGATGTTTTACGTTAGAAATGCTAACATTGTTGAAGTTTTCTATGGTTATTTCTTTATACTTTGTTAATAATTTCGTTGAAATCTGTTGAAAATATTTCGCTATTGATAGTAGTAATGCGTATTGTATTATTTATCGCTTCGTCTTTAGACGACAACTATGTTCGCGAATCAATTAATTTCTTTTGTTTCAGACTTTCGTTGTCGACTGACAAACCATAGAATTTTAACAAATCTGCTCCAATAATAGGTTTGCGGATGTCCGCTAAAACGAAAGACCAAGTTAATTTTCTTTGTAAACCTAGATCTAACTGAACAACCTTTGAACCATAGGTATTAATAGGAGAACCATTTTCTGCAAATAATTTGAATTCAGCAATTCTTAATTTATCGCGTTTAGTAGTTGGTAATAAAGAAATCCCGGCGCTCATGTCGATAAGCAAATATCTATTTGTGTTTGTATTAAACATGAAGATACAACTATTACTTACTACCGAGACATCTGCCTCGGACGATGTCTCGGTTACTCGTTTCCCGATTTCTCGTTAATTTTACCAAAGGAAATGGCGGTATAAATTTTGTAGCCTTGCGTTCCATTTGTGATGGCACCAACATAGTTTGTCCGATGTCATTTTCTCGATATTCCTGTTTCTACTGATACTTCGTAATTTATTACGAGATGCTATTTGCCGTACTTGAATTTTTAATTTATTCAAGCTCTCCTCTATTCGAGCGAGTTGAACATCTAAGTCATCACGATTGAAACTCGCTTTTAAAATTTTGGATGCAAAAATTTCCGGAGGGTTATAGACTGCGGTTATTTTATTCACCATTTCCGTTAGGTTTATGAGGGAGTCTTTACTAACAGATAAAATAGCTCGAACTTGCTGCGGAAGTCACTGCAACAAAAGTGTTTTGATGATGTCTTCAGAAAATGAAGGTCCTTCCAGATTCATCTTCTTGCGACACAGATCCAATGGTCGTTGGTTCCCAAGATCGATGTCACTAAGCAGTTTCTTCAGTCTGGTTTCTTCGGTGTCGGCATATCAATGCATTCTTTAAAGTTTCATATTTAAATTGTGCTGGAAGGTTAGTTAGAATATCTTCGATGTAATCTAAGACATTCTCATCCAATGCAGAGATGACAATATTATATTTCATCTGGTCCTGAGAAATAGCACTTATGCTGAACTATGCCTCCAGTTGTATGATCCAAAGTCTCGGTTTCTGTTTCCAAAAATTAGGCGGTTTGACAGGTACCCCATGAATTTCCACATCTACTGAATTTGAATTCTCGACGTCAGGCTAATGATTAGGATAATAAAATCCTGTCTTTCTTGCAATCATTATTCGAAGAAAGAATATCCTTGAGAGTAGGATTCTCTTGTTGGCCAGCCATATATTAATTCATGCAATTATTCTGCATTTAAGTTGAGTGATGAATCAACTAATCAATTCCAATCACGTTCGCGGTCACCAGTATAGGGTTGTTATGATCAGTGACTCCAAAAGAATCCGAAGAATTTGTAGAATGACAACTTCATCCATACAAAACAACGTCCTAATGAGTTCGATTATCATAATAAAAATTCACACAGCAAATCGAAAAGAACACTTAACTTGAGACAAGAAAAAATATTTTTTCACTCAACAACAAAACCTCTCCCAAAAGAATCACGAACCGCTCTTTCTTTCCTTTCCTTTTAAATTCGAACGTACCTGATCTTATCATCCTAAGATCCCGTAAATAACTAATACATCAATACTTATACACAAATATGATAAATAATATTTTAACGACAAATTAATAAAACTGCATTAAACAAACGACGAATTATTAAGTAAGTCAAGTCAATGATAATGTCCCTACAATGTTACCGATACGAGACATATGTAGTTTCGTTCTTTTCATGAATCTTGGAACATTTTCCCGTGAACAGTTATGAAGTTAGTAAATTATTAAATTATATTTATAAGTTACTAACATTTATTTTAAGTTCAATGAGGTATATCCATGTGGTAAAACAAAAAAAGATGGATATTTAACAGCCAGGTATAGATTTTATAATTATTTATTTTGAGATTTACAATGAAAATTATGAACTGATTATTTCTTACGTATTAATCCTTAAATGCATGGTGGAATATATGTATCATACCAGTTGTTACTGAATTTAGCATTTAAATATCTCAAAACAGGTTATTTTGTCTGCTGAGTCTTATGCTCATAGCTCCATCTTAGAGCTTAATTTTCCTAAAATTAATTAAATTAATTAATTAAAGCAACCACTAAAAAAAGTCTATTTTTTATTATTTTCCACAATCAAGTAAGTCATGATTATGAATAAAAACAGTTTGGTGAGAATATAAAAAATCATGCATTTAAGGGTTAAAATAATTTCTACTTATAAATGAAAAATGTACATTTCTTTTCCAATTTATGTTCGATATATATGCTTAAACTACAAGTTTTAATCGTTATTTCGGGAATATTTTTGCACCAAATTATTAATTTCTGCATTTTCTTTTTTTATAAATTTTTGGATTTTTTTACGAACTTTGGTTGACCCTGTATAAATCCTCATAAACATCTATTCACAGTACCTTGGGATGAATCTCCTTCTAATATACATTGTACACGCAAGTAAAGAATTTTCTGTCAATTTTTGCATATTTAAGTCTAATGAATAGCCGAATGAATGATCGGCTCAAGCAAAATATACATGAAAAAGATCCTTGTAAAAAATACTAAAACTATTTTTGTGAACTCAAGTTTAAGATTGATGGTTTTTCTACAAATGAAGATGTATATTTATGATCGTAACACGCATTCGGAGAAAGGAATTGTCCTTTTGTTCGACGGTTTACTACCATGACACACGGGCGGAAAATTTTTCGAAAGATAAATCGATGTTTTGAGTAGATGGGTAGTTTATTATTGGAATATAAACAATATTTTGTTGTTCCAAATTCGCATTCAATAACTTATTTTCCTTTTGCGTACTTTAGAAACTTCCTGGAATATAATAGAGAGATACTCATAAACTTTCAAATGAAGATAAATTGAACCCATGTGAAAAATGCACATCAGAATGTATAAAAATTATATTATGCGAATACATATAAATAACAATTTATGTTTTAAAAACCGTTTACTTTTTCTTAATATTTCGGGAACATTTTCAAACATTTAAAAGTTCTTTATTTTCTACCGATTGCTTTCAAATATGGAACGATATTTTGAAGAATATATGAAAACCTCACCATTGCGGGACATTCCATCATACCTTCTAAGAGACAAAATATTTTTTCCAGTTTTGCCATGATTTTCACATAGTACTCAATATTACAATTATCTCTCTCTCTCTCTCTCTCTCTCTCTCTATATCTATATATCTATATCTCTCTTCTTCTTGAATTGTAAATGGGCAAAAAACTTTTCTACTCTCTGTCGTCAAAAGTTTATTGAAGTACTTAATTTGATGAAAGGAACATCGGTTTTCGAAAACTTGCTGTTCGAATGCGGTTTCTAAGTATATATTTCTTGGTATTGATTTATTTTGCTTCCCTTTCTCTACGTTTCTCGTTTACTTACGTTATTTTATATTTGCACCTTATCATTTAACTTAATTCTATTTTTCTTATATCATATACATATGTTACCCCGATTTAGAAATTAACACCCTGAGTCTCATTTTGACACTCTATAAAATTCCATTCCTCAAGAAATTGCAGATCCTTTAATTCAACGCTAAAGTACCAAGATGTGATCCAGTCATGATTATAAATGTAATTCCGACCAGATATTAAAAATTTAAAGGCATTATATATTTTTATTTTTATGTTTTGGTTATTTAACACAATTTTGTATATATCTTCGTGCGGTTCATGTTATGGGCAATTTGTGAAAACATAGAAGAAATCTTTTATATTTCATGTTTAAGGTTAGGGTTAGAATTGGAAGAGGATATTAAGCCGGTGCTTGTTATGGGATTCTTTTCTAAATTGGTCTTGCAATTCTGTTGATGTTTGTTATTTTCGTAAATATCTGAAATATAAAGCACTGTATAGTTAATTCACAGGTTTAAGCAGCATTTTCGTGAGCCGATGATTAGAATATATTAATATTAATGCTGCAATATATGCGACAATATATATGTGATTATAAAAATTTCAGCCGTTTTCTAAATGTGGTAACAATTTCTACCTCCGCAACTTCACTCAAAAATTTGCAAAATATAAAGAATTTCTAAACACTGAGTGAAATATATTAAGTTATAAAATAGGATATGGCAAGCACCGTCGATAATTATTGGACTACGTTTTTACAGAAGTAAAAATAATCGATGCAAGGTAACCAGAAAATTCTAAGGCAAATTTATCGGAAAGAAAAAATGGAAACATTTTGAAATGGCAAAATAATAATCTTCCCAATGCCAGTAGTGAAATATAAACCAAAAGGCGTACAAATAAATTATTTTGTTTTTTTGCATGATATGGAAAAAATCTACAAGAAAAACTCTGTTTTTATAAAAATAGTTCAGGCTTCGGAAAACAAAATAGAATACAATGCAGAAAAGAAATATTTTGTTGGATGATAGATCCCATCGAATAGTTTGTAAAAAATGGCGCCCCTAAAAGAAATAGTTTAGAAAACGCTGCCGCAGCTGTTCAAAATGGGAAGAACAGGATAAATTTTCAGACCAAGGTCTGGAAATGTTTCTCGTTGAAAAAAAAAAGAAAAACTGTTCAAAACTACTATTGTCAGAAGAAATTTGCGAGCAAAAGTATCACCAAGGGCAAGAAATAAAAATGCTAAATAACTATTGAGAAATAACACCCTGGGAATTCTTTGTCCGCGAAAAAAATTTTTGACCCACGAATAAGAACCTCTATTCCTTTAGACATATATACGAGGGTTGGAACTTTAATGGTGGCAACTATTTATTTACAATTGATACAAATTGATCGTTGTTACCAAGTTTTACTGCCCCTAAATGTAGTCACCTGCATAGTGCACAACCCGTTGCTATCGATCTGGAATTTGTACGATATCTTTACCAACGCCTGTTGTGTTGATAGTTGGAATGGACCGGTCTACTGCCTGAAGAATCTCTGGAACAATTCACAATCACATCAAAACAAGTTCACAATCACAACAGTTCACATCGAGTCATAGTCACAAGGACTGGGTCTTTGTGACTATGACTCGATTCTTAAGATGAAGCAACCACTTTGTGACATTCGTTTCAGAACTGTTCCAGAGATTCTTCAGGCAGTAGACCGGTCCATTCGAACTATCAACACTACAGGCATTGCCAAAGTTATCCTACAATTTCCACATCGCTGGCAACGGGTTGTATACAATGCTGGTGACTACATTGAGGGACAGTAAAACTTGGTAACATGTATCTATTTTGTATCAATTGTAAATAAATAGTTGCCACTATTAAAGTTCCAACCCTCGTATATAAAAAGAGTTTTACAAAGTATTAATTTTAATAATTTTCAATGTTTTAATATTCTGTTAGTATTGTTAGATATATATAAATAGCTCGATGGGAAGGTGGGGCACTAGCATGAGGAAGTTGGTGGCCATGCCCCTGCTCGTCCCGCCTTGGCTACAAGT
>QLNU02014802.1:32926359-32936543 GCA_006491805.2 Dysdera silvatica
AGATACGAGTGCCCTAACATACGAGTTATTTGAGATACGAGCTGTCGAGCGAGCGAAGTTTTGTTTTGAAATACGAGCGACATTTGAGATACGAGGAACGGCCATCTGCGACGCTGCACACGGCCCACCAGTTTACTGCGCCTGCGCCTCGTGCATTATCCCACGTATTCCCCCAGTGTGCTTGTTTACCTCGCTGTCGAAGCATCTTTGCTAAGTTTTTCTAGGGCTTTGCGCTTTTTGTGCATTTACATACTTTATCACATTTCTTTTTATAACCATGGGTCCGAAGAAAGTGAGTGGAAAGGTCAGTGCTCAGAAGAAGATGATGTCTATTGAATTAAAGCGTGAAATCATAGAAAAAAATGAGCAAGGTGTGCGAGTAGCTGACTTGGCGAGGCAGTACGGGCGTAGTACTTCAACGATATGCACTGTGCTTAAACAGAAGGAGTCGATAAAGGGTATAACGCCAGCTAAGGGCGTTACAATAATTTCTAAGCTCCGGAGCTCTCTCCATGAAAAGATGGAGAAACTGCTGATGGTTTGGGTGACGGAGAAGCAGCTTAAAGGCGATACATTAACACAGGGCATGATATGCGAGAAGGCACGAGCGATTTACGGTGATTTGCTGAATCAGACCCTGCGCACTTCCACGGACGAGGCATCGGAAGACTCGTTTAAAGCCAGTCGAGGCTGGTTTGACAACTTTAGGAAAAGGACCGGCATGCCCTCCGTTGTCAGGCATGGTGAGGCAGCAAGTTCGGATGTGAAGGCAGCTGAGGATTATCTCAAAACTTTTTCCGAACTGATAGAAGCCAATGGATACATCCCCCAGCAAGTCTTCAACTGTGATGAAACAGGGCTTTTCTGGAAGAAGATGCCGAATAGGACTTACATAACGGCAGAGGAGAAGATAATGCCAGGCCACAAACCCATGAAGGATAGACTAACTCTCGCACTGTGCGCCAATGCGAGTGGCGACTGCAAGATAAAGCCTCTGCTTGTATACCATTCGGAAAACCCCAGAGCCTTTAAGTCACATAAGATTTTAAAAGAAAAACTGCAAGTTATGTGGAGGGCAAACCCGAAGGCATGGGTCACTAGGAAGTTCTTTGAGCAGTGGGTAAACCTGGTTTTTGGCCCTTCTGTTAAGAAATATCTACAGGAAAACAACCTACCCATGCAAGCCCTTCTTGTCCTCAACAATGCTCCTGCTCACCCACCGAACCTCGAAGATGACATCCTCGAAGAGTTCAAGTTTATAAAGGTTCTCTATCTACCACCTAACACCACTCCTATCCTGCAGCCCATAGATCAGCAGGTGATTTCTAATTTTAAAAAGCTGTACACTAAGCACCTGTTCCGGCGCTGCTTTGAGGTGACAGAGAACACAAACCTCACCCTTCGAGAGTACTGGAAGGACCACTTTAACATCGTGATATGCCTCAGAATTATTGATCAGGCCTGGCTGAGTGTTACAACAAGGACCTTAACTCTGAATGGAAGAAGCTGTGGCCTGAGTCTGTAGCTGAAAGGACCTTCGAAGGATTCGAACCCGAAGTGCCAGTGGAGGAGGAGATTGTGTCTTTGGGAAAATCCATGGGTCTGGTGATGGATGAGAGAGACGTGAACGAGCTCGTCGGGGAGCACTCTCAGGAACTGACGACCGAGGAATTACAAGAGTTACAGTCGCAGCAGCATTCGGGGTTCTGCAAGAAATTGGTTTTGAGGAAGAGCCAGAGGTGGAGGAGGGTATCTCTACAAGTGAGATAAAAGAGATCTTGGGAATGTGGGAGAGAGTTTCACAGTTCGTGGAAAAGAAACACCCCGAAAAAGTTGCAACGGGTCGTGCATCGGAGCTATTTAATGACACTTGCCTAACTCATTTCCGCAGCATTCTGAAAGGGAGGAAGAAACAAACCTCCTTGGACAATTTTTTTTTTAATCCGGCGAAAAAGGCAAAGACCAGTGAAGAGAAAAGCAGTGACTAAAATTAAGCATACAGTAGTATTTAAGTTGTGTGTAAGTTGCATTTAAGTGACCAAAATACAAATATGTATGTACACTTTATAAAACCATTTTGTTTTGCTTTACATTCTCTTTTATTATATTTTTATACTATATTTGTCATTTATAAATACATTTTTCTTATTCAAAAACACGTAACAAAAACAATTGGGGGTAGCATTTTTGGGGCTGGAACGGATTAATGGCATTTCAATTAATTTCAATGGGGAAAATTGCTTTGAGATACAAGCAAATTGACATACGAGCAAGGTTACGGAACGAATTAAACTCGTATCTCGAGGTATCACTGTATACCCGTTTCAAGTAGCCCCAAAGAAAAAAAAAATCGAGGTTAGTTAAATCGGGAGATCTTGGAGGACATTCCAGATAACACCTTCTCCCAATCCACTTACAGGGAGATGCATTATTCGGCCAATTTCTTATGGCAACGGTGTATCGTGGAGGCATCTCATCTTGTTGGAATTGCAGTTTCTCCTCATCAAATTTTAAGGTTTCATCTTCCTCAATTTGATTTTTTAGAGACTGAATTATTAGCGGAGGTATTATATTTTTTAACAGTTCTAAATACAAGTTACCAGTATGATTTTCCTCTACGAAAATAGCACCTATTACATCACCCTCTGACATGCCTGCGTCTACATTAATTTATTTAGGAAACTGTGTATGATCTTCCCAAAACAAGTGGAGTTTCAGTACTATCGTGTTTTTTTCACTCTCATTAGTAGTAGTAGTAGTAGCAGTAGTAGTTATTGTTTATAGGTATTATTATTAGTAGTAGTAGTAGTAGCAGTAGTATTATTATTAGTAGTTATTGTTTATAGGGGTGTAAGAAATGGAAAGACCCGGGAGACTCAATGCTCCCTATTGGATAGCGAAGTACAATGTTCTTCTTAAAGTTAGAATCACTTATATTTTTAATGCTCTTTAGGGCCCATAATTTTTAAATTAATACGCCCCTGTTTATACGAGTTGGAGATAAAGATGTAAATCATTATTCACACGAAATTATTGTATCGAAATACATCTACATGCCATAAAAAATATCAATCTCGCAAACCACTAATGCTTTTAGAAACTAAAGGAAAGTTGCCTAAAGCCCATTAATTTCACATCCGACTATTATGTAGCACATGCGTAAAGCTTACAAGATAACATTAACCTTTGTCGATCAGGTTTTTTCATATAAGATTAATCTCTTTATTTCGTGGTATAATAGGTTAAGTGCCTATTGCCGCGGAATAATTAATAATAATGTTTGAAGGCTGGACGATAAGTTAAGGTCAGTTGAGTCTTTTCCTCTGTGGTTATGAATAGAATTTTATCCATCATTTTTGTTGCTATGAGTGCTAAGTGACCCATCAAGAAAAATGGGGTCCGATCGGTCTCGATGTCCCAAAACCATTTGTCATCGATTTTCATCACTCAGAATAACTTAACTGAAAAAAATTAATGGAATTGAAATATCGTTCGCTTAGTTATAAAACAAAAATGAAAATAATGTAAGCCATTAAACGTTATAAAAATATGATATAGTGTAATAAATAAAAGGAATTTGCACATATGAATGTGATACTTAATTCTGGGTACCGATGCATTTATTATGGATTTCAATACACATGCTGAATTTTAAAACTGTGCAATTTTACCCTTAATTCTTATGTTTAAATGCAATCCCAGATGGGAAAATTGAGATTTGTTCGGATTTGGAAGTCTTGTATATTATCATTCTTATCGGAAATGTCTTGAAGTGTAGTTCGAAATTTATGGCGATGAAATATTACTTTTTAGGTATTTGTTTTTTTAGTTTCTTTGTTACGTTCTCAGGTGACGAACTAATCTTCACACATCCAGGTATTCTTCTTCGTTGGGACACTTTGTATGCATGGGCGCCAACACGAGTACTTCTAATAGGGCTGAGAAAAATTATTACCTCCTTCTCAAAGCTGTCAAGAATTTTAGTGAATGTACAAGATACCAAAACGCTACAAAAATAATTGATACTGCTTGACAATTAGTAATGAGCTAAAAAGTACCTTATTTTAAAATGTGACTGTAAAACTTTTGAAAGTAAATGCATAGCAGATTCGAGCAATTCTATTTTTTAAACGACTAGGGTGAGCTCAAGCCTCTATCTGTCCCCTCATATAATCGCCCATGCTTATATATGGATGTTTATTATGCGCATGGTAAAAGAAATAACGACAATTTATCTACAGTAATGTAGCTTTACAAATTTTTATTTGGATTTAATTTTTTTATAATATTTTTTTTATTTTATTCAACTTTTGGTCTATATTGAAAGCTGCATATAATAAGCATATGTATATGAGTTTATATATGAGGATGATGATGTTATAACTCACTGGTACTAGGTTAGAAATGGAGGAGGAGAATAGTATGTTGTGGCTTATTGCGAGGTTCTCTTCCAGATTTATCAATTTTATAATTCATGAATCCATTTTATACTTCATGAATCAAAACGCCCTTTCAGGATGAATACTTTACTTTTCTGTTTTTTAAAATTAGTTTCGTTTGGTTTGTTGGCTGTATTTTTATGCCGCGAGGACAGCAAATGCCATTCTGCACCAAACAATATTATGTTTTTAATATTCCCGCTGGCCTATGTTTTGCCCTAAATAGGAATCAACAATCGATTTCTCATCATACTGTCGTTCATTAAACTCCTTTAAGGTCTTTCCCAAGAAAACTTTTTCGAGGTAAATTCAAACTAATGAACAATGTCAGAATAGCGTTTAGCTAACAATATAAAACTGATAAAGAGTCCCGGATTTAAAGGTACCGCACTTCGTTTGAAAAATTATCAACATTTTAAAATCATTAATCTTAATTTTGTTTGAAAGTTTAAAGAATTGCAAAAATAAATATTGTATATCTTGTTATTTTACTTTCGTGCTCGTAATTTATAATGGTTAATATAATCAGTGAAGATTTCCAATAAAATTCTTTACTATAACCAATTAAGAGATAAATAAGCTATGCTGTTCCCTCATATCTTGAAAACTTAGAAATTTGGGAAAAATAAAATATTAAGTGAAGTTTTATTGTTAGAAAAAGGCAAGCTCTGCTCTTCATTTTCTTCGACATTCTATAATGATATTATAAAAATCATAATAAAGAAAACTTCTAGAAACGCATAAGCCAGCCACCAGTTATGAAGTAGGAAAAACTACCAGCTCTAATGGTACGCATACATACAAAAGCTTTATTCATAACCATTGACGTACGCAGAGTGGGTTGATTGGGGTCATAACATCCCATTACGATGAAATTTTGCATAATCTATATGCTTATGTATTTGTGTGGAGATGTAGTACTGTAACTCTCCTCCTTATAAGCCTATAACTCTTCCCCTTATAAGAATGTATCTCTCCTCCTTACAAACATGTAACTCGCCTCCTTATAAGCATGTAACTCGCCTCCTTATAAACATGTAACTTTCCTCTTCATAAGATTGTAACTTTCCTTCTTATAAGCAGGTAACTCTCCTCCTTATAAACATGTAATTCACCTCTTTGTAAGCATGTAACTTCTCCTCATAAGTACATGTAACTCTCCTCCTTATAAGCCTGTAATCCCGCCTTTCTGAACTTTCTGCGTATGCTAATGTTGAGAATTAAGATTTTGAAGTTGAAGTAAGTATGGTAAATTCTCATATAATAACTATAAATTATAATAATATTTTGGGATAACTGTGAATTTTGTGAAATGCGTTTTATTAGTTTTCTTACCAAAAGAAAAAAGAGATTGAAAAATATATTTGTGCATTGCATTTTTTTAAAGAATTTCTTGGTACCGTAAACCGCGGAGACTTTGTCCCAACAAGCGGGGGAAAGGTAAAAGTGGTGAGAACTCCTATCTGTTTCGTCGAAATGTTTTGATAAAACCTGATTCCGGTAGGTACTGGAAGTACTGGCTTGGACATGAAATGTTTAATTTTAAAGTTTTAGTTATTGAAGGTGGCATCACTGCAGTTGTTGTTTTCAATGTTTTTTCTGCAAAATTTGCTTGTCAGCAACTTCTTTGAAAAACTTGCTTCTACTTCATGTAGAAAGATGGCAAGTACTTTTACCAGGCAGTTTGATTTTTACCAGGCAAGTAGCATTTTTCTAGGCAGTTTGATACGACAAACTGCCTAAAGACCCGTGACTGGTCTCCCCAACCACGAATATAATAGTAGAATTATATACAGGCCTTCTGTGAAAGCTCGTTGAATGATTATTTGAGGCATGAGACGAAGTCACCCCAAGCCGGGATGATTTTGTCCCACTTTTATGAAAAAACATTTTGCACTTCTGAATTTTCAAAATTTCTAAAGTGTATATAAAATTATATATTAAACATTTAAGTATATGGGAAAAATATATATATGTATTTTTAAAATAGAAATCTCACCAAGTTTCAGGGATTTTAAAAAAAAAAATAGATGAAAAGTGAGATAAAGTCATCCCAGTTGAGGGCAATGTAGTAAATTAATAAGATAGCTTCGTGTGTGTTTCTTATAAAAGTATATTTAATCGGTGTGCTTCTTAGAAATCATGATTCGTAAAATCAATTCATAAATGTCAACGGTTAATTCAATATTAGTATAGAATTCACACTTTAGAAAAAGGCATGTTACAAAAAGTTTAATTTGGTTAAAAAATGGAATTCTTAGAACGCAAATATTTGTTTTAATGGTTATATGCGAAATGGCAAACAGATTAAAATTTTTTTTAGAACGGTTTTGAAAAGTGATAAATTTTTTATTGAATTAATGGTTTACCAATTTAAATTGGATTTCACAAGCAGTGAAAAAATATGAGAGAACTGGTTGTTTTTAAGATAATAGAATATAATATTTTATGTAATTGGGCAGTATTCAATTCATTTAAAAAATATAGATTTTTTTTTATTTTGAAAGTATATATATTTTTCAACTTTTCTATGCGTAAGAGATATAATTTTTTTTCAAGATCAGAGCTTTTTACAGCATTGAAGTTGCAAAAATTATGCCCTGAAATACAATACAGAAAAGTCATATAATTCCATTTCTCTAAAATGTGAACTACGTTTGCATAATAATAATAAATTCGAACTACAGGAATACTGAAATATGCATTCTTAACCATATGAAAATATTGGAGTAATTAACGTTTCCAACAACTGTCATAAAATGCGCCATATTTTCGCCTAATGGAACTGTTCTTTATCATCCCTTATTCCAAAATCATATTTTCATTTATTTTATGAATCATTGATTTATTATATGCGAATCAATTTTTTATAACATCAAATTCAAATGTATGAAAGCAATACAAAAATAAATTTTTTCTAAACATAATATTTAAAAGATAAAACCTATATTGTTGCGTTTTCATATAGAAATAGTATAAGGTATTTACTATGTTTATTGAATCAAAATTGTCAATTCAAAGTTGTCCGATTGCTTTTATTATATGTTTATTCAATTCAATAAATTAAATCAATCAATCAATTAAACCAATCAACCGATTAAAGCAATCACCCTATTAAATCAATTGATAAATTAAGCCAATCAACCGATTAAAGCACTCACTTAATTAAATCAATCGACAATTAAATCAGTCAATCGATTAAATTAATCGTTAAATTAAATAAACTGGGTATCAACATCATTTATCTATGACCAGTAATACAATTATAGAATATCATTGAAGATCTTGATATATCATGATAGAATATCATTGAAGATCTTGATATATCATGATACAATATCATTGAAGATCTTGATATATCATGATAGAATATCATTGAAGATCTTGATATATCATGATACAATATCGATCGTGATATAATATCAGTGAAGATCTTGATACAATATCCGTGAAGATCTTGATACAATATCAGTGAAGATCTTGATACATATCAGTGAAGATCGTGATATAATATCAGTGAAGATCGTGATATAATATCAGTGAAGATCTTGATATAATATCATGATATAATATTAGTGAAGATCTTGATATAATATCATGGTATAATATTAGTGAAGATCTTGATATAATATCATGATATATCATTGAAGATCTTGATATAATATTGGAAGATCTTGATATAATATCATGATAACATTCATCATGATATATCATTGAAGATTTTGATACAATATTTATCGTGATATAATATCAGTGAAGATCTTGATATAATATCATGATATAATATTAGTGAAGATCTTGATATAATATCATGATATATCTTGAAGATCTTGATACAATATCATGATATAATATCAAGTTGAAGCACGAAAACAAATTATTTATGCCTGTATAATAATCGTATTTGCTGTAGAAAGATATCACTAGGCACTAAGGAAACTACCATACATTAACTACTATAACAATTCGATGAACTATTTCGATAGCACTTGGCTGTCATCATCAGAGCATGGTGATTTCTGCTTATATCCGTGATATTAGTAGGAGTTGACATCACATCGATGAGAAACTTGAACGGGTTAATGAGAAATTAAGTGTATTGGTGATATGGACTCCAGGCGTGAGACACAAAATAGTTTCCAAAGTAGATGAGACAGAATTACTCAGAAGTTGGTCATTAACTATAACGTTGGTATTTGATAGGGTGTGGAATGCCTCAAAGAAGCTAAGATAATTCTATTTCGCCCGCTTATAAAATCTTTTGAATGAGTACTCCTAAAACGGGTAATAATATTAACCTCAAATATAAAGAAAGAGATCATCCTTCCCGTACCTAGTTATCCGGGTGGTTAAATTACTCCAGCTCCTACCAAGGGGATCCGCAGTTCAATTCTGGGCTAGGGTAGTAACTATTCTTGTACTATGCATAAAAAGCTCTAGTTGGAGCTGAGAACATGGATGCCATAAACGTCATAGAGAGTTTTATAAACTAACAGCGTCAATAAATTTTATGTAACTTTTGCCTCTATAGGGCAGTGTGCCGCGAATAAACACATTAATTCGATGAATGTTAGTTTGATATTATATATCAACAATTCTATTGTTAATATCCGTTTATGTGGCTTGAGAAAATATATAACGTTGAGAATAGAAACAAAAGTGGTTCGATATATCTCTATTAAAAGTATATATACATCACATATATTATTATATTTCAGAAAAATTACAACACTAACATGTAGTATTTATGATTGTCTGGATGGACGGCTCTAGCTGTGGGCTTCCATAAAATTCTACGAAGAAATCAACGTAAGAATCCATTGAGACGTGAGTGACAATTATTTCTGGAGTAATGCTGATTTATTATTATAAATCATTCGGTATGTAAATGATAATCATAGATATGATCACCAATGTTCAATGAATATTGTTGGAACTCTATTACCAAATTTAGAGGGTTAATATCTACACCCTTCATTTTCCGCGTTTTTTTTCTCATTGGCCAATCAGGAAGTGTTATACATTTGGAGGGCTTAATAAATCCAATGGGATTTATTCTTTATTATTTCAACCTTTATTTATCGCTCGTGTTGCCCTTCCTCTCCGTCTAAGGTCAATGCACAATGGCGACATTTCCACTTCTTACTTTTAATAATAAGGATGGCGGGCTTATTTTCAAAAGCGGCCGTACATCACTCCCTCCTTCTGAAGCTGATCACCCAATTTTGTGTTGATCAATTTCCCTGTGAGAAACCCGACTATTTGCAAATTTCAACAGTTAAATGAACACAAATACAAATGCAACACTTATACCACACAATATCGATTTCAATTACTGAAGAAAGGCCGTTAATAATCTGGTTTATACTTATGTCATTTTCTTAACGTGATTATGAAATATAATTATTAATACACACAGGATATATATTTTTCTAGTCTAATGGCTCTATAAGCGTGATCGACATTAACCATATCCATATCCTTTCCTATGTTGAATTACTATATCAAATCTCGACCATGCCAATGCCCAGCGCTGTAATTTTACTGAGTTTGGCCACACCTTTGTTAAACATTTCGAACGACTGTGATCTGACCTTATAACTATAGTGGAATTCAAAATATAATGCTCAAATTCACGCAATGAAACAACTTCCACTTCTTTCTTTTAATAATATAGGTGGCGGGCTTATTTTCAAAAGCTGCAGTACAATGATAATGCTTGTTATAATAAACTAAATTACCGAA
>QLNU02014802.1:32949728-32972644 GCA_006491805.2 Dysdera silvatica
CTCAGAATTATTATCTGCTTTAAAAAGGTAACTCAGTGCTTGGAGATCTGCTTAGGGTGTAATGGGGCGGACTGAGCGGACGCCCAGGGCCGCTGAAAACGTATAGTGCAAGTCCCAAGAAATCAAATTTCAGCGGCCTTGTATACTTTCGACAGAGTATGTGGTCAGTAATAATAGTAGATGGTCAATTGACCTTTGCGTGTGACATCATATTTCCCATAATGCTCATGCAGCCTCTATGTCAAAATTTTAGCATGCCATTCGTATTTTCTTTTCATATTCCTGTGTTAAAAAAACTGGAAGACTGTGATTAAACTATTATAAGAAGCTGGCCATTTCTTTAGACGATCTGAACGAATCAGACTTGTATGTAGAATTGAAAGTTAATACTTGATCGATTCCAGAAACACTGGCTTCTTCACCACTAATCATTCTTAAGCACTTATTTTAAAACCGTTTCCGCGGTGCTTTACGAAACGTTGCGATAGCTCTCTGAATTTTGCTGATGATCTCGATTACCGTGGCTTCAGCAGAACGTCCATTTTCTAAAGACTGGAAGAGTGACCAACAATAATGGAAAAATAAAAACGTTTTTTAGCGTAGTCGTAAGTTTAACAGATGGTTCGAAGCACGTTTCGAGAGAACAAGGTCTCTCCTCGTCTGGAACTAGCGTGCAACAAACAACATTGGAGTGTTGCCAACTCGATGTGGTTAATACGTTGTCCGTAGCGGTTAGTGCTTTTTTCAGAAGTACAGAGTTGTTTCAGGCGGCCAACTTACAAAAGTGGTAAATTTTGGTCACAAAGTTGAGTAGCAGTTGTAGTTGAAGGAGAAGCAATGGGGAAGAGTTTTAACAGATTTTTCCAAGCCCCACTAAAACTTGGGGTTGATTTATGGTCGTTCACAAGTGATGCACCAAATCTATGGATGTAAAACGCTTCTAGGAAGTCAAGTTCAATGACCGAAAAAAGGTTGGCAAATGACCGTGGCTTCTTTAAAATTGAATTGATGGTCATTATTCCAACAATGAACTGCAATCGATGATTTTTGAAACTCAGCATTGGTGACATATCTTTGGTGTTCTTTTATACGATGTCGTAGGGCCCGCTTGGTCTGTCCCACATATGATAAATGGCATTGGCAGAACACACGATATATACCCCAGCGTTGTGGCATCGGGATGGTGTCTTTAAGTTGAGAGGGCCGAATTTTGTTATATGGTGAAAAGATGACTCGAAAGTTGGCTCTGCGAAGTATGTTTGCCACGGCGGCACTGATTTTAGGAAAGAACGGAAGGATGACTGTGCCCGAAAACTCAACTGTGTCAACGAAAAATCTGTTTAAACTCTTTCCCATAGCTGCTCCTTCAACTACACCTGCTACTCAACTTTGTGACCAAAATTTACCACTTCGTAAGTTGGCCGCCTAAAATAACTCTGTACTCCTGAAAAAAAGCACTAACCGCTACCGACAACGTATTAACCACATCGAGTTGGCAACACTCCAATGTTGTTTACTGCACGCTAGTTCCAGACGAGGAGAGACCTTGTTCTCTCGAAACGTGCGTCGAACCATCTTTTAAACTTACAACTACGCTAAAAAACGTTGTTATTTTCCATTATTGTTATATTTGCGTAGTGTTCGTCACTTTTCCAGTTGTTACAATTTTAGTTTACATTTTTTTAGATTGTGTATGTTGCAATTTGTAGGAATTAGAGTAGAAATTTTTTATGCAAAAAATGACGGGAATGGGTATTTTCTTTGTATTTTACTTTTAAGTTCTATACCGCCGATTATTTTAAAAAAGTTTTTAGATTTTAGATATTGATTTCTTGATTTTGACTCTCCAAGCAGAGGATCCATTGCATCCTCTGTATCTATGCCACTGACTGGTATAAGTTTTGTTTTTTTCCAAATGGATTTTATGTGAAATAAAGTTTGTTAGTAGTCAATAATTTCACCAGTAATCAGTGACTTCATCAGATATTATAACGCATTAAGTTTAGCTTTACTAGAACTCCGCTACATGTAAGCTATACACTGCAATTAATTCTTTTTGCGTTAACATTCACCGCAAAATTTTATTGGTTGCCGAAAAACTTGTTCAGTGCGCCAAACACCACCATATTATAAAATGAATTCCCCTACTTTACCACTACTCGCATAGCTTGGAAGTAACGCAAGAAAGTACGGGAAACAAAAAATCTGTTCCTATTAACAGCAATTCGTCTTATCCGGCAATGATACTATACTGATACTTCATACTCATTGTGGAATAGATATAGACTCACCGTTTTTGTGCTTGCTTGATGATTCAAAGTCATGGGCGCGTATTTCCCCTTCAGTGTAAAAACAATTTCTTAAGAAAGGGGAAACCGATGGCTGTCCAGAATTTATTGTGGTGGCTATCTCCAAATTACGCTAGCGGCAGTTAATTTGGTTGAGGTCACTTCTTGCTTACAACTGGGTCGGACGTCTTCAAACTCAGCTCCTATGCTTATAGTGTATCCATTAGAGTCAATTAGAGGAGCAAAGATGCTTCTCACTCGCATTCATGAAGTGAGAAGGGTCCGACAAGAAAACGGAGTTTGCTTTTCACTCCATAGATTACCAAATTCAGGACGTTGTAGTGGGGACTATGTCCGAATGATGGGTTGCGAGTTGAAATATCACACAAGAAAAAAAAAATGCGACTAATGAGAAGATGCGTTTTATCAAACTAGAAACTCAGCTCAGAACATGTGATTTCAAGTTAGAAAATTTTTAATTCGAATGGTATTTGTTTCCGCCCACGTGATGTGATTGGATAGAATGTTCATCACACAGACAGCATCTGATACCTACTGATCGATTTCTCGCTCCTGGTCATCATTCACGTACCCCGCAAGTGTCACGTAAAGATGTCAAGTTTCTTAGAACGTTGCACACATGGCTATCTTCCCATCCAGTAATAGGAAGTAGTCACTGGGAAGATTTCTTTCCCCACGTGTTTACGCATACATGACAGACACTTGTATTTTTAGTAAATTTCGGCAGGAAAGCTGAAGCTTTAGCCCTAACTCGCCTTAAATTTATCCACAATAAAAAAAATGAATTGCGGGAAATTTTCTGGGGGGGGGTTAGTCGGCCTTCTAGGGGGCGGCCCTCCCCGGCCCCACCTATTTACGCCAGTGGGCTTTAGCCCTCACTAAACTTGTATATATGATTGAGTTCTTTGCCATAAATTATGGATCTACTTTTATTGTTCGACGCACACAAACAGGGCACAAAAACAACTGAGAAAATTAATTAGATTTGATAAAATAATATCCTGCGCTAAGTTTAAAACTTATTAAAATTTGTGTTTTGTTACAAAATTAAGATGAAAATTACTGTGGACTTAATTAAAATTTGCGCGATATATATCCTGATTAAATTTTATTTTTGTTTTTACCTTTTTCAAAATCTAATGAAATTATGAATATAACAAAGAATAATCTATACTTTTCGAACGAAATTGCAAATTAATTTAGATTCCTTTCTAAATAACTCTTATAATTAGAAAAAGTAATAACAATGTTTATATATTCTATTTAAAAACGCCATTTGGTTCAGAAATATGAATTGAAAATGCTAAAAATTTTGATATAATAAAAAATTATGTTGGTGGTGTTTTGGAATGCAGATATTATAGCTTGAATATTGTGAATCTCTTTTTTGATGAAAACGGATTAATGTACATCAAAAGGGTAAAAATATATCCATGCATGAATGGATGGATGGATGAATGGGTGGGTGTGGCGGACAGACAAATAGAGAAAGAGAGAAGAAATAAATTAATACAATCTGCAGTAGAATTATATATGTTGTTTATTATATATTATATTATTATATGTATGCATAGTAATAATTTATTTATAAAGATTTCATTTGCAAACTGTCACATTTTAAATTCCAAAACAGATTTTGTGAATGGCCGGATTCATCAAGAACTTATTTCGGCGCCAAAATCCTTGTTATAAACCGGTCCTAGTGCATGGTGAATCGCGCAATATACCCTGTTATGGGCCTCAAGCAACTTCTGTAACCGAGACAGCCTGGTAGAATGACTTCTGTAATTACAGTTTTTTGCAACTAGCAACTATAATAATGTCTTTTCTTGTATATTACTTATCTTTCATCACTTGGCGGCAAAATTTTATCTGTGTTCCGAAGTCTGATGAACATCAGTTTGCTTTTTTTCCAGGAGTGTGCTCGCTATGAGCTTCATGCGATCATATTCTTACCACGTTTTTCGCATATTTTTATGGAGGTGTATTGGAGATGGCTGTCTCAGTAAGATTACTTCGATGTGAAGAAATTATTAAAACGCGTGTATATGTCTTCCATATGGCTCTGATAATCTACTTATTTGTTTATTACGTGATATTATTATTTACGTGAATGCTTTCTGAGTGAAAAAAGTTCCATCAACTAACAGCATTGTTGATAGCTCTTATCACTACAATCCTTGATTAAAACATGTAGAAGCTAATGAGAAACTGGGTTTGTTTCATGCTGCCAACAGAAGCTACAAATGATAAATTTTTCAAAGAAAAGAATGATTACTTCGCGCATGTGGTAGGAACGGAACCCATAACCTCTTGTCAACTTCAAGTGTCTTTCCCACTTAGCTACATGCATCGAATAAACTCTTCTCTGCGATGCTAATTTATCATCTAATACTACCCAATCATCGGCTATGATGTTGTAAACGTCCGGAATGCCATTACATAAGCAGCGTTTCATGAAGTTATTGTATCGCAGGGGGGGTCTACATTTTTTACTTTTCTCACTCCATCTTATTTTTTAGTAGCATGGCTGTATATCTTGCGCCTAAATTCAAAATGACGTTGAGTAAAAATGAGCTCACCTTTTAGTAACGTAATGCAAAAGTTTATTTACCCAACTTCACTAACTATATTTACAACTTCTTTTTGGTACTGCTGCTCACTGGAGATGACTAGGACTGATTACTTAACCTGTTAACCGGGGAATAAAATTTTGTGAAACTCGTTTCACACTGGGGACTTTTTTTCACAGTGATAAGTAATGTCATCACACCATCACGCTAGGATTAAATATATAAGAACTACATAAAACGTAATGCGTTCAACATAATACGGTTAATTTTAATGACGAAAAATGTCGTCATTTGCATTTTGGTAGTCTTCCGGGCATGACGAAAAATGTCGTCATTCGCATTTTGGTAGTCTTCCGGGCATGACGAAAAATGTCGTCATACCCAGTTAACAGGTTAAACGGTTAAAACGTAGTGCCTTGATGACACGCTCAAAATTCAAAGTTCAAGTGACATAGTAAATATCTATCCGCAGGCCGAGATTCAGAGCCAGAACGAAAAGAAAAAACAAGAGGATACAAATTAGTTAAGCATTAGTATTTAAACTCTGAACGGAAAATAACGCACACGAGCTGCCACAATCGCGCGTCCCAATTGTTCAAATATACCATGTGCACCAAGTGCCACGTCGGCTGTCACAATATTAATTGTTTGACTTCAATAAATAGAGGGTACATGTAAAAATTATTCAGCGATTATCCGTTCGCAAATTTCTTGGATTCTCTGAATAGAAAAGTTATGCAATTTTATAGATAAAGAAATTTTAATGTTGACCTTTCCTGATGACATTGAACACCGTAAATCACACATGCCTTAAATATAAATAGTAAAATGCGCGAAATCTATTTTTATAATTCTTTGAAATATCAACCACTCGAAATTTTAATTTGCAACGGTTTTTAAAAATAAGAGGCGAGAATTTCACATTTTATCTTCTTTCAATTGAAATATGGCTACTTTAAACTCGAGATCTTTTGCCAGCATCGTTTCTTTACGTATGCGCTATTTTAACATCATTAATTTTGTATCTCTAGGGCATTTTTCTTCAAAAGGCGTTGAAAGATTTTAATGAATGATGGTTTAATGAGAAAAAAATGACTGCTTCCTGTTTTGAGCAAAATTCATACGAACTTTAAGCGTTTACAAGTGATGAATAAAAAGATAATTAGAAAGTATTCATGGAAAAGGCACGTTTTAATTCCTATATAATCGAATTTACTGATGTAAAAGCTTTAAAAATACAATACTGCAACAAAAATCGCGGTTTTATTCTCATGCACAGCGTATTAAATTGTTAGAAAAGAAAAACGTCAGTGGAAAAGTCTTATTGATTCCCTTTAAATAAAGTAAAACAAAATTATTAAATAAATAATTTTTCGATAGATTTTAAATCACTCGTAAAGAAAAAAATTAATAATATTAATTCTAGTTCGTCCCATTGGACACTCTTGCTTATTTGACTCATTGTTGCTTTGGTTACCAAGTAGCATAACTGACACACTAATAGTAAACGCGCCCGTAAGGAAAGAAATGGTTGACGTCTGTAGCTTATTTGGTAGAGCAGTTGACCGGGAATCAAGAAGTTGTGGGTTCGTGCCCCACCAAGCGTCCGAAAATCATTTCTTCTCTTTACGATTAATTTAGCAGCTAAGAAAAAATTGTTTGGGAAGTCTTGATTTCATCGCCCAAAAGTTATACTTGCCTGTAAAGAGCGTTCTGTCACATGGGATGGGAATGGCAAAATAATGTGACTTTTAAGGAACCATAAATTCCAGTTCCTAATCCAAGAAATGGGGTTTGAATAAGAGAACCACGAGGAATGTTATAATTTTAAAATTAAGGGTGTTACGGCCCTTAACGGGGATAACGGTGGCCAGTTAAAGATTTCAATCTACGATTATTCTCTTAGAATAATTTTTGCATCATTTCGCACATTTTATACCGGTTAATGGCTTACATTGTGTTTATTTCGGTTTTATAGCAACACGAATACTATTTCAGTTACATTAACATTACCCTTTCGGATTTTTCCAGTGGTAGGAATTGACAACAAGCGATTTTGCAACTTGGCGATCTATTTCTTCTTGATGGGTCACTCAGGACCCATAACAGTAAAAAGAATTGAATAAAATTCGATCCCAAGCCATAGAGGGAAAGATTCGTCTGGTCATGGGTGTATGTCTTCTTTTCAAAAATTAATCTTTCTATAGCCATGGTTAGGCACTTCATATATATATCACGAAATAAAAAGATTAATTTTCCTGCGAAAAAAAGCCAGGCCGATAAAAATTAGCTTTCCCAAAATGGTAAAAGTTAGGTACACGTGCGTGATGTGCAAAATTGGATGTAAATATAAGTACTGTTCAATGGAAATGCATCACCTTTTAGAAATTTTATTTTTTGATCCTTTTCTTGGGAATATTTATAATATATAATAACAAAATCACACGCACAGTGTAAATAATGCATTTATTTTACTAAACAAAAGTCAAACAACACAGCTTAATAAGTCAATGTGACAATTTTCTGTCAACATACTAAAAAGAACATAAATGTCTTAACGACAGATATATGCGAAAAATACTAGATTTGATGCTTCTTGAATGTGTATGTAATTCGTGGTGAAAAATAACGAAAACTAAAGAATTATCACCAGACACAAACAAATATTTAGTTGTCCACCTCTGGCCCGTATGACTGTAATACAAAGGCGAGACATGGATAGGACAAATTTCTAAATGTATTCGACACGGATTTTGCTTCCAAACACGAATGATAACTTTTTAAGTTCATGAAGCATCCATGGTTCCTTTTTATTAACAGCAGATGCTACATAATGCCAACAGTTCTCTATCGGGTTTAGATCTGATTGTTTTCCGCCCATTTAAGAGCCCCAATGAACTGTTGAGCAAACCATTTTCAAACCTTTATCAATACGAATGAATCCAAATCATGTCATCAAGTAGAAATGCACAAGTAATGCAAATACAGATGTGGTAACTTCTCATTTTTTGCTCGATGACATGGGACAGAGTCGTCTTGAAAGATGCAGCCTCTTGGCTGGTTGAAGTGAACTCTGATGGTTGGCAGAAAATTAGCTTGCAATATGTCTGTATGACATTCGACATTTAAATATATTTTTATAAAGCATAGATGACCTGCTCCCTGATGCAATAAGCATGCCGATGCCATTTGACTAGCAGGGAATTTAATAGTAGAAACAGTATAGTCGGGAGATTGTACTCCTTTCCTTTTCTATGCCGAACACTCTGTTTACCTCCATTGCCGTGTATATTGAATTTTTTTTGTCGGAGCAAATAAGTGACTTCCACAGGTTGGGAGTTCATTTGGCATGTTCTGTACACCAATATAAACGGGTCTTTCGCAACTTAGGTGTGAGGAGAGGTTTCTTTATTTAGAGAAGGGGTTACAATTCCGTTTTTGAACAGACGTCTTAGTACCGTTATTGCTCTAGAAACGACACTTGTGTCCTCTTTCCGCTCTCGTTTTTACTCAGATGAAGGCATTGTACAATTTTTCAGGCACAAATGCTTCAAAACACGATCCTTCTTTTGCATAGATAATCATTTCCGCATGCTTCCTTTTGTTCCTGTCCAATGATCCAATATTCTGTAATTTAGGAAGCAAGGTACTGACTATAGACTGACTGAATGACACTTTATGGGCAGTATAAGGAGTGGAATAACCTTCTTCATGTAGTGCAGAAGAAGGTTATTCCGCTCCTCATATTGTCCATAAAGTGAGGAGGAGGAAGAGGAGGAGTTTAATAACCTTCTTCACGTAATGTAGCGACAAGGGACTTTTTGCATGGCGTCAATCGAGAGTAACTGGCTATGACAACAGAGACCGCGAATAGAGGTAAGCTGTGCAATGCGAGTTTGTAAGCCATATAAAGACTGATGATGCAATATTACTTCGCATTGCACCATGCTTCATCAATGCGCATGCACTGAAAACTTGTCTGATATAATCCGAATGGATTGATACTGTACAGTTCCTGTTTTGCTTCGAAGTAACAAAATTTTAAAGGCCTTTACTTTCATTGTCATCGAGGACTTTACTTCCAATGTCATCAAGGACTTTACTTTCATTGTCACCAAGGAATTTACTTTCGTTGTCATCAAGGACTTTACTTTCATTGTCATCAAGGACTTTATTTCCATTGTCATCAAGGAATTTACTTCACTTTCATTGAACAGTACTGTATTTTCAACATCTTTTCTCAACATTTAGATTCTGAAGGCATTACCAGTTTGCAATATATATAATGGCGAATTTTTTGGTAAGTACAAATTATTCAAAACTTTATGAAAAAATGTATTTCTTCTTCTGTTATTCCTGTTAATGAGAGTAGGCAAAATAAGAGTAATCACATGATAGTTAACACACCAATCGATGAAATCATCCACACAAACTTTCATGCATATGCAAGCATATGTGTAAGTTGAAACGCAATTGTAAATACTCATAAGAAAAATTGAAGATCTCAGATGCAAAGATTAGATATAAGTAGAATTTAAATTTGGTATGTTTCGTTCTAAATTTAATGTAATTGCAATTTATTTATTATAAAAATTTAAAAATTTCTGCTGGTGATTTTATGGAGGAAACTATTGTTTGGAGTATGGATATGGTATTCGAAGGAAACATAAATATAAAAGTGTTTTCATATATACCAAAATATTGCAATTTTAACGCTATAAAGGACACCAAGGGGAATATTTAAATATCGGTCTGCAATAAATAAGAATTGCCGATGCCTATTTTTTAAACATGTTACTGAAAGCAATCCACTCTTGAAGTTTAATTCATGTATAACCGTTTATATGCTTGTCACCGTGTATTAGATGAGCGCCGATTTTATTCGGAGTTTCTTGGGAAACATTGAATACTTTATTAAAATCTTTATTAAGACATCATTAAATATTCAATCGAATTGAGATCTCAAATTAATTGATCCTTGTGTTGTTAAATCGCAGTCTTCCATTCCGTAATTCCATGCATTATTATTCCAAATCCTTGCACAAAACATGAAAAAGGGGCCAAACAAGATAGCCGAAATCTGTTTTTAAAAACAAGTTCGATTTTTTCGTGGTTTTGCATATTAACATGCATTAGGTTACAAGCAGTTTCTCTTTGTCAGTTGTATTTATATCCATTCGTGGAGCTTGTAGTTATCGGCTTACAGATTTGGCGGAACATCAGAAGTGTTCGGAAAGCACCTCGGGAACTCAAAAAATATACTCTGACGAATTTCTTAGCAGACTTTATCGGAAAATTTTAAAATTCCGAGGGTTTTTTATCCTTATTTTTTTCTCTCAAAGTCACCTGCTTTGTAACATCTATGAAGTTTGCGACGTTTGTCCAGTTCAAAATTCAGATCGATGAAATTATATCGGAAAAATTCCATTATGTGCTTTAAAATTTTCCTCCTACGAATATTAAATGAAATCACTGGAAATGACACGAAATATCTACAATGTTGATCCCGTTTTGAATATAGCATCAGCAGCTGGAAAATTTCAATATATATATCAAATTTTCTACTGTCTAAAAAATATTCGTTGTGGCATTCCTTAAAGCTTTTTATTAAAGATAGCGAAATATTTTAAGACGCGTGTATTTAATAGTAATCTGTTGATTTCGAATGATAACAAATAAAAATAGTGCAGTCAAATGGAAAGTGACACATTATGTAGAAAATCTTAAATTAAAATGAAAAATTCATATTTATTAAATAAATTCATAAATACTCTGAGTGTCAGTTTTCTTCATTAATTGATAATGACCATTTAATAATATGTGCACCATCCAATGGCGCAATCAGTTTAAAATTAAAGGCAACTTCTTTCGAGAGACAATTTTGGATTAAATAGATTAAAAATTGAATTTCTATTTTCCTATGTTTGTTTTTATTTCTATCGTAAGTGGATTAAGATCTTTAAAAGAATGAAAAATTGTTTTTAAAACAGAAAAGCGGTTGCACCACACGAACTCCTGAATCAACGTAGAGTTTACAAAATTATTGATGGTTGTACAAGCACATCTCCTATACGAATATTTATACATTACAATCTATGTAAAAGAGAAAATTACTTCGAATTATGAAAGGATCGGGTCTCATGGGTCCATATAACTCTACACCTATGCTCTCCTGAAACCTTCTGCAAGTTGAACTTCAAAATCATAAAAATATTTTGCTTTTCAATAAAAGCTGCAATTTTGATAAACTTTCTGTACCTCCTCTTCTCCCCACTGCGGTGATAAATGGGTTAGAAGGTTTTGAATCGCATTTCATGTTTAATCGATCGAGAGTGATGAAACAGTTTCTTTCATTCCACCATTCGTTGATGATGCGTTACCGAATCTTTCTTTAGAAAGTTCGTATGCTTTTGAGCGGGAAGGAAAGGATCCATCTTCACACATACAAGTAGCGGGATCGGCGAGGCAAGCAGCAGTTTTATTTCCTATTCTACGGCGAATATGGTTTATAGTCTCCGACATTTACTTTAAAGTTACCCCTTTACCATTTAGATTAGGGGTGTGGAAAATGCGGTTCTTCATTGAGTTAAGTGCGTCTCCCGTCGAAAATTTAAATCCTTTTTTTTTCCAGAAGTTTTTTTATGAATCTTGTTAAATTGACTAACTAGGGAAGTCAATCGGTTAATGAACAGTAAAAGCCATACGTAATCGCTTCAAAAGTACATCTTGGCGCAGTATAGCCCAGATGCTCTTGCGCCATAAAACATCCAAACAAACAAAGTAGATCTTCTGTTGCTTCGATAGGTCATTCTTGGAGTTATTATTAAACTTTGAAATAATTATTTTGTGTTTTCTTTCTCTTAATTATATTTTCTTACATGTATATTTTATACAGCACTTAAGACTTTGGTACAATATGTAACCATATTAATTAAATTTGTATATTTAATACTATGTAACTATGGCATGGCTCTTTATAACATATGATAAATTGGAATGTGGACCTTTTTGACTCCATGTGTGCCCGGCCCTAATCCTAGCTCTTACCCGTTTTCAGCTCTTACTAATATATCCATGGTAAGTTCTGTAGGCGGGTCTTTACGCCGCGAAATATTAGCCTAGTGATTCGTTTTGATAAAACGAGCTCGTTTTCAGCTCTTACTAATATATCCATTGCAAGTTCTGTAGCAGATCTTTACGTCGCGAGAAATTAGCCCAGTGATTCGTTTTGATAAAACGAGCTCGTTTTTAGCTTGTACTAATATATCCATTGCAAGTTCTGCAGCGGATCTTTACGTCGCGAGAAATTAGCCCAGTGATTTGTTTTGATAAAACGAGCTCGCTTTCTTCATAGATAAATTTCGAGAATGAAAGACGATGAGCTTTGTCATACGGGCAGAAAAGTGAACCAGTAATCATTAAGACTATAATGCTTCCAAAACATTATACAGTAAATTATGTTTGTAATGATTTTCTAAACTGGTGTCCAAAATTAAGGTTACATTCAATGTTATTTCAATGGGAGAGGTACATATTTTGCTCTGTAACTCTCGATGTGCTTTATTTATAAAAAATCATTTTACAGAAAATTAAAGAGCTATAAACAGTTCTCATAATCACAACAAACCAAATTTTCCAGACACTCTATGAAGGAGAATCTACGATTAAAATTAATGCAGAACTTGAAATCGAAACGAAAATTCGTAAAAAAACAGATTTAGAGTAACAAGCTTTCCCATATAAACATGCAAAATTATTAGAAAATGATTGTTGACGTTTAAGTCAGCAATTTTATCCTAAATCTATTTTTCACGACTTTTTGTTTCCACCGATTTTTGTACCATTTTTAATCATGAATTCTCCTTCATAGTTTACCGGAAAAAATGTGATTTTTTGTAAGTCTGTTACGTTATTATAGTTCTTTAATCTGCTATAAAATGACCTTTTAATAAGTAAAGCATATCTCGAGTTAGAGGGAAAAATATGCACTTCTCCCATTGAAAGGACACTGAGTGTAACCTTAATTTGGGACACGAGTTTAGTTACCAGAAAGACACCTTTGCATGCAATTTATTGTTATAGATAAATTGGAACCAAATAATCTTTATAATGAAAGATTTTTGCGTACGACTTTACGGTGTAAGGACAGCAAAGGCCATGCTGCGTCGGGAACCTGCAATTTTCCCGATGGATCCGAACCTCTTAAGGCGTAGGGAACCGACACTCCAGGCTACAATGAGGTAAATTGGTAAGCATTCTTTTTTTCTGCACTGTTAGGAATCGAACCTGGGACAATGCCCCGATTGGTGGATGCGTAACTATCGCGCCATCACAATGCCTACGATGGAAGTTGTTAGACTTCGGTGTACCGCTACTTTTAATAATTTTATGTTGAACAAATCAGTAATCAACGTAACAGATTAGGAGTGTAGATGGCCGACAGGAATCTAACAGTTGCGTCCTTATCGCCTCAGTTAAGGGGCAAAAAAAAGTATATTTTTGAAGGGTATTCTAAAGAGGAGAAGGAGGCCCAAGGTTTAAATTGGGCGGTAGCCCAATGGATTACAGCTCCGGTACTTCTTCATTTTTGGCGATTATTTAAATATTAGCCAGAGTTCCTATAAATAGACGCTGTCATGAAAAAGTAATAAATTTGAGATTAAGGTCAAGCATTTTGTTGTCCAGAAAAATGGATATAAACAATTGATATGATTTATCGATTCTTTTGCAGCCATTCGATTTTTTAATCGATTTATCATAATATTGGGGCTTCTGCACTTTTTTTGTTAGAAATTGGGACCTAGATTACTAAACTAAAAGGCCAATCGTTCTATTCTAGAAGCACCTAAATTGGCGTATAAGGCGTTCTTCAACTCAAGTGCATTTTCAAAGATTATCTTATTACAAAATGTTTGGGATACAACATGCGGACAAAGTTCGAAAAGCGCAAAATTATCTTTAGATACAAGTTCATTCAGAAGAAATTAATATCCTAGATTAGTTCGATTATTGTAGTTTTAATTGCGAAATTTACCGCCCAAAGACAGCAAGGGTCATGCTCCACCGGAAACTTCTTTTTTCCGATGAATCTAAACCTCTTATTACCAGGGGAATCAAACAGTAAATGGTTTAACAATAATCATTTTTTTAGGCACCACTGGGAGACAAATTCGAGTTAACTGGGCGCCAGGCAAACACGTTACTACTGGACCTCCCTCTAGTCCTGCATGATGACATGATAGTGCTCGATACACGTAAGCACTTAAAGAAATCTGGTGTATTGTGTAATGTATGTCATTCATACAATTGATTCATTCACCAATAATTTGTACATACAAATTTCGTTCGTAATAGCGCAGGTGATTCAAAATAATTGAAGAAAATAAGTAGCCTATGTTGGAATGATTAGTACAATATTGTTCCCCTGAAGGGCCTGATCACCGCAAAGACAGCTTTGGGCCCCGCAAATTTAGGGGCCCAAAAAAGAGCCAAAATGTTATTTTATTTTTATATATACATTTTTTTACTTTTACCAAATCTTTCGCAATAGCACTGTGCATTTTTTTTATTGCAGTGTTACCTCCCATTAAGAGACACCCACGGGACAAGACAATATCCCTTAAACAGAGGTGTTCCTTCTTTGGAGGTCCACGTGTTGATATATATATGTATACTACGGACCAGAGTCCCTTATTTGGAGGCATCCCTCACAAGAGGTAACACTGTATTTACCTATCCAACTTATGATGCGACTAATTCTGCAATGTCCCTCCAAAACGGGCTCAGCTCGCTATTGAGGGCATTTTAAATTTTCGTGAGGACAAGGAGCCTTAAATATGTGCCTGGCCTAGGGTCCTGCAAAAGCATGATCAGGCCCTGTGTGTCCGACAATATCCTGGCGAGGAATTATGACTAAGTAGAACTGAATTGAGATATTTTGGAAGATTCAAAAGATAAATGTTGAAAGTAAAAGACGTAATGCTTGCCATCATTCTATCAAATTTCCCCAAGCGAAGACTCGATTCTTGAGCTGCAAATAACCACGTTTCCTAGTTGACGTGCGGTTAAATAATGAATTAGCGCCTGAAGGGAGAGGATGGTATTTGGTGGCTGAAATTCTAATTCTAAAGTCAGTCCCATGGTTAATAATAAATGACTTTGCCCATTTGCTATTCCTCATCCGGCATCTTGAATGTTTGTCGCTTAGTTGCCATACAGGTCTAAATTTCCTCCAACGTCGTGTTTCTTAATGCGAAGACTCTTACATTACTTTTCGCAATTCGAAATTAAATCTTCGTAGACTACTATCAAACCATCATTCTGTTGACAAACTCATGCTGCATGTCTGACTGTATTAAATAATCCTTTACCAAAATATGTGTTAGAACCCATGAGTTCGAAATGCTCATTTCTCAAAAGCATTTGCCCTAAAAATAGAGTGAATGTGTCGAAGATGGGCATAGTTATTTGTGTATTATCTGCAGCTTGACATATTGAATATATTTGTACAAACAATATGTGATATTGAAGAATGAACCTTTATTGACAGATTAACTCAGACTTTTAAGTGTATGCCAAACCATTTTTATGAAAAAACGAAAAGAGCGCATTGCAAAATGCCCATCTTACCCATAGTATGGGTAAGATGGGCCTGACGTAGGTATAAGATGGGCATACCAGTTCATATCAGTTATAATCTTCCCATATTTGGCATACGAAATGTTTAAATCCTTTGGCTCCATCACAAGTTTTGTGGAACCATGTATTGCACTCTTGCCATAAAAACCGCTAAACAAATATTAACAATTCATTTTTCAAAGTTTTCAACATCTCAATCGAACATTTTTACCCCCCTCTCACGTCCCACTTCCCACGTGCCCGTCCCCTCCTAAACATACACCAATCCTTGACAATATAGTATTAAGCTTACTACACACTAAAGGTTTTTAAAATAATATGCCAACAACATATTACTTCGGGAGCCCATCTTACATACAAATTTTGTGCTCGTCTTACCCATAATATGAAATTAACAGTTATGCTATCATGCCGTAAAAGGTTCACGATACATCGCTCACTTTTTGTACCACAAATTAACTTAAACGCCATATTAATTTTCCCTAAACGTTTCATGTCGCTTTCGGAATAATTATGTGAAATAAAGCTTACAGAAGTAAGCATAAAAATTATAAAAAACATTTTCCTCACACTGATTTTTAGAACAGCTGCAAAATACTTCTCTCCTGACAGTTGAAATACCTTTTCTTTCTGGATACAAACTCATGAATCACATCACTATTATACTAACATCAATTCTTTGCATTGCATTTAGGGGAAATGACGTCAATGTGCCCATCTTTCCCGCATGGCTATCTTCCCCCAAGTCACCCTACATACTTTTTCATTCAATACTTAATGGACAAGGAACTCAAAAATCACTTTAATTTATATAAAAAGATTGATTTGGATCAGAGATTCCTAAATTTGTGTTATTTTTAATATTTCCAAGGAGACATTGAGCCCCACGGAAGCCTTTAAAATAAAAGGAGACTTTTACAAAAAAACCACTTGCCCAATAACAGACGAATGATCATGAATTTTATAAAGTTATTGTTCATCACATAATGCTTACTACATTATCATCTTGATATCATATTTTTAAATAACATTCGCGGGTACCTTCAACGTCTGATGGATTTCTTCAAACTGTATTTTCCAACGAGCCAGATAGTAGTACCACCCTAAAGGAGGATGCTTGAATGCGAGAGAGAGAGAGAGAATTCATTTGCTTTGTTTTACAGCCAAATGCTTCAAATCAACTGATTATGAATAATAGTTCATAACGTCAGAAGCCGGTTTGGAAAAATTGTCTTCTAAACTAAATCTTGGTCAGTTTGGTTGCGGTTAAAAGACTAATTTAAACCACTAGACTAAATAAAACCCAAAAGTACCTATCAAATTTTCCACTAACTCTATTTGTACGAATCTAGATTTTTGGTCTTCGCAGAAATTAAAACCAAGTACAGAAACCGCCTAAACTTCGAACTTGATATAATTTGACGGCGACACTGCGCACTATTAAAATAATTGCGAAAGCAAACAAATTAATACAATTAAATAATAAATTTAATTGTTTACAGCTGTTTCAACAGCCTTGGGCTATTTTCGTCAGAACGGCAACTGCTACAGCTGTTACAGATATAATGAAAATGAACGGTAAAAATAAATTAAGCATATAAGTTAGGGAAAACGTCTCAAGTAGTGGAACTTAGATTTAAAGAAACGTCTCTGGTAGTAAAACATGAGTTTGAAAAGATACGTCCCTTTAAGCACAGAATTATTCTATTTGGGATGAAATACGCCTTAACTCAGTAGAAACAAGGGTCAGTAGTCGAACCTCACATTCGTCTACGACCAGGGCTTAAATTGGGCGGGAGCCTGGCTCCGGTACTTCTTCATTTTTGGCGATTATTTAAATATTAGCCGAATGCCCTAAATAGACGCTGCTTTTGGGCTCCAGAGCTCTCCAAAGCCCGTAAATAGACGCTTAACGAATATGGTAAAAAAAAAAGTAATTTTTCCATGGAAGCAATACAGTGAACGAATTATGCAAAAGATTTCATTTCGATAAGTAAGAGCAGCCATAAGGGACTTCAGAATTTTCAAGGAATCTTCTGGCAAAGAAATTAAGTCTGAACTGAAGAAACTGATTTCAACAGTTAATTGCATCCCTATATCAAGCGCAGAATGTGAAAGAGGGTTTTCAACAATGAATTTGGTTTGTACACCACAGCGTGTCTCCCTTCACATTCAGTCATTATCAAATTTAATGTTTATTAGACTGGTTGGCCCGTCTATTAATGACTTGAAACCGGAGTCTTAAGTGCATTCGTGGCTAGCAAATAGTCATCACAGTGCAATTGACAACTAATAAAAAAAAAAAAAAGAAAAGGCTGAAAATCCTGACACGTTAATTCTGTGGAATATTGTTCATTAACTAATGTAAGTGGGCAAGTTCAGGGTGTCTACAGGGTTCGGAATTGCCAAAAAGGTCATGAATGCATGAAGAAGTAATGAATTTGGGATAAAATAATCATATATTGAAAAGGTAATGAATGGAGATATAGGACATTTAAAGTTCCAAAAATAGAAAAATTTATAATGGTTTTGACTTTAGTTTTCTCAGCAAATATATCCATCTAATATATCCATCCAATGTATAAATCCAATTAAAAACATTTTTCATCAACAATAACAAAGCATCTATTATGTATATACAGGTATAACATGGCCAAAAATAATTTTAAATGTCAAATATTTTCTTTGATTTTACAAAATATTAAATATGATTTACAAATTGAATATTACATGGCAAGAGACTGCACGCAGAATTTTAACTTAAATTTTGCTGCTAGAATGTTGCTCATGGGCTCAAATTTTTCACAGATATTGGGTACTCTAACTTGTTTTCTAACTAAGGATCCTATTTTTAAGAAGTTAGATGATTTATAAGCAAAAAACAATAAGCGTAAGTAATGTTGTTAAAACGTTTTATTTCAACGTACGTTTCTGACGGACTTGGCCGTCTTTTGTCAGGAATACAAAATGAGAAAATAAATATTAGAAAACTGGAGATGGTGTTATTGCGTGACTATTATGTTGCCAGTTGTGGATGAATAATTAATGTGAAAATTTTATTAAACGTTTCCAAGCTTGACTGAAAGTGGGTGTAGATTTTGGTTCATTGACTATGATAGAAGAATTCTTATTGATATGGAATGCTTCTAAAATATCTAATTCATGTATTGATCTTGGTTGGCAGATAATTGTGAGTTGGTTGAATTTGTGGTTATGTGACCAGCAATGAACCGCAATGGCAGACTTATAGAATTCTGCCTTCTCTACGTATTTAGATTGTTCCTTTAGTCTGTGCTACAAGGCTCTTTTAGTCTGGCCTATGTAGGACAAGTTGCATCAGCAGCAAATTTTGTAAACACCCCAACGTTTTAAAATTGGGATGTTGTCTTTAAGTTTAGAGACATGGATTTTGTTGAATGGGGAAAGTTTGCCTTTTTAAGAATTTTGGAGAGAAGGGAGCTAATTTATGAGGAAAAAGGGAAAAACAATGGTGCCGGAGAATTCACAATTGGATGTGTAAGAAAGTGTGGTGCTAGGAACTGATTTTGTAAATTTTTGGACAGCAAAATCAGTTATATTCATGTTACAGCCTTGGTTAATGGTAATCGTTTTGAGGACAGAGAGTTTGTGGGTAAAGGTCAAGGGCATTGAACAAATTTTCAATGCGTGAAAAACATATGTGTAAAAAGAAGCCATTTTTTGTGTAACGGGGTTGCATGATTTGTTGTTGGGTGGAAGAGAAACAGCAAATGGTTTGCAGTAAACTGAAGTGATAAATTTATTGTTGGTCTTTTTATGAGAATGTCTAGAAAATGAAAAGTGTTGTTATTTTCAATTTCAAGTGAAAATTCTAAGTGGTGATCTATTGAATTAATGATGGGTAGAATGGATGATATTTTATGTGATGGACCTTTCCCAAAGAATGAAAATATCAACGACGTACGGGTATCTTACCCAAAATTTAAAATTAATTTTCTTGAAAAGTTGATCTTCGACATAATACACGTAAATTTCGGATAAGAAAAGATAAGAAAATAGGAGACCAAAATCTACTCCCACTTTAAGTCAAGCTTGGAAATGTTTAATAAAATTATCACATTAATTATTCATTCATAACTGACAACACAATAGTCACGCAATAACACCATCTCCAGTTTTCTAATATGTATTTTCTTATTTTGTATTCCTGATGAAAGACGGCCAACTCCGTCAGAAACGTACGTTGAAGTAAAACGTTTTAACCACGTTACTTAAGCTTATAATGTTCTTTTTTACTTATAAATCAAATCTGCGTAATGCTACGTCAAATTGTCTTAAATATCTTAAATAAGTTAGATGATGTTTCTAACTTGTTTTGACTGACGTGATTGAATATTATTTGTGGCACATGGAGTGGTATTATTATTCACAGGGAAGGGGAAATTCAAGTATTACGTAAGCAATATTTTGGCCATTTTATACCCCTCTCCCTCCTAAGCAAAAATTAACATTGGCTAACATAGGAAAATAAGCACAACAGCAAACCCCTCTCTCCCCAAAGGTGCTTACGTAATACTTGAAAGTCTCCCAAAGAGGGTGCATGGAATTTCGTGACGTCCTGGAGCATGCGCACTAAACTCGCAAGACGTCAGAGCAGAAGTGGGCGTGGCTTCGCCAAAAGCGGGTACAAAATACGAATATGCTAGGGCTCCTGTGCTTTTTTTGTTAGAAATTAAGCCCTGTCTACAGTTATGTACCATAAAACCGGACATCACCAAACTATTCAAAATTAAACAACATTATTCCTTTCATTAGATATAGTTGCGTCAGCTCATTCACTGAACAAGTAAGTGAAAGATTTTTCCCATTTATTATCTACAAGAACATTCGTTCAACGATTCAAACATTGAAAAAATTTAACGCACCGTTATTAGGTATCATATTTTGCAATTGAAATAAGACTGCTTTTGTTCTGTATAACTCATTGGCCATTGGTGTGAAATGATGCCCTAAAAATTTAGCCTAACGTAGGAAAGAGAAAATTAAAAATGAATTTGTTGTTCATTGATATGAATCTATGGTTCCCCTGGATCTCATGGCTTTGCAAATGCCAGGAACATGACGAACATAACTATATTTTCAATGGTTTGCTATGTCCATAATTTGTGCAGTAGTAAAATTTCTATCGAATCTACAATTTTAAATGCTTCAGATTTTCCAACTTTATATAATATATCCAAAATTAAATCTTATCTACGTATTTTCCATCATTTCCAGAATTTCCATTGTAGATCATACTCCAAAGATTTTCAAATTCACAATGGAGTTTCATCTATCCAATATCCCACATCTTCGAGCGCGTAATCCATGTATATATATATATTTGCTTCGGGTAAACCTTTCAAACTGCAAAGTTACTAATAATAAGAGACTTTGAAAAAAAAAAGAGACTCGCAACTCGAAGTTTGCCGATAAAGCTTGCTGGGGGATTTCATTTTATATTTCTCGAGCTCGCAAAATATTTTAAAAACATGTGTGATTCCCGTCAGATCCATAAACCGATATTTTAACAGCTCTAGCTGCAAAATGAAATGTAGCTGACAAATAAAAAAGAATGACTTGGTTCAATAAATGTCAATATACGAACCCAGGACAAACTCACATTTTAAAACATTTTTTCTCACATATCGTTTGACCATTCTTTCATTTGTGTTCAAGTGTTTACAATAAAACAAAGAATCCACAAGGTGACAAGAGTTTAAAGCAGAATCTAATCTTGCAAAAACTAACATCAAAGGTTTCTTTCTCATCAAATAAAACTTAAAGGCCTTCATTTACTCGAAGTCAGAATTTATATTAAACACTCCCTTTGATGTTTTCCTAATTGCCCGAATAATGAATAAAAAATTACATATTGTTCACAATTTGCTTCGGATCCAATCATTGAATTTAAACACAAGTGCCGCCTCATTTTAAAGCCATCATTGAAAGCTCGTAATTATCGAGCCGTCATTTAAAAAGGTGAAATAGCACCTCTTATTGAACAAATTTAAGCAAGTGAATAAATCCTATGTAAACGCAAACAAATGAACTTATAGCACCGTTTAATACAAAAAATTTATTTTCTAATACCGGCTTGCCAATTTTTGAAAAGATATGTTTATAAGGCCTTCACCGATATAATTAATTTAGAAAGTAATTAGTTTGACGAAATGAGTTAAAAATGCATTCAATTTTGTTGTATGTATGTTATGGTTTCATATTATGTGTTCTCTAAAACTTGTTGAAAATCTCTCTGTTCTTTTCATCGGTCTAACTAAAACCTGATCTTGTTTTTTGTAAATAGAGCCTTTCTACCGTTTGTGAAATGTTTTCAATAACACATTTACTATTCTAAAAAAAGTCAGCAGGTGTATATCATATTCAATTAATGTCTGTGACATATATATCTGACATGTATCACTGAGATAAATAAATGCAAAACACACACATGTGCCCTTAAATTAGATCTATGGCTTTAGTTTTCGCATATTTATAGTTCGAATAATGAAATTTTATCATATGCATGCACATGAATAATAGTTTCACTGTAGGAAATTATAATGCTTTAATGAAATAATATGTTGAAAAGTTGAAAAAGCGTAACTGTAATGATAATCTAAACTAATGATAATAGTTTAAAAGCTAAAATTTGAACTTCGTTCTCATTAAAACTAGTCTGTGATATAAAGTTTCAGATTTTCTATGAACGTTGACAAATTTTAATTGATGCCAAAACATTAAAGGCAGGAGACACGAATGAAAATACTGTAAACAGAATAAATCAAAAGAAACGCAAGACTTTTCGATTTCCATTATGAATGGGGAAATCATCTTAAAGCGATCAAAATAAGGAAGTGTTGACGTTAAAATCGAAAGGAATTTTAATCATTTATCCTATACAGGCTCTTGAGTAATTCTTTTTAAAATTGTCCTTAAGAGGAATTTCCAAATCTTAAAAATATTTCCATTCCTCGATAAATAATAATATTTCAAATAAATTCTTTCTACTCCTGTCACACTTCTTTTACATTAGTTATTAATGAATTTTACAAGTTTTAAACCCCATTTAGCATTATTTGAATAATGAATGGTTTATTTATTACAAATGCCAGGCGTTGGCTATTTAGTCATTCAACTTCGAGCTTTCCAATATTTGCTAACAATACCTTGAGAAGTTTTTAATGAGCTGCACACTTTAAGATGATACGATGTCATTGGATGGCTGCTGTTGCACAGCTTGCAATCAGGGTTTTCTGCCAGATCAAAGCTGAACAAGTATGCCTGTGGATAGTCATGTCCAGTTCAATAATAATAATAATGTTTGTTTATCACAAGGGTTACATATTGCATACAGTCTTGAATTTAAACTTAAGTA
>QLNU02014802.1:32972744-33012153 GCA_006491805.2 Dysdera silvatica
TGATCTTAAAGAGTTGATGACTGCTGATGTTTTTATAGAGTCAAAGGCCTTCTCATAGTCAATAAATGCAACACACAATGGAAGTTCATATTCATGTGTTCTTTCAATTAATTCTCTTAATACTTGAATATGGTCCACTGTACTGAATCCACTTCGAAATCCAGCTTGTTCTCTTGGTTGAGCTGCATCTAATTTTTTCTGCAGGCGATGTGTTAGCACTTTTGTGAAGATTTTATAAATAGCAGGTAACAAGCTAATTGGTCGGTAATTTTTCAAATCCTCTTTATCACCTTTTTTATGCAAAAGAATTACTGTTGCAGAATCCCATTGGTTTGGTATGTTACCGCTGTTAAGACATTTGGTAAAGAATTTTGCAAGTATGTCTTCTACATATTCTCCAGCTTCTTTTAGGATATCTAATGTAATACCATCATCACCAGGGGCTCTTCCTTTCTTCATACTTTTTATTGCAAATGAAACTTCTTCTTTTAAGATTTTAGGAGCTGTTCCTTCGACTATTTCAGTGTCTTCGTTTAATCCACTGTTACTTTCATATAGTTTTTTGTAGAATTCTTCAACTCTTCTAAGTATTTCTTCCCTATTTCTTGTTACGGTGCCATCCTCTCCTTTTAATGCAATGATGTGTTTCTTCCCAACAGATAAACTTCCTTTAACAACCCTAAGGCTCTTGTTATTTTCAATGGCCTTCCTTACTAACTCACAGTTGAATTTTCTTATGTCTTCTTTCATGCTTTTGCGCAGAGTTTTACAAAGTTCTATGTACTCAATCCTGGAACTGGTATTTCGATTGTCCACCTTCATATCTCTTCGCCTTTTCATGAGCTGTTTCGTCTTCTCAGATAATTTGCTATTGTGCTTTTTACAGGTTACACCACCAATTTCCCCAGCAGTTTCAACTATTGTCTTAACAATGTTTTCATTTGCTTCTGAGATATCACTTTCATCAATAAGTCCTTCCAGTGCAGAAAAGCGATTTTTTAATTCCAACTTGAATGCCTCGGTATTTTCTTTTAATTTCTTTAAATCCACCCTCTTACTTACTTGTTTCCTAATGAGCTTCTGTCGTTCTAATTTAGTATTTAAGTGCATTTTACATCTCACCATTCGATGATCACTTCCAGTATTAAATCTGTTCAGTACACTGCAATCTTCAATAATTGATTTCTTGTTTGCCAGGATATAGTCAATTTCACTAGTTCCCCCATTTGGGTGTTTCCATGTCCATTTTCTTTGCGGTTTCTTCTTAAAAAATGAATTCATGATGCTAAGGTTTTCAGCTTCTGCAAATTCGATGAGTTGATCGCCACGTTCATTCCTTTCCCCATATCCGTATTTACCAACCGATGTCTCTCCTTGTTCCTGTTGTCCAATTCTTGCATTGAAATCCCCCATGATGAGCTTGATATGTTGTTTCCCTTTGGTGTGTAACTCTTTGATTTCTTCATAAAATTCTTCAACCTCTTCGTCGGTATGGCTTGATGTTGGTGCATATACCTGTACTATTTGAAGTTGGTATCGCTGGGTTAGTTGAACAACGAGCCTCGCTGCTCGATCTGATGTACTTTCAACTTCCAGAAGACAGTCTTTAATTCTTTTGTTGATTAAGAAGCCAACACCACTTGTTCTTCCAGTTTCCGTTCCTCTATAATAAAACAAATGTCCACTTTTAAGTTCCACCAACTCTTCACCTTTTCTTCTAACTTCACTGAGTCCTACAATGTCCCATTTGATCTTGTCTAGTTCCTCTTCCAATTCCTGAAGTTTTGCTTCAGAAGCAAGGGATCGTCCATTAAACGTAGCCAAGGTCAATAACAAACGGCAGCCTGGGCCATTCCAGTGATTCTTAGCACCCCCTGCTTTCATGCCACACATGCATGTATACACGCATATTTGAGGACTATACTCCAATTTTAAAAAATTTTGAGGAACTAAATCTCTGCAAAATAAATGTTTTAAAATCCAATAATACTGAGAAATCCGTACGCAGCTGTTAGTAAGTCATCTTGTAAATTGTCATCCATCCTATTATTAGTATTTTTCTCTATTGTATCATCGTGTATTTACTAGTGTTTTTTTCCTAAATGGCAACACAGTTCACAAACTTTGGAAATTTCTTGAGGCTTTTAGATGTTAAATGCGGTGAATCAAGCAACCAAACTATTGAATATCCGAACCCATATATTTCAAGTACCATTTATGGAATCCACTGAAGCTTTATCGAAGGCATTATCCCATAAAAGCTGCTTTCGATGTTAATAGAACGAGACACATCGAAATGAGTTTTCTTGTTTCATTGGCAGTTTTAGGATTGGTTAGCTTCCATTACTAATTTTCCGATCGAAGTGGTTTGCGTTTTGGCGATTAAACTAAACTTACTTTTTGCAGCAAAAGACGAGAGTTTTAAAACCAATTAGGTAGAAAATTTCGTTGTTCGTCTCGGTGCTTATGGAGTTTGCAATTGAAAAGGATTTAAGGTTCATTAATTTTGCATAGAATTCGTCTCCCTTAAAATTAGATATTTTTTGTGCTATTCTTCATTTTTAATTTGAGCGACGAAGCGTCTTTGAGCAGCGTTCCCGAGTTTTCGAACAATAGAATGAATTAAATCTCCTTCTATACAATTTATGTTAATTGTTTAATTAAATTGATCGTTGTGGAATGAAAAATCAATCGAAAATCATGATAAGGTCTCATGTTAAAAAAGCAGCAGTACTTCAAAAGCTTTCAGAATGAAGTTAAAATAAAAAAATTAAACATTTAATAGGTCTCTAGGCGAAACGTGCCTTTAGGTTGGAAAAAAAGATTATAAAATCTCTAGTTTTAAAACAGATCCTTATTCAAAAATTAAGCGTGTCTTCATTTTCGCGAGCAATTATTGTAAAAAAGATTGTTTCCTCACAGATAGAAAAGCCACGAGGGGATGATCGTTTGGCTTTTGGGACATTTACGGCTGGGGACACCTCCAAACCCGACGACGTCAGATGATCATCCCCCCAAACTCGAAGTTCGGAAAAATCCTATAGGGTTCTGGTAGAGGTTTTGCGATGTTTATTGCACGACTCCTCAAACCGTAGGTTTCCCATGATTCCAGAAAAAGTCTACTCCCCAGATTCGTCACATTCTGCTGTAATACTTTCATCGAATGCCAATCTGGTTCGTGACCCTCCCTGAAGACATGTTCAGCCAACTGGTTTGAATCGTCTCCCCTAGCTACCGCACGCATATGCTCCTTCCCTCGTAGACGTATCGATCTTCCCGTCTGTCCAACATACACCTTGTCACAGTCTCCACACGGTATTTGGTAAATAGCACCAGATTTTTCCTCCTCAGGGACGCGATCCTTAACTTTAAGTAATAGATCACGCAGGGTGTAGACAGGTTTGTAGTAGGTCTTAACATTCACACAACTGAGAATTCGAGACAGCTTTTCTGAGACACCCGCCACATATGGCAAAACCACTGATGTCTTCCTAGTCTCATCCTCTACATTCCTGTTTCCACCACTAACACCACATTGGTTACGAGCGATAAATTTGCGCGGGTAACCGTTGTTTTTCAACACTCTTTTGTTGCGTCGTAATTCAACATTGCGAAGGTCATCATTACAACAATGTGTAAAGGCTCGTCGGTGCAAGGCTCTAATGACAGATGCTTTGTGTGATGCCGGGTGATGAGAACGAAAGTCAAGATACCTATCAGTATGTGTTGGTTTCCTAAACACCGTAGTCAACAGTCGCCCATCCACATCTCTATTTATCCGAACATCTAAGAAGGGTAATGAACCTCTATCTTCTTCCTATAACGTAAATTGAATATGAGGGTTCAAGCTGTTCAAATAGAGATGAAAATCAGCAACTGAAGACCTTGGTAGGATAACAAACGTATCATCGACGTTATCGCTTCCACAGCTTTACACGGTAAATGCACCTGTCTAAAACGCTGTTTTAAACGCCTCCTTGCACAAATTTGCCACCACACTCGAAGCAGGTGACCCCATCGCCGTACACCTCTTCTGTCGGTAAAATCTACCCTTGAAGCCGAAAACCGTGGAATTCAAGCAGAACTCGAACAGGCAATATATCTCTTCCGGACTAAGGCTAGTTCTTTCTTCCAGGCTTCCATCATGCCTCAGTCGCTCCAATGCTGTTGATACCGCCAAATTTGTTGGAATACAGGTGAAAAGTGAAACTACGTCGAAGGACACCATAGCATCATCGGAATCCACATTTCTGATAGAGCAAATGAACTTCTCAGCAGTAGACACCGACCGTTCAGAGCACCCAACAAGAGGAGATAGTATACCTGCAAGATATTTAGAAAGTGCATATGTTGGCGAACTACAAAAACTCACAATAGGTCTAAGAGGAATATCGTGTTTATGGACTTTTGGGAGTCCATAGAACAGCGGTATTCTTCCAGACGAACAACGGAGTCGCGAGTAAAGTTTCTCATCCAGTTTCGACTCTTTGTGAAGTTTTAGCAGGCAACCATTCATCTGCCTCTCAATACAACCAGTAGGGTCTTTATCTACAACGGAATAGGTATCGCCATCATTTAAAAGTGACATTACTTTATCATCGTAAACCGACCTATCCATCACAACAGTAGTACGACCCTTATCTGCCGGTAAAACCACAACCTCTTCACTATATCTGAGAGTCTTAGGAGTTTTCCGCTCAGGAACAGGAAGATTATCCGCAAGTGCCTTACGTTCCAATAGTACTCTTAAAACCTCTATGCGCACTTCAGCAGACATATTCTCAGTCATGTTCTATGAAACCGGTTCAATAGCCGAAAGGATTTTTGGAACAGGAATCGACGAGACCGTGGGGTGCAAAATTCAAACCATGTGACAACACAGAAGTTTCACTATTACTTAAATGTCGCTTAGAAAGATTAAGAACCCAACGGGAGTCCATTCGACCACTGTTCCTGCAGTAGTTTCGTTTGTACTCCGTTCTCAATCTCTCAAGCTTTTCCTTTTGAACACCACGAACTCTAGAACAAGTAGTTGCTTCTTCTCTTTCAGCTTCAACCAAAACACGGGAGAAGGTTTCAGAGTCGAGAGCAGTTTCCAGACTAGGTTCAAAAGATACCAACATCAGGCGCGTACGATTAATCATGTTATGACAATGACCAATCCGTGCAGACAAAAACGTTAAACTTACGTTCTTTACTATATTACACCCTTCAGTCGTAAAGATAAAGGCTTTAACATGCAAATTCTTTGGCTCCAATTTCTCCGATTTACAACAGTGGTTGAAAAGCAGATGTACTTTAAAGCGGATAATTCTGCTTCTCTGTTTGATGTATTTCCTAACACGGCCCAACATAGCCTGCTAGTAGGAATTTCTAACGAAACAATACAGAGTTTCACCAGGAGGTTATGGAAATATTACATCAAAATGTGACGAATCTGGGGAGTAGACTTTTTCTGGAATCATGGGAAACCTACGGTTTGAGGAGTCGTGCAATAAACATCGCAAAACCTCTACCAGAACCTTACAGGATTTTTGCAAAACCTCGAGTTGGGGGTGTTCATCTGACATCGTCGGGTGCGGTTGGGTTTCCCCAGCTGGAACTGCTCCGCACCAGATGACGTCAGATGGGGATTCCCAACATGCGGGTATATAAGCTTAGGACTTTCACGAACTCTTCATTCTGCCTTCACTTGACAAAGGGAGCATTTGGTGTTTTTAAATTTTACATCAGTGTTGAAATAACTGTTTGTAAATTTTCGAAGTTAGATTTTCTCCAAAATTTTCTTCATTTTGTTTACAAATGTCTTGCATTTTTTGCTCGTTAAATTAGGGGTCCTCAAAAAAAAATTTCGCTAAAAGGCTACTAAATTGCGTATATTACATTATGCAAAATAACATTCATATCTTTCTCACTAAGTTGGGAAACTCGCTGAATGTGGGCTCATTATAAGCGGAACCTACAGTATTTTTCAAACTGAGAAACTACGACTTCACCATTTTCCTTGTCTTTTTCAGGTAAAAATTAACAGTTTTAAGTTCAAATATGTGTAAATTTTTCATAAATTATGCTCTATTTTGATATAATTAATTAATTTTAACTATTCCTGGAGGATATTTTACGTTTTAGAAAAGCTAAAAGCTTTCGATAAAATGAGGTTTATTGCAAAAAGAACCGCAACTTAGCAATCCTTTTAAATGAAATTTAATTTAACGTAAGATTATTTATCAGCGTTATTTCATTATCTGTACATTACATTAGCATTGTTGGTTCATTTTAGATGTATCCCGAACTTTTTTTCTTCCTAAAGCCGCTAAAAGCTTTTAATGAACTGCAGTTCAATAAAATAAAAATCGTTAATTGACATTTCGAGCAAGATTTATGCGATCTCCCAATGTTCATCAACGAACGTTAGACAAATAGGCAATATTTACGTTAAAATGACGTTTTTGAGTATATTCACTTTGGAAGGACGTTTTTGAGTATATTCACTTTGGAAGGACGTTTTTGAGTATATTCACTTTGGAAGGACGTTTTTGAGTATCGTACTTACACAGGCAAGATACTATAGAGGTGTTTCTGAAATTTTGTAATAACAAAGTGATGTTAAAAATAGACGACAAATAGACACTATATTTTTTAACTGCCATTAAAATCTAGCAAATTTTGATACAGTTTGCATGTTAATATCTTCCATGGTCAATTAAAGCCTTGTACTAGCGAACTGTTTCCACTCCTGCACTTCTTGTTCCCGAACAACCCTCTTCTATATTCTCCGCAAAGCTAATCTGGCACACTGTTAAGGCTATAGCGATCTATTCATGCAACAAGTATTCGTTCGAAAATTGGCGAAAAATGAGATAGCCCTCAATATTATTAGGCTATTTATCGCCTAATTTGGAATGCAGAAAAACGCGGTTGCCAAACTTCCACGCGACAAATTTCCAGCCAAGCGAACGAAGTCCTCTGAGTGGTCAGTTACTTGAATGACATCAGCGCTAGTTATAATGATTCTTTTTCCTAAATTTAATAAATACCAGATTTTATTTGCACAAACATGCCTATGTTTTATGTATTTGAGCATTATTTTAATGTTTTATGTACAAAATGTATCTTCTATTAACTCTGTTAACGTAAGAAAGGGCGAATTATATCGCACTAGCGGAATTATTTAAAACAAATAAATAGTTATTCACTATTCAAAAAAAATTAAAAGATTATTATATATCAAAAAGTTAATAGATAATTAGATGTAATGGTGAAAATGCACGTTAAAAACTTCTTTTATCTGTTATTTCCTTTTAATACTCTTACTTGGGTTCGAGTCTTTTAAGACTTGCGCATCTCACACTTCTGTACATTTTTTAAAAATAGTTTACATTTTAACTTTTTAAAGAAATTTAGAAAAAAAATTGTTTGATTTTATTGTTGAAAATTTTAATATACAATGTACAAAAGAGAAAATAAAGATGTATTGCATTTGATCATACTGCTCTACGCCTTGTCAATGTTCCAGGTTAGCTTTGCGCAAGCATATTAAAGCAACCTATTTTGGACGCTCTTCCCAATACCCTTTGGGCACTTAACAATGATCACTTGAAACCAAATACAGAAATTTTTTCTACTAAGGCGTAGTAAAAGAATTCAGAAAATAATTATTTGTTAATAAACAATAATAAATGCAGTATTGTTGAGAATAAAATTTATTAGCGTCGTTCACAGATTTTTCAGTCAGTCAGTTAACTGACTGAAAGGCAATTATTAATAAACTAATAGACTAACTGAAAGGTAGTTATTAATCAAATTAGCATGTTATTAGTAAAACAGCTAACAATATCGTTAGTAAAATAGCTAACTGCTACAATATCGTGTTTAGTTTATGTATTAATTTCTACGTAGCTTATCATTTGCATTGTCCTTGATTTTAAAATTGAAAACCGATATCATTGTTCAAAAACACTTTTTGAACCAATCTGAACTAACATAATAGCATTTCATGCAATATAAACTTACGTGATGTCATTTGAAGTGACTTACGTATTACGTATTACGGATGCATGAGAAAGTCTAGTCATCGCCAAATATAACTAATTGAAGTTGATCTTTATAAAGATGGATTTCTAAAATAACTTGAAGAAATTCATTCTATTTTCTCACATAAAGTTTATGCACTGGAATAAGCAGGGGATGTTAATGGGGTAGTAACCCCCTGATTGCAATGAAGTTTATTTTGTATTATGTATATTTAACATGGGCGTACGTAGACTTGCATCACTGTAACCTCCCCATTGAGCTCATAACCCCGTTATGAACTTTCTGTGTTTGCCTATGCATTTATGCAAAAAAAAAAAAAACGGACAAAATAAATACAAGAGCCCGTAAAAAAATAATTTTGGGAATAAAAGGCACGTCGGAGAACTTACAAAAAAAAGTAAATAACTTATAAAAGTAAAATGTGGTGTTAAAAAAATTACTTAGAAAATAATTTTGATACACATTTTGCTTACACTAATGTAACTACCAGCTAATTTTGATGCCAACACGCGAATGAAATAAGACGTATCTCACGAACTGGCTTAATAGGTATATAAGGTAAGCTGTAGTTATTCCGCCAAAATATCGCTCGTTGCTGTCATGGATGAAAGAGTGGAAGAAGCGGCGGCAGTATTTCTGAAACAGCGCAGTTTGTGAATTGTTCGAGTGCTGATGTTGTGGAAGTATATCGTGATTGGACAAATGGTACCATTACGAATAACCGACTTAAAAACTGGGGAGCATCACGTGTAGTTGAACCGAAAGATGAACGTCGGCTACGAAGGTGTATGAGAGCCGATCAAAATGCTGCAGTGGAACCACGCACGGCCAAAATGAACCAGAGATCTACCAAACACGTATTTAAAACGATAGTTCAATGAACCCTGCTACGTATGGGGCTCCAAATTAGACGAATGATTACTGCACCTATGCTGCCGAAGGTGCATTGGAAAAAAGGCTTGAATTATGAGGCCAGCATGGAAATTGAGTTTCCACTAATCGGAAGAAAATTTCTTTATCCGATAAATCACGTTTTCTGCTTCACCAAACAGCTAAACATCGGCATATCAGGAGATAAACGTGAGAGAGCAAACACTCTGTAGCTCTTGCAGGAAGAACACAAGTTGATGGTGATAACGTTATAGTCTGGGGAATGGTTTCATGCCGTTGTGTGGATCTAGACATACCTGTGGAAGCGAATCTTGACGGCGTTGTTTATGAATTTCTCCTTGCAGATTATGTACGCCCATGTTGATTACCTCCTCTTGTGAGGATGGAACCTTCCAACAAGTCAATGTGACCTGTAGAATTTTCCGACAATGGTAGAGAAAAGAGTGGTCGAAAACTAATGGTTGGAGAGATCCCAACTAATGCTGCGAAGGTCTCTTCAAACCTAATTTCCTAAAAGTAAACCCAAAGATACCTATGGAAACCATGGCCTCCACGAGGGAGGGGCTAATAGAGCTATAGCCTGGGGACTTCGAATTATGTGGGGCTCGGCATTGTGGGTTGGAAAGCTAAGTGAAATGAACAAGTCTTCTCTATCGGGTTTACTTGTAGGCCAAGTAGGCCCCACGAGGCCAAATATTATTTGTTTAAGCGTTATTATTTCTCCTAACTTTGATCCCTTTTAAGCATTTGTATATTTCTTTATTTGTATATCCAAGGCCGCATCAGCGTTTTGTGGGGTTTCGGACAAATTTTTTTCCTGGCCCCTTATAGCCTAAGTTAAGCCTGTGTAATAATTTCTTTTAAAAAAATAAGTAAACAGAGGAACTTTTATTATATCAATACTTCTCATGGAAAATGATTTAGCTAAGGAAGTTGATTTTACCGAAGTTATTATACTGAAATATTTGTTGGAAAATTTTGAATCCTAATTAACTATTTTTGAAGTACGTTAATCAGGTAAGGTAACGAACACTTACCTTTTTATCCAGTTATTCTCGAGCAGCGAGAGTTTATTCTTCTTTAGAGTTTCGCTTATTAAATTGAGACGATGAGCATATGAACTAGCAACGATATTTAAAATACATTTAATATTATCTTGAATACGTTTGAGGTTAATTTCTGCTATAAATGGAAGTAGGAAAAAGACACGTTAATACTAAGAAGCTTTAAGAACGACTGACGGACAACAGTACAATGAATTGGAGAGAGAGTTTTAGGGTTGCACGGATTGGCTTAGTTTTCCGATGTACGGTGATAGTCACATATATCTAACAATATTTTCCACAACAAAAGATATAAAATATACTTTAAAATGATACTTTACATTGTGTTTCTATACAATGCATAATTTTTTTGCATAAATCTCTATATTTTATTAAATAAATATAAATATTACTTGCTACTTTTGTGTCATCATTTACACTGACATTTTATCCTAAATCTTGTAGATCCTCACGCTACCCTTAATTTTAGCAGTAGTTTAGCAAGGGCGGGTCCAGAAATTTTTTTCGGGGCGCAAATCTTGAAACCCATTTAGACCTGTTTTTTGGGGGCAAAGCACAAAACTTGAAAATCAATATAAAATATAAGCAGAAATGCGCCGTTTTCGGGGGTGCGCACTTCCTGCCCCTACCTTAGAATCAGCCCTTGTAGATAGGGGGAGGGGCCCCCTCTAAATACCCTGGCTTGGTTGCCCACTTCAGAATGTCGTGGCTATGATGGCAACGATCTAGCACCGTGTTGAAACACTTCCAACACATCTAGCTGCTACCCGTATTTTAAGTGGCGGTTTCTCTAGATTAGGGGTCGGCAATTGTTTTAAGGTGTTGTGCCAAGGTAACACTGCGATTTCTTCCGCGTGTCAACCTATACACTCATCCAAATTGTGAAAGTTTAGTTTATTATCTTACTATTACTCAAGTTCATCGATTACATAATTAAGAGGACAAAAATTAGTAATTAATTATTTAAGTAGACCCAAATTAATAATTAATCAAATTTGAGGTTAAAGCCTCCTATTCAGGGAGGATATTCTATACAGTAAGTTTTATTTTAAATAGCGTGCGACACAAGTATTCCGCCCTCCAAGTTTCACACGCGTGCCATAAGTTACTGACCCCTCTCTAGACATTAGCTAGAGGTAACATTAATGTAACTTGTGCCATAGGTTACCGACCTTTGCTCTAGATATTAGCCGGTAGTCACATTAATGTAACTCGTGCCATAAGTTGCCAACACCTGCTCTAGATATTAGCTGGCGGTCACATTAATGTAACTCGTGCCATCAGTTGCCGACCTCTGTTCTAGGTATTAGCTGGTGGTCACATTAATGTAACTCGTGCCATAGGTTGCCAACCCCTGCTCTAGATATTAGCTGGTGGTCACATTAACGAAATTCGTGCCGTAGGTTACCGATCCCTATTCTAGATATTAGCTGGCGGTCACATTTATATAACTCGACTGTGAATATGTGTTTGTTTGTCTCTTCTTCTTTTCCAGCAATTAAATTTACTTAACATACGAGTATATATCTTTGCCACTGCATATACACTGACAGGGTTGATATCGACCATTTCAGTATCTCTATAATGTATATCTATTCAATTCGCTATAGATTTTGCCTATTCAATATGTCTATGGTTTATATCTACTCAGTATCTCTAAAGTGTATATCTTTTCAGTGTCTCTATAGTATTTCAATTGAAAAGCATATTAAATTTTAATTCATAAAAAGCAAATGAGAAACAAAAGGTAAAAAAGTGTTTCCGAGGTGAACTAGCTTCGTATTCACTTCATTTCAGCGATTTCTTTTCACTCTATTTAAACTTGTTTGAATCCTTGTAATGATCTAAGTCATCTGGAATGAGACCAACCAGGCCTGTAATCAAGCCGGGGCCAGCAGCAGCGTGGCCCCAATTGCCCTTTGTTTATGTTCAATTTCCCCATCGAGCAGTTTATATATATAGAACAATCCCCGGGTATTCTTTGCCCCACATGTCTTTTGCCTTTTCCGCAGTTGCTGCTTCGTCCTGGCTACATGCCTGGGACCAGCAACATAACAGAACTACAAATCATGAATACCTTATTCTACTTCAAAGATTGAGAGTGAATATACGTACCAAAAGAAAATTTACGAATTTTAAATATAATTATTTACTTACAATACTTACTTATACTCGATGGAGGTATTGATCTTCCATTGTTCACTTAATGTGTATTCGCACGAATCATGTCCTTTGTCGTACGATTCCATGATTTTTACGTCGTTTTGCGGCTTGAGTTGGGTTTTTTTTATAGTTGTACGAACGATGTTTCAATTCCATTAATTTTTCCACTTCAGTTATTCAACGTGATGGGGAATCAATGATAAATAGTTTCACAGCGACAGAGAGGACAGATCGCGATCCATTTCTTTCCTTAATGGGTCACTTAGCACTCATAACGGCAGAAGGAATTGGATTAAATTCGATTTATAACCGCGGAAAAAAGAACGTAGGCGATCATCGCTAATTGTGCTCCTTTCAGAAATAAAATGAATTGCTTTTTTGATAATAGTCAAGCTCTTAACCTATTATATCACAGGATAAGGAAATAATAAATAACTTTATTTATTTTCTACAATTATACGCCACAGGGTACTCCTATAAACCGCAATTTATTGACGTCATGATATATTTATTACATGGACATTTGACATACCTATCTGTCATACAGAATGATAGTTTCAATAGTAAATCGAACAAAAGGAAACCTTTACAATAGAAAAGTGTACAAAAAACTATTTAGCGCAAACAAATGAACAATAAAAAACTATATGACAATAATATGTAATTTTTCTTATACAGGGAGACCTTGACTTGGATGGTAGATGCTTGTTCCGAGAAAAGAACAATCTACATTAAAGATTAAGGGAAAACAAATAAGAGGAATATCTAGACCAAAGTTAAGAATAGAATTGAAGGTCCTTGACCCTTTCGATGCTGGAAGGCTACCGCCAACGATCGGCGTGCATAGTAGAAAACTCGGTTCTTTATTCTTTCACAAGGGCGCGAGTCGAGATGAGCCACAAAAAATTAACGATACATAAAGATCTCGGTGTTTATGAACAGTCGTGTTCGGTCATTAATTTTTGTTTTGGTCCACGTTTGAAATAACATGATTCTAAAATAAAAAGTACAGAATTGCTTAATATTTTCAAAATATATTTTAATTGATTAAATATATAAACATTTTTTCAACTATGGATATTCAAAGTATGCAAACAATGATATTATAATCGAATTTTAAACTATAAAATGCGTGAAAAAGTCAACGAACTTTCATTTTATTGTGAGCAAAATTTAAGCTTTGACCTTTTCAATGCCAAAAAAATATCAATCGGAAGGCCTGTCTAGTATGAGCTTGAATAAGACAGTTTCAACTCATCTCTGTGTGGGAATAATTCTAACTGCCCGGCATAGTGTAGTACTGCCTAATTTTATGTTTTTATTAAAATTTTATCAGGTTATCGTTTTGAAAGCAATTGATGGTCATTTGTAAATGCAATATTCGTTTTGAAATTTATATAATTCTATTTCTAAAATGTAAAATGTATTTTTAAATTGCTAAAACTTTTCTACAATTTCATGTTTTCATAGAGTATTAATACTTAAATTTTCTGTAACTTATAAATGAAATATAATTATTCTGTAAAAATTTTAGAGAGTCATGATTCAGCATACATGAAGAGATAATACTTGTTTTATACCATTTAGAAATAAGTAATATATATTTCAAAACCTATTATTTTAGGACTTTAAATTAGCCAGTATGTATATTAATAATCGCTGGACCCTCTAAAATTAGATTAAAATTAAAATATAAAATTAAAATATAAAATTAAAAATAAAATATAAAATTAGATACCCTCTAAAATAGATTCTGAGTCGTTAGTAGCGCACAGAAGGAAACTTTGAGAGCAATAATTGTCCTTTAAGTTTATGTTCAATTATCTTTATTGAATTTATTAATATTTGTTTGAGTTTATTAATGTTTATTTGAGTTCATTAATGTTTATTTACTAATATTTATTGAGAGATTCTGTGGCTAGGCGTGTGGTAAGGGAAAGACTCCGTAAGGTAAAAGGTACGGCCAACAGGTCCATCACCATTGACCTGTCAACTATAAGCCCAGTTTCCGTCAATTGCGGCCATGTACGCAATTTTTTTAACTTAAATGGTTAGTTGAATTTTTATGGCGCAAGGACATAAAAGTCACTCTGCGCTAATCTAGGTAAATCGATATACATGGATTTTACTGTACTTAAATGGTCGGTTGGTTTTATTTTTATGGCGAAGGACCAAAAGAATCATTCTGCGCCAATCTGAGTAAACATATATACACACGGATTTCAATTTACTTAAATTGATAGATTGTATTTTATGGCACAAGGACAATAAAAGTTATTCTGGTAAATCTATATACACAGATTTCACTGTACTTAAATGGTTGGTTGGTTTTATTTTTATGGCGCAAGGACTAAAAGGATCATTTTTCTCCAATCTGGGTAAATATATATACACGGATTTCATATTACTTAAATGGTTGGTTGGCTGTATTTTTAGGGTGTAAGGACAAAAAGCGTCATTCTGCATCAAAAGGCAAGACCGTACATACGTTGGTTTACTTAAACGGTACGTTTACGAAGAACTAATCGAGTTCTGAACAGATCAATGAAAACACCAGCAAGTCTTGCAATAAATTTAAACTGAAATTCAAAATGAAACTAAAACGCTCAACGTGTATGTGTTTTTTCATTCCGTGTAATGACGCTAATTGATTTGCAAAACAATTAAACTTCAGCGAAGATCTTAAAATAAAAATACATTTTTTTTTTAAACTGACAAAACGGAATCAGAAGAATTACGTTCTTGAAGCAAATTTTTGCCTCGAGCATAAACGTTTACGCATAAACTTAATTAAATATGCATGTTCAAATTAGTTTCCCAGAAGTTGTCACATTCCAAGCTGCATTTTAAATGCTAGTACTGTAATTGCAAGTTTTTGCTGATGATTTAAAAGCGTTTGGTTTTTTGCTCAGTAATTGAATATGGAGGAAATATTAGACGAAGTGGTATGAAACAAAATATTTAATCTAAATTCCCGGCTAGAGTAAATAGAACCGTTATATTTTAATTTATGAGAAAGAGATATGCCATTTTTTTTATCTATATGCTAAATTCGATTTCCTTTCAAATTCTTGATAGCCATCGTTTACTTTTTTTCTAGCCTTTTTCTAATTGAAGAATAAGTATTAAACGTATTTACGTAGTTTCTATCAGTATGTGAGCAATTATTTTTTTCGTTTCTTTTGCGGCACCGGCGTATTATACAATTGCGACCGCTGTTGGGCAGAATTGCTCAATTTTTTGGATTAGTTTTTATTTCCTGCAATGGAAGACCGCATGCAATGTAGTGAACAAATTGTGGTCGAATCAGATGGCATTCGATGTTCCACGCACAAGTGCAGTAAGTACTTTCATTTTTATTGCACACCCTTAACAGAGAACATTTTTAGTAAAATGTCAAAAGATCGTATCAAGCATTGGGTATGTATGAGCTGCAAAAACACGTCAATTGCCTCAACGGTGCTTAAGCATCCGGCACATATTGTAGGGGCGGAGTTCCCAAGCGAGTCTCAGGATAGTTTGCGTAACATTGATGAAAAGCTGGAGCATATTGCTAACCAAATGCTGGATTTGACTATGATTATGTCTTCCATGGAGACACTTGATCGACAGCATGAAGAGGGTCTTCATCGTCTGACGCTGGTGGAACATGCAGAGGATGATTTATTGCAGAAAGTGATGAACATACAGAATCGGATTGACTCCCGCAAAAATGAAATAGTGGCTCTCCATGACAGGATTTATGAAATGGATCAGTATTCTAGGAACCGTAATATTGAGTTGCGCGGTATTTGACTTTCGGGTTTTCCGAGTCTTAATGTGGCGTCACTTAAAGACATTGCTGTCAAAATTGGTAAGCATTTGAAAATAACGCCGTTTGGTTCCCTAGGCCTTAAGAGGTTCAGATTCCTCGGAAAATTGTAGGTCCAGAGGTTCGGATTCCTCGGAAAACAGTAGGTCCCGGCGCAGCATGACCATTGTAGTCTTTGAGCCGTAAAACCACAAACATACAAAAAAAGAGATAAAGTCTATCTTCCAAGTTCTTGAAAGGTTCACTTTTTGTCTCTTATGGTTTAATTTATTCATGCTTCAGTCTCCTTATTTTAGCGTCTTTGTGGAAGAAAAAGTTCAGAAATTGCATCACTCATTTCTGGCTTTATGTCATGCACTTGTCCTGTGGGTGTTGATAAATCCAAAGGACACAAGATCCTTAAAATATTTTTCAGTTCTACCCATATGCAGTCATTTTTACAAATTTTGAAACTGGTACACTTGGTCCTGAAGGATGAAAGATACTTATTTTAAAATCTTGTTTAGAAATAGAAATGTCTTTTATAATTCCAAGCCGCCAATTTCCTTGATACATGCAAGCAACATTACTGTTATTCTTTACACACCCAAAGGAAACAAAGTCTTGGATATTTTCTTTGAAGATTTTACAATCGATGAAATGGTTTGAAAGAGAAGTTTCACGGGCTCCTATAGTACACGTGTTTAAAGGAATGTGGCTGTGGTAAGCTTGAGTGTTCGAAGTCCTAATATAGGAATTAAATCTGTCTGCAAGAAATTCTACTTGCTCTTCAATCTTTGTTTGTTGCACAAAGACATATTTCATTCTTGGTATGTTTTGTTTACAAAACTCAAACATATCCTTTGGTGTTGTGATATGATCCTGGGTAATTCTTTGAACGTCCGCTTCTGATACAAGTCTTTTAGTGGCCCCTCCAATGACGTCACAAGGTCCCTTACCATGTGAGGTTGCACAAAAATGCCACTCTGTATTCAGTCCAAAATCTTGGTAATGACTGAGGTTTATAAAGTTTTTCGATTTTTGCAGTGTCCTGATTCCTTTTCGGAGAAATATATAACCTTTCCGACATATGGAACAGTAGGTTTCAAAAGTTCAATTACTTCCCTTTGGACTGTGTAAATTACTTCCCTTTGGACTGTGTAAACTTCTTCCACTGTGTGATTAAGGTAATCACTGATAACGCAGATACTCTTTCTAATCGCTTCTACAGTTTCATTGTCTTGTATTTTAAAGTACAAAAGGCAACAGGTAAAAATGATTCTTTGTGATGGCAGTTAATTTGATAAATATTAAAGAATAAAATAATTTGAGGTCTGTGAAACTAAAATCTGAACTGAATCTAGGTCTGAAATTCAAAATATGATTATTTATACAGGGCGATTCTTAAATATATGTCACAACTTCTGGAGCAGATAGGTGTCGCCATGAGGAGTCTGAAAGTGGAAGAATTTTTGGGGTCTGACAGATCGTTGGGGAGATATGGGCCATCAAAAATTTATGACGTCACTACCGGCAGTGCCATTTCACGCACTTGCAGGGCTATGTTGCAAAAGTTGATGAGTGTATTTTGTCACTAGTGTTAATTGAGACAAAATTTCATGGGACACGTACAGTGTGTTCAGAAATTAATACATCATAATGCAAGTTTTACTGCATTATGTTTTATTCGTTTCCTGTCTACCGGAGCTTTGTACATTGACGAAACTTGGTACGGGGAGTTCTCTGATATCCAGTGACAAAATGTACTTATCAACTTTTGCAATATAGCCCTGTAAGTGCGTGAAATGACACTCCCGGAAGTGACGTCATAAATTTTTGAGGGCCCATATCTCCCCAAAGATCTGTCAGACCCCAAAACTTTTTCCACTTTCAGACTCCTCATGGCGACACCTATCTGCTCCAGAAATTGTGACATATATTTAAGAATCACCCTGTATATACAGTACACAAGAATTCTAATTATTTAAATATATACCGATATTTAGAATATTTAACACTTAGTGAAATCTTAATTTGGCAACACATACAAAATATCGAAACAAGTTCATTCCCCCACCACCAGATCTTTTTCAAGGCAATTTTCCCATTCTCCAGATTAAAGGTGACTGTTTCTCATAGACTAGTTCAAATAACAGAATGAAATTTTCAAGTCAACAGCATACAAAGAAATGCTTCATTGTCAAATTTTAACAGATAACTGTTCCTCCTTTTGAGCTATGAGTCGCCGAAAAGGCCCGTTTTTGCAAATTTTCAAACTCTTGTATGTTAAAAGAGAATGGATATAACAACTCTAGTTTTTTGGCGTAACACCTTGAGACAGAGAACTAACATATAAAAAACGCGACATTGATATCTGTTGCCCTTCAGGAGGAAATCGTTTTCAAAAAATGACGATTTCAGCAATATTTCAGTCATTATCACATTACTCAAAATTTGTTTTAAATAACAAAGCTGTAAAGCTTAATCAATATAAGTAAACAAACTACGTAGATTTTAAATCTTTTTGAATATTTGATTTATCTTTGCTGGTTAATAAAATACATGCGATTTTGTAAGTATTTGTTTTTCGCAAAACCGCACGAAATCTTGTTTTTCCGATGCCTGTTGCCAAAATAAAAAAAAAAAATTTCAATTGGTTTTTGATTTTCTTTGCATATATGTTTCAGCATACAAAGTATGAAAGAAATCAAAAATGGTCGAGCGACCACAAAACTAATATTTGTCGAAATTTTGTGGAATAACCCTTATCCTTTACACAATTAGTTCAAACATTTTTTGTTTTAATTTCTTTTTTATGACAAGTATTATATTTGTGTTCTTCCTTTATTATTTCTATTATGCCTATGTATTTTCCTTCATTTATTCTTTCGTATATATATTGAGATATTTTTAATTTGTGTATATTTTCTATGGTTTGTAGTTGATGTTCATGTCTAAATTGATTAACTAATTGAATTGATATGATGGTTTTATTTTATTTATTGTGTCATGTAATAATTTTTTTTATTAAGTTTGCTTTAGTTAATTTTCTCCATGTTGAATTTCCGTACAATAATATGTGATAAATCATTGAGTAGTAAAGATAGTAGTAAAGAAATATAATCTTTCCGCCTCTAGATATTTTGGAGATAATGTCTTCAGTTGTCACAATTTTCAGCAAGATTATAAAGATATTCATCCATAAATTTAAAAAAAAATCGAGTAATAACATCCGCTTCTTGGATATTAATATTAGCTTTTATAACAATGCTTTTAGCTTTTATAACAATACAATCATTGGTATCTTCGATAAAAGACGTTACTTTTTTATTTCTCCTAGGTTTTACTACTCCTTTAATACAAATATCTTTGAAAATGTGTATAGTCAACACGTATATATAGGAGTTCGAATATATATTTGAAATTTTCTTGGGCTATCTAATCTCCGATTAGGTTTGTGGGTGGAGAGATTTATAATAGAGAACGGTCTGAGTGTTCAATTTTGGGTTGCCAAATTCTTGCACCATGTGACAGAGGAATCTACGCATACATTAACATGCTACCCGAGAAGATTTAAACTTGTATGGCGACCAGGCAACAAATCTTCTGGTTACCGGATGAGGAATAGCAAATGGGCGAAGCTATTTATTATTAAGCATAGGACCAACTTTCGAATTAGAATCCACTGCGACCACCAAACGCACTCTCGTCCCTTGAGGGGCTTATCCATTATGCAGCCGCACGTCAACTGGGAACCGCGGTTATTCGCTGCTAAAGGTCTGGTCCTCGTTTGGCGACATTTGCTAAAACGATCAGACAGGCACTCTATCTTTTGCGGCCAACATTTATCTAGAATCTGTCAAAATATCTTACCCCAGTACCGCCTAATCCCCGAAAATAATTCCTCTCCTGGATATTGTTCGACACAGCTTGTTTGGTCGGCGACTCAAGGGAAAAAATATAACGCTTATTATTCCAATATGTCCTGTATATTTCGTTCGTTACTTCGAGGCCGTTCTGCGAATTTTGGATGAAAATGCTGATATTGCGAATTAAATCAAAAATTCCTTTTATTAATTGTACGCGTAGAGCAATCTTAATATTAACTTATATGTTGTTACTTAATATTAACTATTATGTTGTAACATAAAGAAATAATTGATAAAATGTGCAAGATTTTATGCAAATCTCCATCATAAGTACTGTTCAGCCTTGTATTTCGATCCATGGAACACCATAACTGCTGTTCTAAGAATATTCTTTCTCTAAACGACTCATACCTTTCTTTCTTTACTGGGTTCACCCCAATGTAATTTATGGCAGATGCCTTTAACTTTTCTGCCCAGGGCTATGAATATAACACTAATGTCTTGAAACTTTCGAGATTTAGTAATGAAACGTAATATCCAATCACAGTAACTATATTTCACATAAGCAGTTATATCATAAATCACTAAAAGATCGTTCAATTCAAGGTTATTCATGAAGACAAAACTCAAAGCTTGACGATTGCAGGTCATGTCTAAATTTCATGTAAATAGATATTTTTCTATTCTCAAAAAATCCGTCCAGATTTCAGTGAGCGACCGACCGCTTACAAGAAACCAGCCAGCACGCGATAAGAATAAATTTTCCAAGCGTTGCACTGAAGAGACTTACTATAATAAACGTACAATCGACAAAACTGACTAAAAACTGAAAGTTTTTCGTAAAAACACCAGCGTTATTGAGGATAATTATTAAACTTAACGAAAACTATAATTCAAATTCGTTACATGCTTGTATCATTGACGAGCGGCAGGTAAAACCGTCTGCCGTGTCTCCTTTGAAGGAGCCAAGATAATCTGTATCTATAAACAACTAATTCATTGGTTAACGTTGCTAGTCAAACGATGCCATACCGTAGAACATAAACCATAGAAGATGAAAAATAGAAATTAGCACGCAAGTCAATGGCAACGTCATCGTTTGCGAAATCGAAAAATAAGTGTAGCGGTCTGAGGAATCATTTATTTTTAGAGCACGGGAATCCGAAAAAAGAAAGTTAGCGTAAAAAGGTGGGGGTGAAAATATAAAACTGAAATAAACTATACAAACAAAATTACAGGGTGAAAAAAAAATGAAAAAAAAAAAAATGCAAGAACAATTTCTTGTATCAGAGACGTCGCCACTGACTTGCGTGCTAATTTTTAAACCTTCACTTCCTACGGTTTACGTTTTACGCTATAGTACCGTTTGACTAGCAACGGTAACCAAGGCATTAATTTTATCATTCCGATGAAAATAGCCACGTGCTATTGAAACAGCTGTCAATATTTTTAAAATTAAACTGCGTTAATTCGTGCTTTTATGTTATTTATTAGTTTCGCGCGGTGTATCACTATTCTACTTATTATATAAAAATAAATTGCAACTTTCATTTCCATGAATTCAATCTTTAAAATTTGCACAAATGAAATTCAGTTGAACTCTACAAATCTAAAGGTCGTTCAAAGATGGAAATGTATTCAAATTATTTTATTAATGTTCACTATCGGACATCGAGAATCCGCTTAAATCTTGTTCCCGTTAAAAATTAAAATTTACTGGATTTAATTATTTATTTGAATTTAAATCAGAAATTAACAATTTTTTCTGACTAAACCACCGTCCAATAAAAGGTATTAAAGATTTCCAAAATTAAAAAAAAGTTTTAAGAAAATTCAAAATTAATAAACGCTGTCAAAACAGGGCATATGCGAAGACAGAGTATAGTCAAATTATCTTCTCTGAAATCTCACATTAAGAAGGAGACCATAGAAATGTCGCAAATTATAAATTTTAAAATTACACGAAATTCTCGGAGTAAAGACTATAATTAATGGTCACTTCCTTTTAAAGAGGGAATTTTCCAGTTCTGGCAAATACTTTATCGAATTACGTATACTTCCAAACCAAACCAATGCTTGAAGTGTGGAGTATCAGTGTAGTTTGCGCTACACCTCCACGCGTTATAAAGGTCTTATTTATGAGGATAAATGAGGGAGGAGGGTGAAACAAAGAAAAAAAATAGATGTTGTGATAAGGGTGAAATTTTTTTCGGGGTGGTAAAGTCCAGGTTAAGAAAATTCTACAATGAGCGGTGGACAGAAAGGTGTGGAAAAATTAATTAAAAAGTTAAAAATGAAATGAGGAGATAAACGGAATTTAAAGTAAAAAAGTAGAGAAGTTCCAAAAGGAAGAAATTTCCACCGAATGTACAAAAGGTGATAAAAAAGAGGGGGGAGAAGTGAAGGTCTTTGATGAAGAGTGACAAAGAGAGAGGAGCCAATGAGAACAGCTTGTTGAAGTCACTGGAAATTATCGGAGCAAAGTACAACTTGGAATTCCATGGTGAGCTGGGACCAATAATCCTGCTAGAAAATACGTAGGATTTTGTGGTTGATTAAGAATGATAAATGGGATATCTTGGGACATATTGAAAAAAATAACACTTAGATTTAAAACTAATTTATGGGGTAGAAAGGCGATGTGAGTGTCTAGTAATGGAAAAACAAAATGATAAATTACCTTAGGAAAAAAGAACACGAGAGAGCTAAGTGGAAAAGGAAGAAGAGCTAAGTGGAAAAGTTCCTTTTCCATTACTTGTACTTAGATAAACTTATTTTTCTCTCTTCAATACCTCTTTTCTCCGTCCGAAAGCCGCTACTGTGAGAATTCATTGTAGTCGTAAGCGATGAATTATAAAAAATTTTGAAATAATTGTGTACTGGCCCTTTTTTACATATTTTGTCATGTATTTGTAACAAGTATGATTCGTAATATTTAATGTGATCACAGAAGCTCTGCAATGATATTCTTTCAGTGAAGGAAACTTGGTGATATATATATAGAGAGTAAACTCTCCCATTAGCGACTTCCAGGGAAATTAGAGAAAGCGGCGTCAAACAGAGAAAGTCGCTGCTCGGAATGTACACTACATGGCAGTGAAATTGCAACACCAAGATGGAGTGGCAGAAAATTATGCGAATTTCAAGGTAGATGCAGCTCACCGAGTTATGTAAACTATGAGAAATTTGCGCAGCTGTCCCGCGCAAGTTGAGCGCGATATAAAGGAAGGAAGCTACAGAATCGGCAATAGTTTTGCCGCTTGTCCACCAGAGAAATCATTTTGCAATTATTATTTTTTTCTCAGAGAAAACTTATAGTAGCAGAGAATACGAGGCTGCCACCAACCGAGGCAATTCCAGCAGCCAGACGATTGCACAAGGGGAATGGTGACCATACTCAGAATGGCAGGTTGGTCCATACGTCAAATCGCAGCGGACAACCACCTACACGTGTCCACGGTGCACCAGCTGTGGCAAAGATGGTTGGAACAAGGGAATGTGGCACGTTTGAAAGATGCTGGTGCAGCCAGAGCAATGTCAGCACGCGTGGACCGACGCATCCACTGGCAAGCGTAGGCGGTTCCGCAGGCAATTTCCGTCGCACTTTTTCAGCGTGTGCAGGACACACTTGATTCTCCCATATCGACCAAGACTAGTATCTGCCGATTGACCACCGACGGCTTGCACCCATGGCACCCGTTAAGAAAGCTGCCTTTAACCCAACAGCCTAGACGCTTCCATTTGCCATGGTGTCGGGATAGAGCCGCGTGAACAGTGGAGTGGCACAGGGTCGTGTCCTCAGACGAGTTACGCTTCTGTTTGAGCAACGATAGTCGCCGTGTATGAGTCTGGCGCCAATGTGATGACAGTTCCACTCCAACAGCATCTGTGAAACGGCACACCACGCCACAACGCGGCACTATATGGTTTGGGGTGCAATTACCTACGATAGAAGGTCACCTCTGGTCCGTGTTGAGGGCATTATTACTGCCCAACGGTACGTGGACGACATGCTGCGACCGGTGACACAATCGTTTCTTCAAGGAGTCCCAATGCCATTTACCATTTGTTCATCTGATCATCTCAATCCACTCCACTTATTAAAAACAAAATGTATGAAAAACATTTTTACAAATCGGACGTTTTTCATTCAAGTTTAATCGGTTTTTCATGGCGTTTACTATTCAGTTGTTTGATGTTATTCTTGATGTTATTCGTAAATAAGTTCATTCAATAGAGTCCGCTATTAGTTCAGGTAATTCACTTAGCTGTTCGTTATTTGGTAAAGGTATTATATAAGGCGATTTCTGCCTTCAAATCACTGAAGATGTGTTTGAAACTGCAGAACACCTCTTCCTACACTGCAATCGTTATCTACTGTTGAGAGGAGAACTTTTTCAAACCTGGTCACAACTTGGCCTTCCTGTTACGCCGAATTTTAAAGACCTTTATGAGACTCACGCTTCCTCAGTCTCTGTACGCTGTTCTTCAAGCTGTCTTCCATTTTCTCTCCGGTGTTGGGCGCTACATTTAGCCTTCAACTCTGATCCCCAAATGGAGATATTCTTTCATCATCTCTTGGATTATGACCCTTCCTCTCCTGGAAACACAGTGCCGCTTGCTCGGCCAACATTTCCAGATTATTTATTTATTTATTTTTGCATACAAAACAACAACAATCGGACGATATTTAGAGGTCGCCCTCTGAGACGCAAGATATTTACTAGGCCACCAGCTGTCCAAGACTTTCACTCGTGGTATATCGTGCTGAAACGTATTACTCTGTCACTTATTGTTTAGCTTTTTCAAAGATAATGCTCTAAATTTTTTTCATAGCAATAGATGGCAGGACAAGGTAAACAATTCTTACATTTACGTTTTCTATAAAATAGTATTTTGTCGCTATCTCGGAGATGCTATGTCCCATCTCTCTTGTGCCGACTATAACGCCACGTTCAAAATCACTTAAATCTTGATAACCTGCCATTGTAGCGGCAAGAACCGATCTAACAGCTTTGCCAGACATCTCTTGTCTTATATAGGCGCTGCCGACCGCATCGCGTTACGCTGATTGGTTGCAAAGCTCCGTTATTTGCATACGCACGCCTGTACCGGTTTTTCTGGCACTTCAGTGTAGATATCCTTCCAAAATGTAATTCTTGAATAGATATAATTGCAAAATGCAAGAAGTTTGATGGCGTCAGCGTTTTTGTTTATGTCGTTGCCATGGGAACAAGAATGTGTACGGTAAAGAAAAGCCGAAGATGCTAAATTGTATTTCATCTGTTGTGACAGTAGTTCAAAACAAATATCAAAAACGCTTGATAAAATAATCAAACCCGTCGTCGATGACTATAGTGAATGTCACATTGTGGCACACATTCTTCTAAATAATTTGCTTAGAACAATTTAAATTACATTATGGTTTAAATATTCAACCATTTTTTTTGTTTGTAGATGAATTTTAATAAAATTCCTTAGAAAAACGTATTGAATGCAATGTATATTTATATGCGAATACAAAATGCTCGGGGGCTACATCTAAATATAATCTGATTTTTATAATTTTTTTCATGCAATATTTTTTTCATAAATGGAACAACTTTGGGGTGGGGGCGATTAAATTTCCATGTTTTAATTTTTCATTATATGATAAGGGCCCCCCCCCCACTTGTGACCACCTTAATAAATAGGCTACCTGAATAAAGTGAATAAAGTGACCCATAAGAGAGAACTAGTAGAGGCTTGCTTCCAACAAATCACTTACGCCTATACCAGAGTATGTAGTGAAGAGTGACCACCTGTCTATTGTTGTTATTGCGGTCCATTTTCAAAAGTGGTAATTTTACGTAGTTTTTACCGAATACAAATTGCCAGGGGGCGACATATAACTATAATCCGATTTTGATAATTTTTTTCGCACAATATATTTTTTCATAAATTGAGATCTTTGAGGGGGGGTCAGGCGACTAAATTTCTATGTTTTAATTTTTCACTATATGACAAGGACCACCATAGTGACCACGTAAGTTAATTGACTACCTGAAGAAAGCGACTACATTTATAGGAGAAGACAAGTAGAGGCTTGTCTCTACTAAATCACTTACGCCTATAGCAAAGTCTGTCATGTACAGTGCCACCTGTCTATTGTTACCATTGGTCCAATCTCAAAAGAAGTCATTTTAGGCAGGTTTTACTGTATTATAATAATTTTATTAAGAGTCGCGATTGGTGAAATATAACAGTTTCCCTTAAAGCTTACTGCGTTGAAATCCTAAGGGGCTTAATTAAAACTGATATGTTTTACAAAAAATAATTCTAAAATAAAACCTTTATTAAAAAGGGACTTTTATTAAAAAAGGTTAATGAGTGTAATACAAAAGCGTAATTTTTGTCTGGTGGTATCTCTTCACCCGCAGTAATTGGTGTGATTAAATTTCTTATATAAAAGAGGATAAAACCGAAAGTTATAATAAAAGGAATTAAACATCTATACAGAAATTAAAACTAGGTATATATATTTTCTATGGGTATATATTTGCAATTATGTTCTGGTTATATAAATGGCAGTGAATTTAATTGGTATGAATTGTTATAAATCATATTCTCTGCACAAACACAGCCCTTCAGACAGTTGTGAGGCCAACTTAACTCACTTGTTAGGCAACAAGGTTGGGGGGGGTCGCGACCCCAAACTTGGGGGTCGTGACCTTCAAGAGGGTCACCAATAGGTTTCTGGTAATTGCCACAACTATTTTTAGTTGCAATTATTTTTATAAGGAATTTTATACCAAATGTTTCCAACGCTTTTATATTTCAACATGGCTACACACATTGCAATATTCTACTAATGGTTGTTAACTTTATATTTCTAATATGCACTGATATATCATCATCATCATCATCATCATATTCAACCATTATCTATCCACTGCTGGATGAAGGTCTCTCCAAATGCTTTCCACACAAGTCTATCCTGGGCCATTCGTTTCCACGTCACCCCAACCTGTTTTCTTATTTCATCCACCCATCTAGTTTGAGGACGTTTTCTAGGTCTTCGGTGGTCTCTTGGAAGAAGTCCAAGAGACTTGTCCAAGAGATACTGATATATATATATATATATATAATATATAATTAATGTAATATATGTATAATTAATGTAATATATATGTAATTAATATAATATACATAATTAATGTAATATATATAATTAATGAAATATAGGTTTATATTTAATGTGTTTTCTTTACTCTGTTAAAAATGCTTTTATTATGTAAACGTGGCAGCGGCTGACATTATACAGTCGCAGATCTTTTGGTTACTATAAAAGGGGGTCGCTGATTACTTGGTTACTATAAAAGTGGGTCGCGGCTTGAAAAAGGTTAGGAACCACTGCCCTAAGCCGTACCCAATACTTTTCATATAAGAACTAATATTAGCATGATTTGATATAGAATCCACTCGTATAAAACCAGGGCTTTTCTACAAAAATAAGACCTCAGTTTTAAAAAAGAAATTTACCACAAAAATGTCGGGTTTGTTCTGGTGGATATCCAAGAGATGGAAAATGGATGAAAAATCTTGGAAGCGCTTTTCAAAAGTGACCAATTCTCTTTCGACAGACCATTTTCCAATTCAAATTCAATTTCCCGAGCAGGCAACGACCAAGAACGCTGTTGGCTTTAAGGTGAACAAGAAAAGAACGTTATCTTTTATTTGGACAGTTTTTGTTTCAACTCAAACATTTTATTCTGTTATAAAGAATTTTATTCAGAATATAGAATACATTTCTTTCTAACTCACATAGTTTAAAATGTAAGGTATGAGTTTAGTTCCTCTTATATATAAGAAGCTCATTTTAAATTCCTCATGTCCATTCTTAAAGATTTCATCACATTTAAAAAAATATATATAGTAAAACGCTGAAATTTAATTTGGATATACACTTATTACACAAAATTCAATTAAATTCTAGGCTTATTTTTATTTTAATTTTCATGATAAAAACGCAAATTTTAATGGGTTTTCCGGGCTTCACTCAGAATGTTATTTCATTAAGTTTAAATTATTTTTTTAATTGATTTTGCGTGCCACCCCTTGTCGTCGTGAATAATGAAAATTTAATTAAACAAATGAAATATTCATGTAATTTTAATAAAAAAATAATCGTGTTTGCAAGCTCAGTGGGAATTAACACGTAACGTCCCAAATGTTCATTTGCAATTCTTCTTTCCAACAATTTAGATATTGAGCAGCTTAGTGATTAACATTTAAAATTGATTGACAGGTGAATACTTATAATTTTTTTTTATTTCTCCGGCCTTCATTTTAGTGATAATACCAACTTCTTTATAATTTTATACACACTTTGGTATTTATTTCTCTTCGATTATATGTATATCACCATTTTCTACATGCAGTTACATGTATGTTTTGTTTATTTGTTTAGCAGTAACTTGGTGATTGTACATTTATCTTGGCCAGTTAATACATTACGAATAGCATAATTAGTGGTACGGTCAATGTAGGACCTATGAGAAGAAAAATACAAGAACATAGGTTAAGATGGCTTGGGCATATGGAGCGTAGAAATGAGGAATATGTGGGAAAGGTAATGGATAGGCTGGTGGTAAGGAAGAAGGGAAGACCACGGCTGAGATGGAAGGATAGAGTGACGGAAGATCTATGAGAGTATGGATGGAGTAGAGAAGAGACATTGGATAGAAGATTGTGGAAAGGAAGATTAAAAGGGTGTAACATAGACCCCATATAAACGTGGGCAAATGGCAAAATGAAGGAAGAAGTAGTTAATACAGTGGGAATCGATATTATAAAGGAATTCAACGGACATATTAAATTTAGCTGAAGTGCAGGTCTATGCTTGACGGTGCAAGAACTACAAAGGGCTCCACACTGCGAGGCAACCTACAGTCTTCTGAGGAATTCGAGCTCTTTAGGGGGCTAAGGAACCAACCCCTATACTGCTGTGAATGTTGTTGTTTTTTTATTTTATTTTACGGTTGGGAATTAATCTCCGTTTAACGACATGCCAGGCGAAGGCGTTCTATTGCAGCCCCGCAGAGCCATGAATTGTGTTTTGAAGAAACGATGTTATTCAGAAAGTTAATGTGGGGGGGCTTTATTCTTTTAGTCTCAAAACTGCTACTAACCGATGCGTATGATGACTACCTTTGCTATAGCTCTCTTATATTATTTCTTTACGAGATAATGAAACGTAAACAGGTGAGAGGATGAATATAAAATTTGTAAAATTTAATTCATTTTTCGGTTATGAAATAATATTCTACCTCGTGTTTTGGTCTACACTAAAGTTGTGTCGAATCGTTCACCAAACCAATCGTCGAACGACTTTCCTCACATATTATAAACCATTGAAAAGAATCGTTCAATAGTTCGATCACTGAACTGCTTGGCGCACCGCGACTCCATACATCACCATATTGCCGCCTTAAGACGAATATAAACAAATATAGAAACATAATATTAACTACATATAAACCTACAATGCAATTAGAAATAAATGACAAAAATGTAAACAAAGACAGATGTGTAGCGGTTACGTCTTCCAAATAAAAGCATCACAAATATCAAACAAATGATCATGCATTAACTTCCACAGCAGAGGAAATAATATACTAAGTAGGGCGAAGTGAATTATATCGTTTGTAAATATAAGTGTTTCGGTTTATCTTGTAACAAGGATATGGGAATATTAAGACGTTTTCCGAAACAAAAGTGCGTTCTTATATATGCAGGTCTTAATTCTTACAAATACCAAAAACTATCTATAGCTTTTCCGTATCAATATCGTAACCAGTGACTTAACAGGAAATTTCGGGGCCCCGAAATAATTTTTTGTGGCCACCTTTTACAAAAATTAATTTGTATATTCATATATGAAAAATATACATATATATATATACACAGTGGCGTAGCTAGATATTTTGCCGCCTGGAGCGAGTGACGGTCATTGCCGCCCTTTCAATGAGACAACAAAAAAATTTTGTTTTTTAAAGGCTAATTGCCGCCCCCCGAATTGTGGCGCCCGGGGCGACCGCCCCCTTGCCCCCTTAGCTACGCTATTGTATACATATATTAAAATTAATAGTTAGTGAGCCACAGTATGGCGAGCCAAGCTGCTTGAAAAAATAGTTATCTTCTGCAACCAAAGAAATCTTTGGAAAAGATCAGCAAATAAAAATGAGTCCTATGTAAAAAGAACTTTCGAACAAATTAAAAACATCTAAAGAAATTTTGTAATCATTGTTACCGACAAAGCAGCAGGAAATTTTGCACTTATCTGTAAAAACTTCTACATTGAAAACTTAAAAAAGCGGCTAGAACTTTCATCAGCCTATACTCCTTTTAATGAAAGTGAAACAATCTTTGACAAAAAAATCCTTGCCTTTCATAAAAGGCTCAAGTTAACTAACAAATCTCTTAACAAACCCTTCCTCTTTGCAGCGGAAAAATTCCACAAAAACCTTCTAAAATTTCGTTTTATTACTCAAGTAAGCAATTCGTATGGATCCTCTGCTGCAAAAGCATTATTTCATTTATTAAAAAAAGTTGAAGACCAAATTAGAAGCCAAGAAAAAACTTGGTTCATAAATGAAAATAATTCAATAATTAAATATCTGCAAGATAACCAGTTATGTAAGATTGAATGCCATGACTGTGAAAATCTATTCAATTCCATTGACATTTTATGATGTTCCGAAATTATTTTTCACTACTTTGAAAAAACAGAATTTCGTTGGGCTGGAAGTATCCTACTGCAAAAACCTTCTTTCCTTTAGCCTCGAAAACAACATGAAAACGTTTGGCAGGCTTTGTGTACAAACCCACGGAATTCCCACAGGAGCCAGTTACTCCAGTATTCTGGCAAACTTATGCTTCATTTTTACGAAAACGCTTACCTTCAAAAACAAGTCACATTCAGATACGTTGATGACCTCATAACACTCAATGGCACTAAGAATCTTGACATCTATTCTCCAAGCCTAAAACTAATTAAAACCAATACTGACAACAAGAGTGGTGTTTTCCTAGATTTAAATATCAGCATCAACGACAACTCTCTTACTGAAATTGACTTGTATGATAAAAGGCAAGACTTCAGATTTAAAGTGAATTTCCTCACAAACTGGGACTCCCAACATATCCAAAAAAGTCCACAGAAATATTATCTGTCACAATGTTCTCTCATCAACAGGATATGTAGTAACAATAACCTTAAATTAAAAAACTTTCAGGCACTCATGTCAAAATGCATTCACAATAATGTTCTACATTACTTCACCAACAATCTGGTTCATAACTTTGTTAAAAAACTTTCTTGATCCTAAACCTTCCACTTCATTTCATTTTCTACATACCTTTATCTTTCTCAGTCCCTTTCCACTATTATCATCTATTATACTCTACTCTTTGCATATTTTTTCACCACAAAAGCACCATTTAAAGTTTAAGTCCTAGTGGACAAAAGGCAACTTTTCTAGCAAAAAGAACCCCAGTGCTTTGGTGTTTTCTCCTACACCCAAGACATGGCAAATCTTATTTCTTTTATCAACTTTCTTACTTCTAATCCTTCAGTACTTTTTCTTAAATACTTCTTGTCACCTCTGGATTGTTTTTCTTACATTTTTATTTATTATACTAACAAGTTTATCTCTGTAATGTAGGTAAGTGTTTTGATATCAGGTTCGAGAATTATAGTAAGCTTTTTCTAGCTGTTGTTTGCACACTTATTGAGTTCTCTATGTTCAAAAACGTTTTTGTATTTAATATTGTTCAAATTATATTTCTGTATATATATTATGCATATTTTGTTTAATTTGTGTGTGCGTATATATATATCATCATCATCATCATATTCAACCATTATCTATCCACTGCTGGATGAAGGTCTCTCCAAATGCTTTCCACACAAGTCTATCCTGAGCAATTCGCTTCCAAGTCACCCCAGCCTGTTTTCTTATTTCATCTACCCATCTAGTTTGAGGACGTTTTCTAGGTCTTCGGTGGTCTCTTGGAATCCAGTTCAGAATTTCTGTTGTCCATCGTTGATCAGTTCTTCTTGCAATATGCCCAGCCCATCGCCATTTCAGCCCTTTTACTTTAACAATGATGTCCTCTACTCTAGTTTGCTCTCTCACCCAAGTGTTTCTTTTTCGATCTCTCCTAGTTATTCCAAGCATGCACCTCTAAATATTACTTACCTCAAATAATACTTACTCTAAATTACTAAAATATTTTAAAATTAATTATATTCTGGGTTTATACTATTTTTAACTAATTTTTGATCAATATTACTTCATTCAGTATTGATCACAAATCTCAATTATTGTAGTCAGAAAAAGCAAACCAATAACAGGGATTTTGTGCGGTCCCTGATGAAGAACAAAATTCTTGGTATTGTTTAATCTTTTACTCCTCTTCACCTTTTACTACTACAATGTCAATTTTTATTCTGAGATGTTTCTACTATTTTAATTTACTTGGTTTTACTACCTTGTGTGATATTACTTTACAACTTTAACTTTGTCCAAGTTAATATATGCTTAAGTGTAGTGTATTCATGTATATTACATTAGAAAGTACTACATGTCACAATCATACTACAATTTTGCTATATATATATATATATAAAATATTGTTGTGTCTTCTATAAGAAATTAACCGGCGACGCATTTCAATATTTTAAACAGAACACATGTCTATTAGTCACCGTTTGATAAGGTAAAATTCTGGCGCAAAGTGTATACTATGACTTTAGAACTCTTCTAGATTTTATAATTTTCATATGTTAAGTTTTAAAAGCAATGAAAGCGGCTAAAGTAAATACACGTATATATTTGCCACAGTTGGAAACCGTTCATTTTATTTTATTTTTTACCTAAAGATTAAAAACACAATATCTTTTATTAATTAAAAATATAATATCATTATTTTTTACTTATAAATTTTTATGAAAAATAAACGACGACAAAATGGGCCCCCATTTCTGGCCCCCGCCAGTGCGGTTATCAATACGCCACCGGTTGTAACCCTCCATTTCCATATACCGTGACTGTCTACCTGATAATATATGTTTCGAGCAGACAGTCGGCCGTCGTCAGAAATGCTTGTGAAATGGCAGAAGTGAGCATATAGTTCACATGAATTTCTGACGTGAGATGGTAAATGCGTCCGAATCGTACATTGAAATTTGTTTATTAAGTATTATACTCCAAAAACTTTGGATTTGTACTTTTGATTTAAAATCTGACACCCCGAAGATAAATTTGTTTATATTTTATTTACCATTCTCGCCATTTCAGTTGACATTTCAAAAAGGAAAATCCCGAAGGGCATTTACAGATTTAATTGGAAACGGGATATTTTCCTGATTTAATTGAAATTCTCAGAACGTATATCGTTGCATTGGATAAATGTTACGAACTGCAAAGGTATTGCAATGTAGATGAATGTGTAAAAAAGAAAAACGGTAATTTTAAAATTAATGGATGAAATCTGCTAAGGGATTTCAGCGTAGATTTCTTGAGCTTCAGAAGTGTTTTGAAAGCACATTTGATTTCCCAGTAAGTTCATAAAACGACAGTTTTACTGCTAGTGCTATAAATTGCATTAAACGATATTGATAAAATAAAAGTCATTTTCTTTCTAATAAATTTCAACGTTTAAAACCAAAACAAACCTCCATTTCTTTTTAAAGGCAGTTTTTCCCATTGGTCTTTCTTTTATATCTGTCCACAGATTCATTGCATTGCTCCAGGAAATTATACGATGAGTGACAGCAATTTAAAAATGAATTGATTCTCCAGATATTTACAATCAGGAATTATGATTTTTCAAAATATTCTCGTATATCATCATCATGGGCGTAGCCAGGGGTCGTTTTGGGGATTATAACCCCCATTGCAATGAAATGTTGTATATTTAACATAGGAATATATGAGTTGTAGCTCTGTAACCCCTCCCGTTAAGCCTATAACCCTCGCCTTATAAACTTTCTGCCTACGCCCATGATCATCAGCGTCAACCATTTTCAATCCACTTCAGAATGAAGGTCTCCGTTATCTCGCATACTTATATTACGATGAAAGAAATACAGAGGAAGCGACCTTGAGCTCCATACGTTGGACAGACGGGTTGGCAAACTGGACATACAGCGTAACGAAGATTCTGAACTTCGGTCACCACAGTCGAAGTCAAGCGCTAAGGCCGTACTCGTTGCGTTACCATCCTACGGTGACTCCGTGTTTAATAATTCTTTGATTCTTTGGTTATCAGTTAGAAATCAAAGCAAATTAAATTAGACAGACAAATACTAAACTAAACCATTGAGTAAAATCTAGTAACCGAGTTTATGCCAGTAAATACCTTATATAATACGAAAAGATGCAAAATTTTAAAAAGTATAAGAAAATAGAGTTGCGATATTATCTAGTCAATTTTTGTAAGTTGAAATGATGAGTGGGTGCGGGGTTAAAAAGAATGTTATTTTTGTTTACACAATACAAACAAACAAAAAGTTGAGAGGAAGGTATATGCGACGATTACTTACTCCTGAGTACATAGTGGACACGTCAGACAGATCTCATCCAGTAGATACGTGAGCACACTGTGTTTGAAAAGTTGATAAGATAAATGTCTAATCTGAGGACTTAGGCAATTCCGTATTTTAATTTAAAAAAATATAAACTTAATTTCAGAAAATTTGTGCGGGCAGGAGGAATGTTGAAGGAAGGGTTAGGCTGAAACCTGGTAGAGTGGGTGTGGTCAGAGGCCAAGAAAGTTTCCGCAAATATTAAAGTAGTTGTTAATGATTTTGTGCATAAGTAGAGCAGTTTTTAATTTAATAATTTGGAAAGACAACAACTGAAAGTAGGTTCCAGTGCACCAAAAGTGGTACCGAGTGCGCAGAATACGCTGAAAAGGACAACATACGAATAATTTTCTTTTGGGCTTTGACATCTGTGGACAGGGCTGTAGTATTAGCGGGTCCAAATAAATTTAGGCCATAAGTGAGCTTCGAGTAGAAAAGTACATATATAATAAAGCAGTCGAATCGAATGAGGCAGGGTGAAATATTGTATTTTTGCAAAAATATATAAGCAGTATGTAAAGATTTTGAAAGTGCAGAAATATGGGGAGCATTAAATAAGCATGGATTACAACGCCGAAATAGATAATATACTCTTTAATCTCTAGAGGTTTATCTTAAAGAAATGAGGTGGGGTTGAGAAACATATATATATATATATATATATATATATATCATCATCATCATCATCATATTCAACCATTATCTATCCACTGCTGGATGAAGGTCTCTCCAAATGCTTTCCACACAAGTCTATCCTGGGCCATTCGTTTCCACGTCACCCCAACCTCTTTTCTTATTTCATCCACCCATCTAGTTTGAGGACGTTTTCTAGGTCTTCGGTGGTCTCTTGGAATCCAGTTCAGAATTTCTGTTGTCCATCGTTGATCAGTTCTTCTTGCAATATGCCCAGCCCATCGCCATTTCAGTCCTTTTACTTTAACAATGATGTCCTCTACTCTAGTTTGCTCTCTCACCCAAGTGTTTCTTTTTCGATCTCTCCTAGTTATTCCAAGCATGCACCTCTCCATGCTCCTTTGCGTTGTCTGTAACTTTCGTATTGCTCCAACTGTTAGACTCCATGTCTCTGATCCATAAGAGAGGACTGGCAATACACACTGGTTGAAGACTTTTCTTTTTAGACATAAAGGCAATTTCCCCTTCAGGATAAAACTGTTTCTTCCAAATGCACTCCAGCCAAGTTTAATACGTCTGTTGAGTTCTTTCATAATGTTGCCATCCATTGAAATCAGCTGGCCAAGGTAAATATATGAATCAGCAATTTCTAGCTCAGTGTTGTCAACTTGTATTTTTGTTTCCTCTACAAAATTATTGAACATGATCTTAGTTTTTTGTAGGTTCATCTTGAGTCCAACTTCTTCACTTCTAGTTGAGAGCTCTTGTACCATGTCTTGGAGTTCCAATGGGTCCGTTGAAAAAATAACAATGTCATCAGCAAACCGCAGATGATTTAAATATTCACCATTTATTTTTATTCCCTTGTTATTCCAATTTATCAGCTGAAAAATCATCTGTAAAGCAGAAGTAAAAAGTTTTGGAGAAATGGTATCTCCCTGCCTCACCCCTTTGCCAAGTTTGATAGTTTTGGTATCTTTATGTAACCGAAATTTTGCACTTGCATTTTTATACACACATTTCACCATGTCAATGTACACATCCTCGATGTCTGCTGATCTTAAAGAGTTGATGACTGCTGATGTTTTAATAGAGTCAAAGGCCTTCTCATAGTCAATAAATGCCACACACAATGGAAGTTCATATTCATGTGTTCTTTCAATTAATTCTCTTAATACTTGAATATGGTCCACTGTACTGAATCCACTTCGAAATCCAGCTTGTTCTCTTGGTTGAGCTGCAGGCGATGTGTTAGAACTTTTGTGAAGATTTTATAAATAGCAGGTAACAAGCTAATTGGTCGGTAATTTTTCAAATCCTCTTTATCACCTTTTTTATGCAAAAGAATTACTGTTGCAGAATCCCATTGGTTTGGTATGTTACCGCTGTTAAGACATTTGGTAAAGAATTTTGCAAGTATGTCTTCTACATATTCTCCAGCTTCTTTTAGGATATCTAATGTAATACCATCATCACCAGGGGCTCTTCCTTTCTTCATATTTTTTATTGCAAATGAAACTTCTTCTTTTAAGATTTTAGGAGCTGTTCCTTCGACTATTTCAGTGTCTTCGTTTAATCCACTGTTACTTTCATATAGTTTTTTGTAGAATTCTTCAACTCTTCTAAGTATTTCTTCCCTATTTCTTGTTACGGTGCCATCCTCTCCTTTTAATGCAATGATGTGTTTCTTCCCAACAGATAAACTTCCTTTAACAACCCTAAGGCTCTTGTTATTTTCAATGGCTTTCCTTACTAGCTCACAGTTGAATTTTCTTATGTCTTCTTTCATGCTTTTGCGCAGAGTTTTACAAAGTTCTATGTACTCAATCCTGGAACTGGTATTTCGATTGTCCACCTTCATATCTCTTCGCCTTTTCATGAGCTGTTTCGTCTTCTCAGATAATTTGCTATTGTGCTTTTTACAGGTTACACCACCAATTTCCCCAGCAGTTTCAACTATTGTCTTAACAATGTTTTCATTTGCTTCTGAGATATCACTTTCATCAATAAGTCCTTCCAGTGCAGAAAAGCGATTTTTTAATTCCAACTTGAATGCCTCGGTATTTACTTTCAGTTTCATTAGATATATATATATATATATATAAATAGGAAATAGTAGATAATGTAAATATATATATAAATCAAAATGTAGAAAATCAAGCAAGTAAACGAAAATTATTTATACGTAGGTGCAAATATATGAGCAATACCAATATTCACACAGCCACATCTGCGTACTATATAAAATGAAATAAAATAATAAAGGCCTATGCACTAAAATGTGTATATACAATACAGGTGTAAATGTATGTACATCATACCACAATTACAAAATATACATTCCTGTGTAGTGAAAGTATAAATGAATAGACAATTTTACGATTAATAATAACGGGCTAGTGACGAGAGTGAAGATTGAAATTATATGACAATATATTGCATCTATGCATGCATGTACAATCTTTTTCAAGGGAACAGTTATACACGCATGCCGGACACAATATATAAGATCTGCAAGACAATGTTTCTGAAACGCCAAAAAACCGTTCGACGAAACCCCTAAAAACCAATGTCAAACGGCTCAAAGGCATTATGTTCCCGACATCACCCTACAGATCATTACTGTTACCAAAAAATATTCAAATACATAAATATATAATGAAATATACATGTACTTACAAGGATACGTTAGGCCTCACACTTCGAGTTTATGACCTTGTACTTTGGCATTTTGAAAGAGAGAGGGGGGCAGAGGGTGTTATTGGCAGAATCATTTAGTAATGGTGACAGTTTGGTGCCAAACAAAGGGAAGTTAAAGAATTAGCTATAGCTGAAGTTAAAAAGAGTGAGGAAAATAGCTAAAAGGAAAAATGAAGATAAAAGGGGAAGAGGTTATGAAAATGTAAGGAAAAAATTATTAGCCAAGTATATGGCGCGCCTTTATGTTAAAATTTTTTCTACGTTTAAGGTTAGCGAGGATGACTTTAAGGTAGCGTAAGCAGAAATTTATGGGAAAATTGTTGTTTTTTAATGAAGTAAAGAAACATATGAGACTGTTGGTAGTATCGTTAATATTGTTACATATTTTGGAAATGCGAACACAATGTGTAATCAAAATATTTCGTTGAACACCTATAGAGATATTGCTGTTCCATTTAGTGAGGAAGTTCACCTTGAAATTAAAACAACTACGTTTATCAAATATGGTGCAATTGACGTGGTCTTTAATAATGGTAATATTCAAATCGAGGAAGTTTGAAGTTTGCTTTGGTGCTGTCCTCTGACGTCTTTTTCGGTATAAGCTCTTCGGGATATGTATCAAGGTGTTTAGCACTGAAACTGTGGTTATCGAAAGTTATGATGTCATCTATGTATCTGAATGCGTTGCACAAAACAACACTATTATTTTTTTCATAATGGTGTAGGAATAGATCCGCTAAAATAGAAGAGAAGTTACTTCCTTGTGGAATACCGCATATTTGTTTGTAGAAGTGCCTGCCATCAGAAATGTAGTTGTTGAAAATGCAGAAGTTAACAATGTTGTTCCAATGATTTTCATCAATGTTCAGGTGGTGTGAAAAATTATGATAATAGTCGTTGAGGGCGTATTTTAACTTTTCCAAGGGAATACTGGTGAAGAGGTTTTCAAAATCGTATGTGTTGATTGCAGAAATATTGTTGTTGTTAATATAGTTGATGACAGGTGTATTGTTCTTGACAAAAATGGTGTTTTCTTTATTCTTATGGATTTCTTGTAATATCTTTCTTAGTAGTTGAAAGAAGATGCTATTGGCATTATGGTTATAGCAGTTAACGCATGAAGTAACGAAACGGAATTTAGTGGGATTTTTGTGGAATTTGACGGTGGCGAACACATATGGAAAAACTGTATTATGATGCGGTGCTTTAAGTAGTTTATTAAATGCGATGTTGCGCTTCATTATGGTGGATGAGTTGTCTTTACATAACTTATAAGTAAAGGAGTTGTTAAGTTCGTTTAGAATTAGATCATGGTAGAAATTTTTGCATACGATAGCATAGTTTCCTTTAGCTTTGTCAACACTGGTGATGATAAAAGATTTTTTGAACTCCATGATGTCTTTATGAATGATGCGAGAGTTGATATTTGAGTAATTGTTTGATCGAAGACCCAAAATTCTTTTACGAGCACGTGTGACTATATTACTAATCCATTCAGAAAAGCATTCTGTTTATGTATATTTACATTATCTACTGTTTCCTATTTATATAATTTTATCATATTGATTGCTGCTGCTTCATGCGCGCTCTTCATTGATAAACTTGTTTGTATTTTTTATTTTATTGATTACTA
>QLNU02014802.1:33012253-33031109 GCA_006491805.2 Dysdera silvatica
AGGCATAGTAACGTCTCATGTAACGTTTACCACTAGCAGATAAACATACACGCCCCGCTACAGCCCTCTATTTATACGGATCCATCAGCAGTTCAGAGGGCGCTGCTCAGCCCACGCATGCGCGATGACTCTGAAATTCTAATCATTTGAATAGCATACCCTAATTTGCATTTCCTGAAATTTTCAGCTCAATCAAGTGATTCCTTCATGGTGTTGCAATTTTTACAAACATGAGTTTATATAGAGGATGCTTTGGGAACGAGGGCAGTTCTTGCTCGGGATGTAATACTTTAGTCTCCAAGGTCTTACTCCTAGTCAGAGTATTTATTCTATGTAACAGTATTTCCTATTAACAACCCCGTCTGTTTATCTGCTTTTGGTTTTGATCTTCCCCATTTCTTGTTGAAATCAAGTACCTCAGTCGGCTGTATCTAACCTGATAAGGTTTCCTTTATTTATATATATATATATATATATATATATATATATATATAAATGGGAAAATAGTAGATAATGTAAATATAAATGAAAATGTAGAAAATCAAGCAAATAGATTGGTGAGAAATGAAAGCAAATAAAAAACAATAGTAAACAATAAAATAAAAATACAAACAAGTTTATCAATGAAGAGCGCGCATGAAGCAGCAGCAATCAATATGATAAAAATATATAAATAGGAAATAGTAGATAATGTAAATATAAATCAAAATGTCGAAAATCAAGCAAGTAAATGAAAATTATTAATAAGTAAGTGCAAATATATGCGGAATACCAATATTCACACAGCCACATCTGCATACTATATAAAATAATAGAGGACTATGCACTAAAATTTGCATATACAATATAGGTGTAAATGTATGTACATCATACCACAGTTACAAAATATACATTCATGTGTAGTTAAAGTATAAATGAATAGACAAGTTTACGATTAATAATGACGGGCTAGTGACGAGAGTGAAAATTGAAATTATATGACAGCATATTGAATCTATGCATGCGTGTACAATCTTTTCAAGGGAACAGTTATAATCGCATGCCAGACACAATATATAAGATATGCAGGGCAATGTTTCTGAAACGCCAATAAACCGTTCGACTAAAACCCCGAAAAACACTGTCAAACGGCACAAAGGCATTCTGCTCCCGACATCGCCCTACAGATCATTGCTGTTAACAAGAAATATTCAAATACATAAAAATGTAATAAAATGTACATGTACTTACAAGGATACGTTGGGCCTGTCGCTTTGAGTTCATGACCTTGAGTTTTGACATTTTGAAAGAGAGAGGGGGGGGAGGGTGTTATTGGTGGAATCATTTAGGATTGGTAACAGTTCGACGCTAAACAACAGGGAGGCTAAAGAATTAGCTGTAGCAGAAGTTAAAAGGGGTGAGGAAAGTAGCTAAAAGGAAAAATGAAGATAAAAGGGGAAGAGGTTATGAAAATGTAAGGGAAAAAATTATTAGCCAAGTATATGGCGCGCCTTTATGTTAAAATTTTTTCTACGTTTAAGGTTAGCGAGGATGACTTTAAGGTAGCATAAGCAGAAATTTATGGGAAAATTATTGTTTTTTAATATAGTAAAGAAACATATGAGACTGTTGGTAGTATCATTAATGTTGTTACATATTTTGGATATACGAACACAATGTGTAATCAAAATATTTCGTTGAACACCTATAGAGATATTGTTGTTCCATTTAGTGAGGAAGTTCACCTTGAAATTAAAACAGCTACGTTTATCAAATATGGTGCAATTGACGTGGTCTTTAATAATGGTAATATGCAAATCGAGGAAGTTTGCTTTGGTGCTGTCCTCTCTTTTTCAGTATAAGTTCTTTGGGATATATATCAAGGTGTTTATCACTGAAGCTGTGGTTGTCGAAAGTTATAATGTCATCTATGTATCTGAATGCGTTGCACAAAACATCACTATTATTTTTTTCATAATGGTGTAGAAATAGATCCGCTAAAATAGAAGAGAAGTTACTTCCTTGTGGAATACCGCATATTTGTTTGTAGAAGTGCCTGCCATCAGAAATGTAGTTGTTGAAAATGCAGAAGTTAACAATGTTGTTCCAATGATTTTCATCAATGTTCAGGTGGTGCGAAAAATTATGATAATAGTCGTTGAGGACGTATTTTAACTTTTCCAATGGAATACTGGTGAAGAGGTTTTCAAAATCGCATGTGTTGATTGCAGAAATATTGTTGTTGTTAATATAGTTGATGACAGGTGTATTGTTCTTGACAAAAATGGTGTTTTCTTTATTCTTATGGATTTCTTGTAATATCTTTCTTAGTAGTTGAAAGAAGATGCTATTGGCATTATGGTTATAGCAGTTAACGCATGAAGTAACGAAACGGAATTTAGTGGGATTTTGTGGAATTTGACAGTGGCGAACACATATGGAAAAACTGTATTATGATGCGGTGCTTTAAGTAGTTTATTAAATGCGATGTTGCGCTTCATTATGGTGGATGAGTTGTCTTTACATAACTTATAAGTAAAGGAGTTGTTAAGTTCGTTTAGAATTAGATCATGGTAGAATTTTTTGCATACGATAGCATAGTTTCCTTTAGCTTTGTCAACGCTGGTGATGATAAAAGATTTTTTGAGCTCCATGATGTCTTTGTGAATGGTGCGAGAGTTGATATTTGAGTAATTGTTTGATCGAAGACCCAAAATTCTTTTTCGAGCTCGTGTGACTATGTTACTAATCCATTCAGAAAAACATTCTGTATTATTTATGTATATATTTACATTATCTACTATTTTCTATTTATATAATTTTGTCATATTGATTGCTGCTGCTTCATGCGCGCTTTTCATTGATAAACTTGTTCGTATTTTTATTTTACTGCTTACTATGGTTTTATTTGTTTTCATTTCTCACCAATCTATTTGCTTAATTTTCTACATCTTCATCTATACTTACATTATCTACTATTTTCCATTTATATATATATATATACATATATATATATATATATATATGAGAAAAGAATATGCTATTTGCTGTTTAGAACGGCAAATAGCCTATATATATATGAGGAATACTCCAAGGAAAACCCTACATGTCAATCGGTAAAACTTTCTTCACAGGAAATTATTTGTTTGTGAGTTTTATGGTGCAAGGACAATAAGGGGGTGCTGCGACGGGAATTAGTTTTTCGAGGAAGGAGAACCTCGTTTTGAAATGGGGAACCAATCCCGAACAGTGAGCACTTTGTTTGTAAGCAAAATGAGAACCAAGTAATGATTCTTGCGGTACTCTTATATCATTAAACAGAAATTATGATCTATTCATGGGCGGATTTACCATTTTGCCGCCCCTAGGCTATTTGTGCCGCTCTAAGGGTACTTTTTTGTCGTCCCTTCCTAACTGTCCGTCCCCCGAATCAGTGGTAGAAACATGAAATTTGTTACATTAATTATACACAGCTTTGACCAGTAGCAGATATACCAATTTCCTAAATAGGCTGAAGTCTACGGGGGTCAACTTTCTACGAAAAGTTTGCCGCCGAGATGTATGCAAAGGCAAAACTGATTTTTTTGGTGGTCAACTGAATTATTAATTTTGTTATGTTCAAAGGCATAACTAAACATTGACAATTGAGAATTAGTATGGGCTCCGTCTTGAGAGAAAGGCCTTACAGAGCCAAATTTGAAATAATCCCCAGGGGCGTCAAATAAAGAATTTGGCAAAAGCGCCAAAATCTGTTACGACTCGTTACGTTTAGTAAGATTAGACTGAAAAATATGTAAGAACCTGCGGCAAAATAAGAAATCCGCCTCTGACTGTGGCGTCATAATAACCTTACATACTGCTCTACATACTTCGTATCATTCATTCACAAGCATTCTGCATTTATCACTACTTATTATTTAGTCACAATTTCAATAGAAACACAGAATTTTCATGAAATTGTTATACAAATGTGTGCGGCTTTTTATCAAACGAAAACGCCAAAGAATATTTTTCGATTTTCTGAATCAATTCCACGACTTTTTTCTTCAGAATACGTCCAAATCTTTCAAAATCCCGTATCTTCGAAGGAAAGGATTTACGGACATTTTGAAGGACATATTTTTGGCTCGGGTTCCTATTTCCGCAACTCTGTTTTCTACAGTCAAGTCAACTACTGATGCTCGAAATATCAGGTTGTCTGAAACTGTCTTATTATTCTAAAACCCTTATGTGTCTCTATCCATGTAACTATATATTCCATATTTCTTTTTCTTCTTTTTTTTTTCTTTTAGTATTTTCGTCTGTGATCTTCTTCGACGTACAACCAATTTTAACCAAAAAGACTTCGGCAACGAAACGAATCAAATTTCAAGTTGAAGAATTAAAGGAGCGAAAATTTTCAAGTGAAATAAATGTAAATGCTTTAAATAAAATTTTAGTTCAATGAGTTTATTAAAACGTTGTTGTGAAAAATTATACATCATTATTGAAATCTCTCTCTCTCCCTCTCTCTCTCCCTTTTAAGAGTATTTTTTACTTAAGTGTTTATTATTTATATTTATTACTGAATAATACATACGCAAGAAGGTCCAAAAATCGAACAAACTTTAAAAATTAATAATTTATTTATTAATTAAAAATAAAAACTTTAAAAATTAATAATTTAAGAAGTAATTAATTTACTTATAATTTTAATAATTTAATATTATTGTAATATTAATAATAATTTTAATAATATCATTGTAATATTAATAATAATTTTAATAATATTATTGTAATATTAATAATGATTTTAATAATATTAATTGCCCTGCGGTGGCGCAGTGTGGTAACGCGTTCTCCTATTGCGCGGCTAATCCGGGTTCGACTCCCAGCAGTGCAAAAAGAACGCTTACTCAGAGATCTCATAAAGATCGCACTGCTCACTGTAGTCCGGGGTTTGGTTCCCTAGGCCTTAAGAGGTTCGGATTCCTCGGAAAACAGTAGGTCCCGGCGCAGCATGACCACTGTAGTCTTTGAGCCGTAAAACAAACAAACAATAACAATATTATTGTAATATTAATATTACTCTATTGAATATTACTGTAATATTAATAATACTCATCAATATTACTGTATTATTAATAATAATTTTAATAATATTACTGTAATATTAATAATAATTTAATAATATTATTGTAATATTAATAATAATTTTAATAATAATTTTAATAATATTACTGTAATATTAATAATAATTTTAATAATATTACTGTAATATTAATAATAATTTAATAATATTACTGTAATATTAATAATACCCCATTGAATAACTTAATAATATTACTGCACATTAATACAATTTTAATATCACTGCACATTAATACAATTTTAATATTATTGCAATATTAATAATAATTTTTAATAATAGTATTGTAATATTATAATAATTTTAACAATATTATTGTAATATTAATAATTTTAATAATAGTATTGTAATATTAATAATAATAATTTTACTAATAGTATATTGTAATATTAATAATAATTTTAATAATATTACTAAGTAATTTACTTAAAATAAATAATTTACCAAGTTTAGACGGAAATACGGCGTTGCGGTTTACTTACGTGAAAATACATGGAACGACATTAGCAAATTCTCTTTTAAATCTAATCATGGATTATTGGACAGTTATGATCGCTAGATGATGCTTCAGCCAAATGAGCATGCACCAATTGATGTAACATTCACGCACAATGAAGGACCACACCAGAAATTACGCATTGTCTGAGGGGAAAATCACGTGTTGCACCATCAATTTTGACACGAATGGCCAACCAGGTCTCCGGACCTGACACTTCATGTTTTTTGGTTATGGGGCTACTATGAATATATATCAAGAGAGTATAGAGGTTGCCCCCCCCCCCTCCCTTCATTAACAATGTGAAATGGTCCTGTCCGTCATTATGTTTCAGCAATACTAAAGGACATGCCTTTTAATGCAGCCTATGTTGTTTACTCTCGTATGCAGACAATGCTCGCGAATAATAGGCATCAAACTAAATACGCATAATAATAATAATTTAAATTTTTATTTAGAAGAAAAATTGTATATTTCTACACAAACGGCGTTACGAGATAATCAACCCTCAACGAATTATTAAAGTAGAAAGTTTTGCTCGAATTTTTGGTCACTCTTTATATCTGATATGTACATATGATATGTGCAACCTTTACCAATTCAGTGACATCACAACGATATTTTATTTTTTATGCGAAAAATCTGCACAATAGGGATCACATTGCGTGACAGAGCAAAACTTTCGTTATTGTTCTGTGTCCATTCCCGTGACTATCAATTTTCTTGCTGTTCTATCAAATAAATTCTGACTTTTCTTTTCTGACATAAACGTAAGAATGTAAGAAACGTAAAGATAAAAATACATAGTCATAGTTTAAGATATTAATAATACATAGAACCTGCAAATCTTAAGTCAAACTATGATACTATAAAACCCTAGTTAAATTTGTGGTGTTTTTCAACAATAGAACCACTACTTGTTTGCTTTACTGGCTTCATTGGTTGTTGCCACTTAGGAGACCAAGAAACGCAACCTGAATAATTACAGTTCCTAAAATTGGCAACAGTTCAAACTGTTTTCTTTTATTTGATGTTTTGCAAATGATGTTAATAATTTTACTTTCCATATTTGGCAACGGATGCTGTATATATTTCCACTTTCCGTATTTGGCAAGAGATACCATATATAATTTTACTTTTTTTATTTTGACAACGAGTAGAGATATAAATAACCGAGATTCGAAATTCCAAAGAGTTCATTAGTTGGATAAAGCTTTGAGACAAGAGTTGTGTTTGACTGTTTTAAAAAGTGAAGTAAAGTCCTTAAGGGATCTCACGACCCTTAGAGCTTCAAAAATTCGATTTTGGGGGTTATTTTTCAAAAGAACAAGCATTTCTGAACATTTTGGTACTAAATTTGTTAAGATATTTCAATTTTTTACGAAGGCATGAATTTTTACGTGATGCGCGATACTTAAATGTCGTATTAAAAGTCATTTTAAATGGCGACTATCATCGAATTACAACGGAAAAACGTAGTGCTACGTCAAGTTTAGAGGCACGGAGGACAAAACGAAAGACAAGTAAAAGCTGATAACGAGGCACTTAAAGACTAGGAAGGTACATCATTTGCTGCTGATGTGTTTTGAATAAAGGAAAACATTTTTAATTAAAAAAATCTATAATTTAAACTTTAAACGTGTTTTTCTCAAAACGAAATTTTGGGACTTGCGCGCAACATAAAGAAAGAACTACTTGTTCAATTAGTATAAAATTTTTCACAAATATTGTGTGGACACAACTGCATATTTTAAACTAAAAAAATCAAAATCTGTGCATTATTTATGAAAAAAATTTATGCATAAAAATTATGATGCGTTCAAATTGCGACAAACATTTTCTATTAAAAGATATTTACATTCAATATTTTTTAAAGATCCTAGAACAAAACAAATCTATGTATATAACTATTATTTTGCTATAGAAATTTATTAGTTTTGGCAAGAAACGTTTTTATTAAACGCAAAACTTTCAATCATTGAAAAATATGTAAATACCTAACATAAAAAAAATATTTTTAAATAACCAATTTAGATATTATATACGTAATAATATATTCATAAAGCCAGAAGTTCATATAATATCAGAATATAATTTCTATATGCCAAGATCAGTTGTCAGTGTTCTATAAAGGTTTCAATTTTCCTTCAAAATAGTTAATTTTTGCTTGCTTAACAGCCGTAAGTCTCCTTAAATAAATGGTTATCCATCGCGTTATTTATTTTGATATTTTCTTACTAATACCTAGCTACTATCCAATCCCTGGAGCTAGATGTTCGTAAAATATTACCATCAGAAATTGAAGAAAATGTAATATTCAAATTCATTAAATTTAAACGTTGTTTTGTTTATTTTTTCCATTTACATTTTTTCGTTATAATATTTTTTCTTATATGAAACCTTATTTATAGCCGCTATCCCGCATATATCTCGTTCATATACAATGTTTAAATACAATTCTCTATGTATTGGCTCGCCTATGCAGCCTTGTGTCTATATCATGGCCCGTACTTTAGCTTATGATTACACATCTTGTATAATACAGAGTGAAATTACAAATTACCAGGAATATCCAATATTCAATACACAATAGTGGATACACACCTGGGCTGGTCTGACAGACTTAAATAACTGAGGCATAAAACAAGTTAGACAAAGAGCTGAACAGAAAGGAGTAAAGGCTAATTTAGATAGAAATTGGGATAATCATCCAGCTTAGAAGCAACTGCATCTTACAACCAGGAGAGGAAATGCTTACACACAAAATTGCACCAGTATCTAATCTATCTCATAGGCAAAGTTGTTTAGCAAGTAAAGTAATGTGTCTTGATCTGATCTTGGCGTCTGGTACTAATCCAAAATCCTGTCCACTTTCTATTTACGTAGGTTAGTCGGCGCCTAAATGCATGCGCAGTAAAACGTATAGTAGTGCAAAAAACATCGTAGTAGTATCTTCAAATTCCCTATCCAATCTCAACTACTATAACCAGTACTGAGCCTAGTATAGTTCTAAGAGTTTTGGCTAGTAGCTTTCTTTGTCGTACTATAAGCCATTATACCATGTTTATTATCCAAATGTCAACAGCCTTTGTATACGTATCAGAATATTAAATAGCCGTAACATGCAGGAAATGCGCGCATCTTCGAAAGAGGAACATGTACTCAGATATAACGTGTGCTTAGGTAGATGACAAGTGTACTTACAAACGGTAAATCTGTCTAAAAGTCTATCTGTATCGAGAGTAATAAGCATAAAATTATTAAACATTATGCTACAGTGTAGTAATCGGAATTATTCACCAAAATTAGTCCAGAAAATTATAGAAGGCAAGAAAGAGGATCATTTTGTAGACAATGAATGCTATTTTACGTTGTCCTTTTGTGTCACACACATTACCTTTTAGTATCTAATGATAATTATATTTGTCATATCCATTTTACCTTATTACACAGAGTGGCTATCATCTCAATCAAATTCATCATTTACTTTGCGCGGGCACGCTTTTCTGGCTGCTTTTAATTTTATCACTATGCCCGTACTGAAAAGATAGTTTCATTTTAAATTAAGCCAGCTTACTTTCTCTTGGGATCACTGTTTGTTCGTGTTTCATGGTGCAAAGATATCTAAGGTCGTGATGTACCAGAAGCTACGGATTTCTGAAGAATACTAATATCCATTGCTGGAAAATCAGACCCACGACTACGCGTCAATAGAGGAACTAATCCGAATCTGAATGGAAGACAAGCAAGTTACCACTGACTATTTGTCAGTCATTATATTGCCTTAGCGTTTTTCCACTACGCCACTATAGGGTCTCTAGCATAGGCATAGAGTTATAAGTGCCCATGGGTCCCGAGCCTCCCTTAATAAATTGTAATTTTACATATATTCTTATGTGTATATAATATAAATCCCATAGCCGTCCACTGCCAAAAACAGTAGTGGTCACTCCATAGGAGAGTGACACAATGAGTCCTGCCTTGCAGCATGACCTCGGAGTAGTAACGTAAGTTCGAAATTTTCGTTAAACTCTAGGTTCAGCTTGCCAACCCGTCTAAAAATTAATGAATGAATGAATGAATGAATGAATGAATGAATGATGGATAGATAAGTAGGTAGATAGGTAGGTAGGCAGGCAGGCAGGCAGACAGAGATAGCAGTGGATGGATGGATAGGCAGGCAGGTAGGTAAGGCAGGCAGGCAGGCAGACAGACAGACAGACAGACAGACAGACAGATAGATAGATAGATAGATAGATAGATAGATAGATAGATAGATAGATAGATAGATAGATAGATAGATAGATAGATAGAGATAGAATACCTCCCAGCGGCAATAGTTTGGAGAACTCTATGTTAGTGGGCTTTATGGGGAGGACAAAGGAGAGGAAAATGAAACCGTTTACACTTAAGCATTATATGGATGCAGGTGGCAATTGCGTTAAAACGAAAAATAGCAGTTGAACGTGAAAGCAATATTCCATCAAAAGCCTTACGAGAAATAAGATTAGAGGTGACCAAATGTTTTTCTAGGTTTATGAAATACGCAGAGTTTCAATATTTTTAAGAATTTGCAAAAGCAGTAAATGTTGTGAAAGAATTGGAGAACATATAAATATTTATGTATGTGTGTATAATAGAATAAATAATCTTATTTGTGGATCAGCGAAACATTTTCTTTCAGAAATAATTCCCAGAGCGTTATTCCGCCATAGCAGCTTAGCATTTTTCCGCTTAGCTGTTAGCGATATCTTTGCTCGAAAATTCCTTCTGTCAATAGTTTTTCTGTTTAACTTTCGATTTTTTTTTCTCAACAAGAAATATATCCTGCCCTGAGAGTCCCAAAATATATCCCATTCTTCCCATTTTGCACAGCTGCGACAACGTTTTCTAAGCTGTTTCTCTTTGGGGAGCTGTTTCTTACAAACTATTCAATGTGACCTATCATCCCAGAAAATATTGCTTTTCTTTATTGTGTTCTATTATTTCCGGAAGCCATGTCTATTTCGCAAAAACAAGATTTTTTATGCAGCCTTTTCTTCATATCATACAAAAGCACTAATTTATTTGAACGTTTTTTGGTTTACGTTTATGTTGTTAGGATACTTATTTTGCTGTCATTTCAATCTGCTGTCCATTATTCTTTTCTTTAAACTTGTTTTCAGGTTTTCGAGTTTTCCTGGATTGTTCATTTTTACTGCTGTGAAAATATATTGCAATAAATATCAGTCATTTTCCATTCCACATTTTTCAACCAAATAGATTTCACACTATATTTTAAGGTTATTTATATTTTTTGTTTTTGTGAATGATATGCGGAAGCTGAAATTTTTGTTATATCTGTAAATGTTTGCATTCCTTTAATTTACTTTAAAATTTCCAGAGCTTTTCAAAAGAATATGTATATTTCAAATTAATTTCGATTGCGCTTTTTAATTTTTATCGTTATAGGAATTGCATTTTATTTAAAAAGGAGTACGCTAATAAATCCAAATCCGTTGGGTTAGTTATTTACAAATTTGGTTTTCTAGGGTAAATGGCTACAAATGATATACTTCTTGTGCGGTTTCACGCCCCCAATAACTAATTTATTGGTGTATCTAAACCAAAAACCTACAAAAATGATTCTTTAATGCTTCCTTCCCCATTATCCTTTGGAAAACTTACTTATGATGTATGTAGAAGGCGAATTATGGCATGCAAATTTTCGACATCAAAATGCTTGTTATATTCCAAGGAAAACCTCAAAACGTCAGACTCAGAACGTCGATTTATCTTTCTTTTAAAAGTACTCCATTTATGTGTCCTGGTGATAGTAAAATACTAACTGAAAAAAAATCCCTGCTAACACGTTTTTTTATTATAAAACCGAATTTTCCTATTGATGGGATTCCGTGCGCAAGCGCACAAAACGACAGATAGTGGGGCAAAAGCTAGATAGTGGGAGGAGAAGCTTCTTTTCCTCCCACTATCTAGCGGGTAGATGCTGGTAGATCTAGCTAATTTATAGCGTGTTTTGGCATTACTAATACCTCAGAGGCGACGTGCTTCCACGAACATGCAAGTTCATGAACATGCGTAGAAGGCGGAGCAGGATTGCTCATCCCGCACTCGCCTTCTCCCGCTAGGGGCTATGTAGGGGCTATGGGTAGTATTCATTAATACTACCCATAAAAGATTTCACGTTTCTGCATACGTGAAAAATCAGCGGAGTTATCAAAAAATAAACTTTATCGTTGCTTTGGTGACATTCTATTTGGCAAAATAATGGCAAACTTAGAGAACGATTTCTGGAAAAAAATTAAGCATTCATGCGTGAATTTATTTCGATCGGGATGCAAACTTAAAATTCAATCAAAATATTCTTTCTCTCTCATTTTTCAATTTTTAGATGGCCAGCGTTTACTGTTTGCTACTATACAACATTATATATTCGACATCGTTTGCGTTTATTTCTAACCTGACACTTAATCGACAGTACATTGTGAAAATCTCAACGTTTAATGTTATAAAATTTAATTCAAATAAATGGAAATGGGCAGCTTAGCTCCCAGCACCTAGACTATCAAAACTCTTTCGGGACAATTTCCTCATTTCCCCTAATTTCTAACCTATTTTCCCTAATTATCCCTTTTCGTCTGCGAAAAATTACGTGCTCTCCAGAAACGCATCTTTAGCACTTACATGGTATTCCCTCAACACATTCATTTACATACACAAAAGAATTCGCCCTCTTTATACTACAAAATAACCTATGTCGACAAGAAAAATGAACATGCTAACCTTTGCCATAATATATTCAACAACAAGATGAAAGGAACTTATTAACACAGGTTCTCTTTCCTCGATGTCAAGTCACTGTAATTAATTCTTTGTTCTGGTTAGGTGTACCGTCTTCCCAGCTCTTGTGTTTAAAGCTTCAGTTTATTGATACTGGGAAAACGACCTATTGTATCATTTAGATGCTGAATGCCAAGCAATCAATCTAATATCGAAGTTCCAGTTGCTTCATATCAAGTAATCAAACGCACATTAAAATTTCAATGAATGCCAAAGAATCAATCTATTTAACGTCTAAATTTCAGCTACTGAATATCAAATCATTTATTTAATATAAGCTTTTACATTTTACTGGTACCGATTTTTAAAAAGGTGATCCTTCTAACCCGGCTAATTATCGACGGATTTTCCTGATGTACATCGTTGCCAAGTTGTTGGAAAAGTGCATTTTGTGTTTTTATTGCCTTTGCTGATTCAGAATTGTATCGCTCCATGTGAGCAATTTGACTTTCTTGTTGATCGTTCTTTGACTATTCAAATGTTGAAGGCAATAAACACGTGGACCTGGGCTGTGCACCAGGGTCTGCCAGTCGACAGTTGATTATGAACGGGCTTTTGATCGTGTACCATGGTCGATTCTTTTTCAGAAGCTTGGTATGTTCCAAGTTATTGGTATGTTCACTTGGTATGTTCCAAGTCCGCCCAAGTTATTGGGGCTTATTGTAGCCCTTTTCTCTGGGAGGTTTTATCGCGTTAGGGTAGGTTCCAAGTTTTCGGCTCGTGCTGATATCCCGAATGGGGTTGTTCAGGGTTCAGTTTCCAGTCCTCCTATATTTGTTGCTTTTTGCTACGATGTTCCCCTTGATCTTGTGGCCAGTTTCATCTCCTTCTATTCAGATGATGTTCATTTTTTTAGGATCATTCGATCTCTCGATGATTTTTACACATTACAGAAAGCTTGTGATAGACTCTATACACGGAGTGTGGAGAATGGGTTATCCATTTCAATGACCAAATCGAAGACTCTGCATCTTGGATACGGTAATCCCAAGTGTTTCTATTGCTTTGGTAGTGATTCTCTTGGTGGTGATAACTTACGTTGTGATTTGGGCATTGCTGTGCCATCCGATTTAGGATTTAGTGACCATATTGAGTCCGTTGTTGCTAGGGCAACTAGAGTTTCATACCTTCTTCGTTGGGCATTTGGTAGGTGCGATTGTGATGCGTTAATGAATGCTTTTTTCGCATTTGTTGTCCCTCTTTTGGAACACGCCTGTCCAGTTTGGTCTCATGCTGTTGGTTTGATTCAGCGTCTTGAGCGGCGCTTTTTTAAGTCTTTTTTTCTCTTTGCGGCGCTTTACTAAGTTTTTACCTGGTTGTTTTAATTTATCTTATCGTGAGCGCTTGGCGGAACTTGGTAATCACTCAATGGAATGGCGTAGGATTTTGGATGATATTCGAGTTTTCTATAGAGTCATTTATGGACTCATTCATTGTGATAGTTCCATTCCTGTGTTTGAACTTGTTGGTCCATCACGTACTAGATCCCACGGCATGTGCTTTAGGATTACCTGGTGCTCCGTGGAATTGTCGTTACTTATTTTTTTGTTTGCAGGGTCGGCGGGGTGTGGAATCTATGGAATCCTCCCTGCTGACCTTGCGTCCTCACTTAACCTATGAAATTTTTCCTCATAAATTGGCTAATTTTGATCTTTCATCCTTTTAAACGTGTTTTCTTTTTAGTCTTGGTCGGATTTTGCTCCTTTTTACTCCAGCGTCAGTGTTTATCCTGCTGGTTTTAATTCTCTCTCCCTCTCTGTCTGTCCGTGTGTCTGCCTATCCATCCATCTACATACCTACCTACCTGCCTGCCTGTCTGTCTGTCTGCCTGCCCGCCTGCCTATCCATCCATCCATCCACCTCTCTCTCTGTCTGAGCAAAAACGCAAAACGTGTTTTGCATTCCAAATTTTTCTACATTTTAATAACAATTTTCTTCGTTACATGACATATTGCGTTTCTGCGCAACGAAAATAAATGTTTACGAGCAAAAGCGTCTTGTGTACCCAAAATTGTTCCAGACTTTGATAACAATTTTCTTTGTTACATGACTTATCGTGCTTCCGCGCAAGAAAAGTTATTGTTTACTAGGAAAAACGTCCTGTACACCCGAAATTGTTCTAGACTTCGTTAACAATTTTCTTTGTTACATGATATATCGTGTTGCTTTATGGAAGGCACTAGTTAGAAATTTTTCTGTTTCAAATTATAATGATGATGGTTGTCTTATTATATTAAATTTTACGGAATCCGCATACATTGTGATTATATCAAGTCTTTTTATAATTAGATAAAAATTTTATTTAACAGAAATAAACCTAAGTATTAATAAGCTTTTTACTGCTCTGCATTTCATTCTTAGAGGGCTTTAAATTATATTGCAGAATATAATAATATAACTTTTGCATAAAAAATGACGGATTCTTGATAATAATGGAACGATGCAATGTGAGTGCATCAACAGGAAGAAAACAATATTTAATACACTACCAAATTAAAGTTTGAAGTTTATTATAAGTTTCGTGACCAGTTGATAATTAATAATACCAACTTATTATTCCGTAGATGTTTAGCTTTAAAAGAGGGACGTCGTTATCTTAAAAATAATATTTGTTAAATATAAAGTAGCGAACATATGATAAGATTGGGTATGTCAGGATAGCATGTGGAAACTGGAATTTAAAATTTTAAAACATTTAAATTTAATTTTAAAGTTCTTTTTTTATTTTATGCATCTAAATTATGTTCTTTATCTTGACAGAAAATTTATCTTTCACTGTAAATTTATTCCAAGAAACGAAATTGTCATGTTTTTGGAATTATTAAGTACTATTTATGTCAATACAATGAACTTTCTCAATGGTCATCTTTCAATGGACACTTGATTCTGGCCAGTTAGTAATTTAAGAGGTTAATTTAAAATTAAATTTTTATAGAAAAAATGCGTGATTAAATTGAGGGAGTATAATATAACACTTTAATGTAATGGATTTTAAAATGACATAATTATTGTAAGATATTACACTTCTCAGGGCTAACACATTTGCCAAGCAATGGTCAACATACAAAGCTACCGGGGTGAATTTTTGGTGATTTTTCGCGGGGGATTTATTAAACTTAATAATTTTGACATCCATCTTTGAACTCAACTATAACATTTTTGCTATAGGAAAAAAAAGACATATTGTCCCTGCCTAGATTTGAACTAGGGTGTCAGAAGTTTCGACTTAGGGTCAAAAGAGTTCTGGTTGAGCTCGCACGTAGATGTAAAAATTATTAAGTTTGATATAACTATTATTTAAACACGAAAACATATGCAGCAGTAAATGTTCCAACGTCGTTATAACATATGCTGCTTTACACAATTGTATAAGCTACTGGGAAATTTTGCCTCTTATATAATGAGACCAGTTAAGAAAAAGTCGTGAGCATTTAAAGTCACAGGAAAAGTCGAAAATATTAAGCATTTAAAGTCGTAAGCTAAGTTGAAATTAGTAAGTATTTAAGACTCGTTCACCTAACCGAAATAGTTTATTGTAATGGGATTTCAACATTTAAAAAATAGTCTAAAATTCCGAAAATCATAAACGCTTAAATTACATTTGAAATCGTAAACAACTTCGAATATGAACGAGGCATTACAAGTACATTTTTTTAAACACGTGCTTGTAGATTCAGAAACGTTAGATACATTAAGGTAATTAGATAAATTAAAGCTGCTGTTTGCTGTAAATTAAATGCAAAATAAAAATGAACTTTCTTCGTAAATATGCAATCATTTTAATTTCCATAAATTTACTTAAGTACGCTTCCTAATTTCCATTTAGTAAAGATTTTTTATTAGTTAATTGTTTGCCTAATTCTCTTCTCTCTAATCTTTCTAAACTCTTTTAGCCTTTATAAGTGGTGAATAGTGTTACATTTGTTAACAGGGTAGCTTAAAAAACCACTTACTTTGACCAGACGTAAAGTAATAAGAGACATTAAATTTTCATGTTTTAGCTAACAAAAATGGAAAATAACGTTTTTTATCGTAGTTGTAAGTTTAAAAGATGGTTCGACGCACGTTTCGAGAGAACAAGGTTTCTCCTCGTCTGGAACTAGCTTGCAATAAACAACATTGGAGTGTTGCCAACTCGATGTGGTTAATACGTTGCCGGTAGCGGTTAGTGCTTTTTTTAGGAGTACCGAGTTGTTTTCGGCGGCCAACTTACAAAGTGGTAAATTTTGGTCCCAAAGTTGAGTAGCAGGTGTAGTTGAAGGAAAGTGTAGTGAAGGTGATGTCGAACGCCAATCTGAATCGCTTCCAGAAACTCAGGATCAAAAAAGTGTTGTTTCGTAACCACCTCAACTTCCTTCAACGTTGCAAACGTAACAATTTAATTCCCAATTTCATAAATCGTGCCATGCATTGTAAATTGTCGCCGTCAAAACGTGTCGACCGCACTTTCCACCGAAGCCGTTTCTCTCTATGCTTCGCGCTATTATTCAAGATACAAGGAGCATCCTTTCGAACATTGAAAGTGAACTTTATTCACTACATCTATTTCTTGCAAAGAGCTGTAAAAATTTCAACGTGTTAGATCGGCGTTCTTGGGATGGCGCCCAAAAAGTTTCTGACAATCACAAACGTATCCATGAAAAAAAATTTTCTAAACTGTTTGGTTCAAATTTACCTCCTGCCCGGAAACCTAACATCGCCGGCAACATCGTCAATATCACCGATATCCCACTTTCTGATGTTCAACACCGGGCACTTTCCTATAACTTCAATTTTGCTCAGTCTTGTCGCCCTTCCATTCCTGCCTTACTTTCACCAATTGAATCGACGTTTAAATTTAGCAAAATTTGTCCGTCACAAAAAGAAACTCTCCGCCACCTTATCAGCCATTCGATTCAATCTAACTTGCGTTCCAATCTCGTTCCTAATATGCCTAAACCTGAGAAAGTAGCCTTGAACGAATTATTACGTAATGACAATCTATGCATTACCAAAGCCGATAAAGGGGGCCAAATAGTTGTTTTAACCAAACAACAATATCTCGACGGGTCAGCTAAGGTCCTAGATTCAGGTCCTTACAAACACATTTCGAAAGATCCCTCTGAACGACTCCGAACCAAGTATAATAATCTCATCAAATCATCTGTACTTCTTAATCGGCGCCAGAAAAATTCTCTCACCATATCGCACACAATTCCTACCCGGTTTTATGCCCTTCCAAAAGTACATAAACCTGGCATTCCTTTCCGTCCGATCATTTCTTGTATTGGCTCTGTTCCATACAAACTTGCAAAATTTCTCGTCTCTATCTTTGCTCCTTTGTCATCTGCCAATTCTTTTACCGTCAAAAATTCCATTAATTTCATTTCTAAACTGCATCAATTCTCACCTGCGAACCGTACCATAGCTTCGCTGGATATCAAATCGATGTTCACCAATATTCCTGTAGATGGCGCCCTTGAATGTCTTGAATGATACGATGCCGCTTAACCGAATTTCATTTCGCGCAACCTGAGATTGATGAACTAATATCATTGACCTCTTTTTGTGTAAACTGTAACTTTTTCATCTTCAATGGTCAACATTTTCAACAAACCGAAGGGTTGGCACTGGGGAATCCCTTATCCTATTACTGTGTGATATTTACAATCATTACTTTGAAACCAACATGTTTTCTTAAATTACGTTTGAATTTTGGATCCGCTATGTCGGAGATATTTTCTTCATTTGGAATGGTTCACCAGACCAAATCAACTCGATTCTACCCACCATCAACTAAATTGATGGTTATTTCGAATTTTCTATTGAAGTTGAGTCAGAAAGGTCTCTTCACTTTCTGAACGTTTTAATAAAAAAGTTGGTCATCAATTCGAGACATCTGTATACCGGAAGTCTTTCGCTGTCCCTTTGTCCCCACATCGAAATCCTTGCCATCCTCTTCAACAAAAAATGGCGGCATTCTACACCTTTGTATTTCGCGCCTTAGATATTTGCTCTACTGAGTCAGCATTTACAGAAGAAATTAACATTTTAAAAACCATCGCCGTGGACAGAGGCTATAGTCCTAGCATCATCGACAACGCGCTTTCTAAACTCACCAAACTCACTCACCGCTCCACTCTCAACAGTAGTTCTACAGTTGAGTTTTCGGGCACAGTCATCCTTCCGTTCTTTCCTAAAATCAGTGCGACAGTGGCAAACATACTTCGCAGAGCCAACTTTCGAGTTATCTTCTCACCATATAACAAAATTCGGCCCTCTCACCTTAAAGACACCATCCCGATGCTACCACGCTAGGGTATATATCGTGTGTTTTGCCAATGCCATTTATCATATGTGGGACAGACCAAGCGGGCCCTATGACATCGTATAAAAGAACACCAAAGATATGTCACCAATGCTGAGTTTCAAAA
>QLNU02014802.1:33031209-33042521 GCA_006491805.2 Dysdera silvatica
TCTCAACTTAAAGACACCATCCCGATGCTACAACGCTGGGGTATATATCGTGTGTTTTGCCAATGCCATTTATCATATGTGGGACAGACCAAGCGGGCCCTACGACATCGTATAAAAGAACACCAAAGATATGTCACCAATGCTTAGTTTCAAAAATCATCCATTGTAGTTCATTGTTGGAATAATGACCATCAATTCAACTTTAAAGAAGCAATGGTCATTTGACAACCTTTTTCGGTCATTGAACTTGACTTCCTAGAAGCGTTTTACATCCATAGATTTGGTGCATCACTTGTGAACGACCATAAATCAACCCCAAGTTTTAGTGGGGCTTGGAAAAATCTGTTAAAACTCTTCCCCATTGCTTCTCCTTCAACTACACCTGCTACTTAACTTTGTGACCAAAATTTACCACTTTTGTAAGTTGGCCGCCTAAAACAACTCTGTACTCCTGAAAAAAGCACTAACCGCTACCGGCAACGTATTAACCACATCGAGTTGGCAACACTCCAATGTTGTTTATTGCACGCTAGTTCCAGACGAGGAGAGACCTTGTTCTCTCGAAACGTGCGTCGAACCATCTTTTAAACTTACAACTATGCTAAAAAACGTTGTTATTTTTCCATTATTGTTATATTTGCGTAGTGTTCGTCACTTTTCCAGTCTTTATTATGTTTTAGCTAGTATTCCTCAAAATTATGGTCCCTTAATTAACAAGTAATAAAAGCGAAGATAAAAAACCATTCATTTCAGTTGACCATGAAATCTGGGTTGGTTTGTCTGAAGTTTTTCCCCTTGTTAACTGCTTATGTACCAAAAGATAAGAGTAAGTTTTATGTTATGAATTTGCTTCAAAAACAATCTTTTTCTCCTTGGAAGTATATGTATATTTATTCATACGATATTTAACAGGTTTATGTTTACAGATATTATGTTATTGTTTTAGGAAAATGAAAATTTTTGCACTGAGTTAAACTCATAAACTGGTGGTTCAAATCCATTCAATCCTTTTTAATTCATGAACTTCTTACATTGTATAATAATATAAATGTTTTTCTGTAAAACTACATATAAGAAAAAAATTATATTCTATTTTCCTCATGAACGTTTGGTTTATAAAAAAAAGTTATGAAAAGGATTTTTAATAGCCTTCATGTGGATATTTTCTCGAACATGATTATTTAAAGGATTCCGTAAGGATAAAGGGGTTGAGAAATATTATATTAGATCTAATACAAAATATTATTCTTTAATCCAATGCGACATTTCTTAATTTTGGTGACGTCTGCACGTTAAGTTTTATTTAATAAATTAATTTAATCACATATCTGCAATCAAGCTTTAATTACCATATAAAGCTTTTGATAATTATTTTAAAGCTCATAGATTTTCACTTAAAAATATAAATTATAATTGCGTATTACCCTGCCATTATAAAATATAATTATTCATTATTCCTAATTACCTGAAACTAAATTTCACTTATGACGTGTTATTGTATTTTGATTAATTATATTTTGCCTTTTCAACCACAAATTAATTCTGTAATCAATTTGTCAAAAACCAATTGAAGAATATATCCGAAGGAAAATGGATTTGTTTTTATGAGAATTATATAAAATTCTCATAAAAACAAATCCATTTCCCTTCGGATATATTCTTCAATTGGTTTTTGACAAATTGCTTTATTTCTTTAGACAGAGTTTTTTTAGGAAACTGGTTAATGAGAATTGTCAAAGAACATTACTTCATAAACTATTTTATAAACTAACAAACTAATGAACTTAATTTTCTCCAGGCTTTAGAAAAAGAACCCTAACCAAAAATAAACCGCAGCTGAAGAATCCTTTCCTTGACTTTCATTTTTCTCTTTCATTATATTTAATTTAATTGTTTCTTTCGATGACATTTTTTCAGACCAATGACTTTGGAAATCTAAAATTCAAGAAGAAGAATAGAACAGGAAACGCCAAAGATAATTAAAGTAGCATAAACTCGATTTTGCTTTGTTTTCGAAAAATAATTATTTACGGTATGACGAAAAGTTTAAAGAAAAACAGGAAAGTTTCAAAATAGTTTATAATGGTCTATGGCAAATCTTATTTCGACACAAATCTAAAGTTTGAAACCCTACCGGATATATAATAAAAATACAGTATGTTCAAAAATTTATCAATTTTTAAGGATTATAACTGGTACACACATAGCACCCATCATGTTAAATCATAAATAATTTCATATGTTCTCACCTGTAAGTTTAATATAATACTAAAATATATATATATATGTTTTTATTATTTTTCAGTTATGAAGTGTTAGTTACATATCAACAATTTCGTTAAAAGCTAAAAACTATGACAATATATTAATACATTTTTGCGTATGCTGGTGTCAAAAAGTTTAAAAGTTAGCTAAGAAGTAAGGGGCAGCCATGCAAGTCAATCAGTTATGCAAGTCAATCTATTATGCAAGTCAAGAAGTTGTGCATGTCACGATGCAAGTCAAGAAGTTATGCATGTCACGATGCAAGTCAAGAAGTTATGCATGTCATGATGCAAGTTAAGAACTTATGCAAATCATGATTTGAATCGACCGCCATGTTATTTAATTCGCTCGGCCTCTATATTTGCACTGTTGCCAAATTTGTGGTATTGCGCCGCAACGCGTGATATTATTTTGAAACTTTCCTGTTTTTCTTTAAACTTTTCGTCATACCGTAAATAATTATTTTTCGAGAACAAAGCAAAATCGAGTTTATGCTACTTTAATTATCTTTGGCGTTTCCTGTTCTATTCTTCTTCTTGAATTTTAGATTTCCAAAGTCATTGGTCTGAAAAAATTTCATCATATTTGTGGCTCTGTGAGCATGTGATATAATAAATTATAGGAAATGCCTAATATAGTGTTTTATAACCATAAGTATCCTATAAGGATACTAATAGTATGATTAAATTAATACACACGAAGTAATAAAGACATCACAAAATAATATATTTAACTATCCGAAAATATGACAGAAAAGCGAGAAAACAAGACATTATCGTGCATTTAGATGATACTCGTTGAGGATACAATAAACAGGTGGAAGTTAATAGAACACTTTACTTCAAATTATGTCCTATTCGTTTATGTAAACATATGTAATGGGATAGTGAGTTTAAAGCTGTTACCTAACATATATGAACGGAAAACTGCTAAATTTGTCTCATTATTTACAAAGTTATAAATATAATTGCACTATTTAGTTGAAACATTTTGCCCTCGAGAACGCAAACATGATTAATATTATACCAAAATTTAAGCTGAACATTAGTCATGTTAACACCGTTTAGATTAAACTGCGGTTTCACTGCTCTTGATATATACCTTTTGCATGCTTTATAAACTTTCATGAATTAATCATAATCAAGAGAAGCTTTTTATTATTCATTTAATGCTATTTAAATTGTTGTAAATGTGTTGTTTGCAACCGTTCTTTCCGCTTTATATGCCCCTTTACTTCAAATCAAATGGATAATCATTTCATCAAGGAATTTTTGGGGGATGTAAAATACAATAGGACCCATTTACAATGCGCCTGCATTTAGCAAGTTTCTGGATTTCGCGGGGAACGTACCAATTTTATCTGTATCTGTATAAAACTAATCTGTAATCTGCAAACTGTATAAAACTAATCTGTAATCTGCAAACTGTGTAAACCTAATCTGTAATCTGCAAACTGTATAAAACTAATCTAAAACTAATCTGCAAACAAACTGTACAAAACTAATATGTAATCTTCAAACTGTGTAAAACTAATCTGCAAACTGTATAGAACTAACCTGTAATCTGCAAACTGTACAAAACTAATCTGTAATCTGCAAACTGTACAAAACTAATCTGTAATCTGCAAACTGTATAAAACTAATCTGTAATCTGCAAACTGTAGAAAACTAATCTGTAATCTGCAAACTGTACAAAACTAACCTGTAATCTGCAAACTGTACAAAACTAATCTGTAATCTGCAAACTGTATAAAACTAATCTGTAATCTGCAAACTGTATAAAACTAATCTGTAATCTGCAAACTGTGCAAAACTAATCTGTAATCTGCAAACTGTGTAAAACTAATCTGCAAACTGTATAAAACTAACCTGTAATCTGCAAACTGTATAAAACTAATCTGTAATCTGCAAACTGTATAAAACTTTAAGAAAATACTTTGTTAATATTAAATATAAGTTAAGCGTAATTAATAATGCAAAGATACGCGAGAATTGAAACAACCGTAGAATGCTTTGAGCGGACATTTTGACGGCCGTCGGCTCTTCTAGTGTTAAAATTGTGATAAACAGGAGTACTTATTATATCTTTCGAAATACTTTTACTCTTGACAAGTTGATGGCCCTCTGTAGTGAAAAATTGCTCCTGGAGATATTTGGAAAAGCGTTGAACGAATCTAAAATTTCATTAACAAATGCTATCTGCTTAGAAATTTTCATCCTAGAAAATTATTAGCTAGCGTTATATTTTGAACGCAATTTTTAAAATATTAAACACATCTCAGTTTTTGAAAATTCACGGTATTCTGTAGTCTGTACTTCTTTAATTCCACATTACTAAACATTTCGACCATATGCAATTTGTAATTAATTCTAAATCCAAATTTTCTTTTGGTGTTTTGAATTCATGTTGGCTCAAATTCATTAAACTAATTTTTTTAATTGTAGAGCACTATAATTATAGATTACTCAGAGATTTCATAAAGATCGCACTGCTCACTGTAGTCCGGGGTTTGGTTCCCTAGGCCTTAAGAGGTTCGGATTTATAGAGCAGCATGACCACTGTAGTCTTTGAGCCGTAAAACCAAAAAGAAAAAAAAAGAAAGCGAAGAGCAAAGAGCACTATAATTATAGATGACAGTAGGAAAAGAAATTTTGCAGTATGTGTTTTTAAAACACACATTTTCATGATCGATACTTTCTCAATTTAAAAAAATGTGTGTTTCATTTATCGTCGTTCTCCAAAAAATAACTTGGGTTGAAACTTTTTTCAGTAAGAATATTATGGATCAGAGATATCTTCGTTTCCAATTAATTTTTGTAATTCAATTTGTAGCAGTGTTCTCTTTGAACCGAAGTTCTTTCAAATTTCACATTATCCTGGTACGCACGTACCAATGTATGACTTTGAATTTCCAACAGTTTGTTATAATAGTCATAATAGTTGTTATAGTCAAAAGCCTTTCTCCTGCCTACAAATTGTCTGCGATCGAAGTTACGTATATCATTGCTTTTACCCATAATGCAGTTCACATTCTTGATTTCCTAAGCTCTGACATACATTTTACTTATGATCTACATCAGCCTTACGCTACAGTTGATGGACATATTCTTACTGATTTCATTATTCCTTCATACGAGTGTTTATTTTAACCTCTTCGGGGACATACATATCTACGGCTTTTGCCTTCATAATACCCACCATTTTAGTAGTTGCATAAATTATTATTTTCATAAAATTCATTTGTGAAACAAGGCCTTCAACTTCAAAACATTATTAAACTTTTATAGAAACAAGACGGTTTCACTCGTTCTTATCAAATTCGTCTATTGAGAGACAGATACGTGGAGTACATATATAAGTTTATGCAGAACGAAACATGGGGAATTCATACAACTTTTCTAGGAAACAAAAGAAGCCTGCCACCATGACGACATCACACGACATGAAGCTTTTAGATAAATTGCTTTATGTCTCGGATGCCAAAGTAGACTGAGCTCAACATAGCTAAGCTTAAGCTTGTCAAGGAGAATGCATCTTTGGATGGCAGCAGCTATATTTCTGTTTGCCCACTTCTAATCCGGTTATTTTAAAAGAACAGAACAAGTGTGTCACTAAAGATTTTATTATTTGAAAACTGGAATAACCTTTTATAATAGAAAAATATAATTTCTACATATATTATTCTTAATTTTTATGAAATAAAGCCTGTTAATTCAAAGCCATTTATCTGGAATTACAGATAAACCGAATTGGTTATAAAACCGGTGTAATAATTATTTTAATTGCAAGTTTGTCACTAAAAATTGTAATATTTCAAAACTTGATATATGAAGTAAACTTTCACATTGGAGATATATAATTTTTACACAAAATGTCCTTAGCTTTTATACAATAAATGTTATTAATTCAAATAAATTTAACAGGAATTACAGATAATCCGATTCGGTTATGAAATCCGTTTAATAATTATATTAGTTGCAAGATTGTCACTAAAAATTTTAATATTTCAAAACTTGACATATTGAGTAATTTTTTATATTGGCGAGGGATGTAATTTGTGCATGCATTATCCTTAATTTGTATAAACTAAAGGCTTTTTAATTCAAAGCCATTTATTTGAAATTACATGTAATCCGAACTGGGTATATTAAATATAATTTACGCGTTTAGTTTTTACTATTAAATTAACTGTTACTTTTGTAAAAGCATTTACGAATCCAATAAATTTCCTCATCATCATCATAAATACCTTTTCTCGTAACTTTTTTTTATATAATTAATACAAATGTGATTTTTACGAATTGTTCATGGCCATAGTTATATGTCCCCACGTAGCAACTACGCACCAAAATTACAATTATTATCCTCCCATATTAATCCCCAAAAATTCAGTTTTTCAAGAAAAAACTATGAATTAAAATATGCTCAGTTCAGAAAGTGGTTTTGTTTTTAATTTGAATGTATTTACTCGAAACATACTTAATCTCATGTAATTAAACCAAAATATTTCCCATGGTGGGGTCCCCGAAGAATTTTGTAGGATCGAATGAAGGAATTTAAAAGCATAATTTTACGACACATAGAAATTTCTTTGTTTAAACGTAATGGTCGATATCATTGTCTTTAGTTGTCAGTTTCATTAAGAAATACCTTCTGCTTTATATAACTTCTTCACAACCGAAAATAACTCTAATTGTTTTAAGAAGTTTTCGAGTTCTATCGGAGGATTAATTAGTTGTCTTCTTTATTCTGATTTTCCCTGATGTTAAGTCACGTTATTTCATATGCTCGTTTCTGTTTTAGGGCGTAACCCCCAGAAAAGGCGTGAAAGAGTTTTTGGAGAATATGACGAAATCATTTCATTTAAAGTTATCACGTGCCCTTCGCCTGGTGCAGAAGTAACGCATTCGCTTTGCATACTGCTATTCCGGGTTTGATCCCGAACGGCGCCCAAAAAAAAGCTTACCGATTAACTGCTCACTGTAGTCCGGAGTTTGGTTTTCTGGGTCATAGAAAGCTCGGATTCTTCGGAAGATTGTGTGTTCCCGGCTCAGTATGACCCTTGCTGTTTGTGAGCCGTAATGCTAACAAACACAGATATTATGATAAAATAATTTTTGCCACCCACGTATTAATTACAGCTCAAACTAGAGCTTATTGGTTTTGGAGAAAATTATATGATAGTATATGATGATAGAATATGATATTATATGATGAGATATATGGTTATGCTACCGCAGGTATATATATATAGGCCCGAGATCCCCAATAAATTCTAATAAGGGGTTGAGGCCCTCCAATAAATTTAGTAAACATCCCAACGTTTTAAAATTGGGAGTTTACCAAGTTTTTTGAAAATGTAACCTGTCATACACTGGTTAGACAAAACAAGATTTGCAACATAGATTTACAAAAATTCTAAATATCTAGATAAGGTAGAATTCCACAAATGCTCATTGCTAGTCATTGCTAGTTACTGAAGATATTATGGTTATGCTACCGCAGGTATATATTTATAGAGGCCCGAGATCCCCAATAAATTCTAATAAGGGGTTGAGGCCCTCCAATAAATTTAGTAAACATCCCAACGTTTTAAAATTGGGAGTTTACCAAGTTTTTTGAAAATGTAACCTGTCATACACTGGTTAGACAAAACAAGATTTGCAACATAGATTTACAAAAATTCTAAATATCTAGATAAGGTAGAATTCCACAAATGCTCATTGCTAGTCATTGCTAGTTACTTAGATGCAAATTTAATTTCAACCAACCTAAAATTATCTTCCAACGGAAATCAATATACAAATTAGATTTTCCTATTCTTATTATAACTCCTATCTGCCTAGTGATACGCAAGTTATTTTGCATATTTTTACATTACCTCTAAAGCCCCTAGAATTATAGGCTAGCCCATCAGCAGCCATTTTCCTGTTCACTTCCGGTTTCATTTACCTTGGCGATAAAGGTTTTCCACTTTAGAGCAATGATCGCTATTTTGGCATAAAAATAATGAACAATTCGCGATTACCCGACGAATGTAAACATTGGCGCAACTTTTAAGATGTCGCCAATAAATACAATTTGCAACCCTAGCTTAGTTTTCGATTAATGCAAAATTATAATGCAAATAATCAAAACAAACTTTACGCTGCAAACATTCTATGTTTATTCCTCGAATGATTAGAACAATTCCCAGTGGAACACTCACCCATTTCACCTTATTTTATTAAAAATAACACACTTGGAAATCACTCAACTTTAACGCAGCAGTGAAGAGGATCACGTGATACAATGGCATAAAAATGGCGGCCATGCGCCAATTTCCGTTTCTGGGGGCCTGAATTAGCTCCGTCACCCAAATTAAGGTTTGTTTTATTATACTTGTCATCCCAAACTCCTTCCAAATACCCCTTATTTAGTTATCTTTGTTAGATCGTGATTTATCGGCAAAAAACAGCACGAAACTAATTTGGACGTCTAAGGTGGTGTTAGAAAACTATAAAATTAATAGAAACATCTATTTGTAGACTCGAGGTAAGCTGGCAAAAAATTTACAAAAAAATTACTTGTTGAAGCAGAATATCTCTCGGGTTTTGTTCTGTTCTTTTATATATAATACAAGCAAGTACATCTTTTACTTCTTTCTGAATCAGAGTTATCGTTAAAATATTCGACTATACATGAAAACTTCATTCGTCAAAGTTATTAGGAACCAATTTATGCAAGATTATAAACTTCTTCCCTAAATAAATTAAGCAAAAAATATTTCTAAACCATATAGAGCAATGGCCGTTATTGGCAAAAAGCTTCAAGCATTAACTTCGTTTGATTAAAATACAGTACGTAATTTATATTTGTTATGAGATAGGAAAATCTATATTAAAACAACCAACAAATGCAATGTATAAGAATCAGTAACTTAACTTAATTTATTAGATAACTTAAATATTAAGAGTTTCTAAAATAACTTGGCAGAATTTTAAATATAGGTTTATGAAAATATTCTTCGCCAAGTTCCACAGACTTCAACTTTTTGACTTGACTTGTCACAGCTCCGTTAATCAAATCTCGTTAATCAAATTCCACAGGGGAAGCTAGCTTATTTGCATAACTTAAAGATGGTCTCAAGTAATTTAAGGTTACGCAGTAACGTAAAGCAGAATATATCTTAGTTCCTTTATAATTAGGATGCTATATAGTTTACTAAAACACTGCTAATTGTTCAAGATCTTTCGGTAAAAGGAAAACATTTTCTGCATTTTGCATTTATGTAATATACAGAAGAACAATATGCAGTAATAGTATGAATTTTATTTAAAGGTGATAACATTGTATAATTTGTAATGTGTCTAGAAGCAAAATTTGTAGAAATTGGTGATTTTCAGTGGACAAAGTAAGTTGTATAAGAGCTAAAAATATTCGTCACGTCATACAGAAATTACTTATGTTCATAGTTAACTGTACCTTCGTTGCAAAGACAAAATGAGGGATGCTTTTACGGGCCTGAATTGCATATGTGCGGGCGCGTCAGGGGAAAGTGTTCAAGGTGTACCAGGTGTACCAGGTGTGAAGAGAACACCCACAGAACCAAAGTATCACTGGTATTATATTTCTGCATCCACTCATGCTGGCGACTTCTCAAATTGTTCGCTGGCTTCGCCAGATTTTTAAAATTAATTACAATACACTAATGCTTGGCGAAGAGAAAATTTTCTGACACGTAAATATCATATTATATTCTTATTAATATCCCGGGTGTTACTATTTTGCGTGCACACCTTTGTGTCGTTCAAAGACGTACAGTTTTGTTGCACAGATGGAGTTGCTAATTGAATTCTTGGAATTCATTTGGTTTAAATCAAACTAATTAGTGAATAATGGTCTACTGTGAAAAGAAACCCAATATCTGATTAATTTTTGTTCATTTTGCTTCCACAGAGCAAATGAATTATGGCGATAATATACTACCTTACTTCTGCACCACTATATGATCACCACTATATGGCGATCATATAGTGGTGCAGAAGTAAGGTAGTCGTCTAGTGTACCATTAACATGGATTCGATTAAAAACAGTGCCAAAAGAAATCATGTTCATTACCCTCAATGTTATTTCAATGGGAGAGGTACATATTTTGCTCTTTAACTCTCAATGTGCTTTATTTATAAAAAATCAGTTGACGGAAATTTAATGAGTTATACACACTTTACAGAATCACAAGAAATCAAATTTTTTCAGGCATCTTATGAAGGAGAATCCACGATTAAAATTGATGCAAACATGGAAAGTGAAGAAGGAAAACTCGTAAAAAACTAATTCAAACTAAAAAAAATTCTCGCATAAACATGCAAAATTATTAGAAAATGATTGGTGATATTTATGTAATCAAATTTGTTATCCTATATCTGTTTTACGAATTTTTGTTTCCTACCTTTAATTTTTGTACTGATTTGACCGTGGGTTCTCCTGCATAGGATACCTGAAAACATATGATTTCTTGTAATTACGTTAAGAGCTTATAGCATTTGATTTTTATAAATAAAGCAAGTCGAGAGCTGAAGAGCAAAATTTGTACCTCTTCCATTGAAATAACATTGAGTGTAACCTTAGTTTTGAACACGAGGTTAGGACACTTGCCAACAATTTTTGCGTTGTTGTTTTGGTCTTGCTTCTCTAAACCTTAAGTGGGTCGGGTTCCATCGAAAACGATAGACCCCGGCGTAGAATGGTCTTCATAGTTCTTAATTCGTAAAACAAATAATTAACTCATGAATTAAGATGTTTCTAAGGACATGTTTATGTTGCCGATATAAGCAATTTCCTAAAGTATATTTATGATTTTTTATAAATTGCTTATAACTATTTTTACCTATATTCTTGATGGAAAACAGAGTTGATAATTTACTTACATAAAGTTTCGTTTTTACCAGATCTCTGTATTTTGTGAATTGGACGATTATAGATGGAGGTAAAACTCGACATAATTTTATTATTTCGATGAATAATATAATACACAATAGGCACAGTTTTGAAACGAAAATTTATTC
>QLNU02014802.1:33044913-33086270 GCA_006491805.2 Dysdera silvatica
GTTAAAGTACATGCTGAAAAGCCTGATCTCGGAAGAGAGATTTGCAGAAAAATATAGTGAAGGAAGGAAGGAATAAAGGAAGGAATGAATGAAGGAAGGAAGAAAGGAAGGAGGTCAGTCAGTCAGAATTTATTTATGCATAACATCTATAAAAATGAAATACATTGGATACAAGTTAAAAATAAGACTATTTAAAACACTTGCAACCATGGCACTTTGTTTAATTGATGCTCCAAAATATATTCTTTTAATTTGGAATATAAATAGCTTATTTAACTGGAAACGATATCTAATTGGCAACACAAACCATCGGTGAATCGGCAACACTTCGTTGTTCCTTTCAGTGCCAGTAGGACATGTATTCCTGACGAGGGACGCCCAAACTCCATCCGAAACGAGTTGAAATTTATCTATTAAAATTTCAACTATGCGTAAAAGAGTGGTTTCTTCTATTCGTTATTTAAAGATAGCTTCTTAGTTTTTCTAAGCTGCTTCTCTCAGTTGATTCACGTATGTTGTTTTATTTTTTCACATGCAATACAGTACAATCTCACTTGATTCACGTATGTTGTTTCATTTATTCACATGCAATACAGTACAATCTCACTTGGTTCACGTATGTTGTTTCATTTATTCACATGCAATACAGTACAATCTCACTTGATTCACGTATGTTGTTTCATTTATTCACATGCAATACAGTACAATCTCAGTTGATTCACGTATATTGTTTCATTTATTCACACGCAATACAGTGCAATAACTTTATTCAGGTAGTTACATAAATATATTTACAAGGCTTATTACGTACTATTTATCTAAGCAACAATATTAAAAGACGAAGGAGTCTAATGGAGTCCAGGATGCCAAAAGTAAGGAGGTGATATTGGAAAAAAAAAACTATACGATCTGAAAGATGAAAAACAGAAATTAAATATTAAACACTAATTAGAGAAGATTTAATCACAAATAAAAATAGTCCAAGAAGACAGAGTTCTATTAAATGTTTACGAAGAGAGTGGTTGAAAAGGGGCAGTGAATTTCAGATTTTTAGTGTATGAAGTAGAAGATTCCACATCCCACGCACGCCAAACCAAGAGTTGTTGTTGAACAGTCGGGTATAAGATAATTCAAGTTCCGCGTGTTGTGGGCATGGTATGGTGAATGTAAGGATATTAGATTTAAGTATTCACATTTCTTTGTAGCATTAAACATAAAAAATAGCAGACAAAATGTTAAGTTTTGTTTATTCACATGTTAAGTTTTATTTATTCACATTTTAAATTTTTTATTTACATGGAGAAAAATCTTTTCATGGTGAAGGGAAACGCTATGTTTCAAGATCGGCATTCCGTGCTTTCAGAAAGCCCCTTTTCTCCTTTTACTGTCGAAAACAATTTGGAAAATATCCTGTTAGAATGTCGGATGAGCGGAGAACAGTCAATCTAAATAAAAAATATAAAACAGATTACACAGAAAGACGAAAGTGAAAGCGTAAGATAATGAGTTCCTAAAAAAGGTAGGTAGAAAAAATATAAGGGCCTTCCGAAAGGAGAACAGTCCCTTTCTCCTCCTTCATCTTTGGGAAGATCTTCAATAAAAAATGCTAGAGTTTCCAAAATGATTGACAATGGTAACTTATCTTGAATGATTTTAAAGCTCTCTGTATTCCAGAAGTTGGCATTTTGTCACCCAATCCATATCAAGGAAACTTAAATGATCTAACCATTCTTTGCTGTCTTTAGATTTTTAAACAGTGTATAAAGTAGACTTTTCCAGTGATACATCTGCACATTACATCTGCACATTAATAGCACTTTCAAATAAAATTCAAACTAGAATAACATTATACGAAATTAAAGTGGATAGCTCTAATTCATGTGGTGATTTAGAATATTTGCATTTCAATGAGGGGGAACTATTTTAAGGCACGTTAGAAAGTAAAATTCACGAATAGTTTTCCTTGACAACCAAAACTTCAATTTACGTGTTTATTCTTAACAAACGCCGTATCGTCTATTTGTTCTTCCACAGTATGTTAGACCGGAAATTGGTTTAATATACATAAAAGCACAGAAAATGCTTAAAAAAGCGTAATGCATTTGGGTCTGCTTAGCAGAAAAGGTTCTGAGATTGCAATCGAGATGCCAATGAAGCTCTAGATCAGAGCATAGATTAACCACAGTTTTGAAGAGTAGATACAATCGACATTGAAATCCCCACAACAGAAGCAAAATCGCGAGATATCACAATGCCATCGCAATTTTATAAAATGGTGCCCCGTGTCGGACATTATTCATAAAAATTATATTTTTTCCGCAGAACGAAATATATCTACACAGATAGGCGTAGCCAGGGGGCGGTTTTGGGGGTTGTAACCACTATCGCAATGAAATTTTGTATATTTAACATAGGAATATATGAGTTGTAGCTCTGTAATCCCTCCCATTAAGCCTGTACCTCTCCCTTATGAACTTTCTGCCTACGCCACTGCCTATACATACACACTGACTTAATGCTATTACTTAGGATAATTTCAACAATGTCTTTCTCTTAGTTTTTATTTAGACAAGCCAACATCAATGAATTAAAATCGTGTGTCCATTGGAAATTGAGATCAACATTGCTTATGCATTCTTGATCAGCAAATTATTGATTATGACTTAAATCTAAACGTTTTCAGGAGCCATCGTCCACGCAGTGTGTATAAATGAATGTGCTTCACATCGTTATTTCAAACAGAAGTTGACCCCGAGTTACATTGCAGACGACTTCAGTTTAATTTTTGTGCTGTGGCACAGACACGTTAGATTTCAGAAGCAGTAGGGCAGTGATTAAACCAAACTATATGTGATAATTTGGAAAGGGTAATCGATTAACTGTGCAGCCTAATTAAGAATTAAAGTTGCCGCAGAATAGGATCAAACATCTTTACAAATGTAGTTTGGCAGCTGAAGCATCAGCTGTTTGTCTTTTTGGAAACAGACTGAAACACCTTATTGAAGTTAGTGGACGAGGTATCAAGCGACCTTTATTTAAGGTTTCCAATGAATTCGGACCTTGAAATAGCATAGTGGTAACGCGTTTTTCTTGCACCCTGTTTATCCTGTTCGATACAGAACGATGCCAAACACTTTAAAGAAAATGGCACAACGCTTACCGATTAACAGTTCACTGCAGTCCTAGGATTAGTTCTCCAGACTGCAAGAGATTTGGATGTCCCGGAAAAATGAAGACCCACTGCACTACTGTTGTGTGGTTGTAATGCATTCATCCAATGTGCCATTAATCGCGGATTCCACTGACAGTCGTATAGTGGAAAGTGTGCCATCTTTCTACATGCCATAGTGCAGGGTTGAGATTCCTGGATGACAAAGGTTCGCATTTTTTCGAGAACTCTAGATCTTTGCACAACACCAACTTTGCTTTTCCTTGCCGTCTAAAAAATTAAACTCTAATGGATTCTAACCAACTGTTAGTTAAATCCTGTTTCGAACAGTACTAAAATGTGCAGTATTTGCATCTAATTGCAATTTGTGTAAAGAGCTTTTTTTCGCTGGATAGAGATAGCCCGAGGGAAAAAAAGGGATGCTTAGGGATAGCGATAAATATATAAAGTATCGTTTTGTGTACGTGGAAAACATACATTGCGCAATACACACACACACACACACAAAGTATTCCACCAAGCACTCCAGTCCGAGATATTATTAGTAGGCAGACTAGCTCGAGCGAAGGATCTCAGTTGGTTTAATATATTTATGATCCAATATGATAGTATGTTATTGGTATTACTAAAGGGGTATTTTACATTTTCACATAACTTATAGCGATCTATTCACCAATTTCTATATTCTGGACATTAACTTTCTAACAAGAATTCTGTTATTATTATCTGTAATGCATGTATATTATTAATTAATCCCTGTTTTCGATATTTACATAAAATAAACAATCATTTGTGGTGTAAGTGAAGAATAAAAAAAAATAACATTTTTTAATAAGAATTTAACTCCTGTTAATTTAAATACTAAATATGTATTTCATTTATTACGTCGGATTTACTGTTTTATTTAGTTACCCTAGTTTGTCCCAAATAAACAATATACAATTTGAGTGTATTATCAAAATATCCTAAACGCCTTGATTTCTCATTGCCTTTCTTTTCTAAATTAAATTCTTTTTAATAGTTTGTATACCAGACAGAAAGCATAAATTTAGGGTGGCAGTATATCTGCACCATTACGTAAGGTTGAGGGACAGAAAATTAATTATATAAAAATGCAGAAATTGGGGCCAGTAGTAAAATTTCGTAACTGGTCCAAGGAATAAGAAAATATTTTGCAACGTTTCGATAAATAATCTTCCCTTTATCACTTCTCTTGATAAAGAGAAGAGTAGTTCTTGAAACGGTGTAAACTTTTTACTTATACGTTGGGCTAATGACGAAATTTTATTCGTTATGACAAACTCAGGTCTGCCGTTGTATTCTTTTGTTAGAAATCACTGCGTATAAATTACTTACGTAGGAATACATTATTACGTGTAAAAATTGTTTATGAAAATTACTTACGTGGGCATAAATTACTACGTATAAATTGCTTACGAAAACTATTTACATGGTAATAAATTACTACGTGTAAACTGTTCATGAAAATTACTTACGTAGGACTAAATTACTACGTGTAAAGTCTTTATGAAAATTACTTACTTGAGAATAAATTACTATGTGTAAATTGCTTATGAAAATTACTTACATAGGAATAAATTACTACATATATATTGCTTACGAAATTTATTTATGTGGTAATAAATTACTACATGTAAACCGTTCATGAAAATTACATATGTAGACTAAATTACTACGTATAAATTGCTCACGGAATTTATTTACTTAGTAATAAATTACTACGTGTAAACTCTTTATGAAAATTACTTACTTCGGAATAAATTACTACGTGTAAATTGCTTATGAAAATGAGTTACGTGGGAATAAATTACTACGTGTAAATCGTTTATTAAAATTACTTACGTAGTAATAAATTACAATGTGTAGTAATGAACTTATATTTCATGAGTGCAAAAATTAAGATATATGTGATTTATAGCGACGTATATTCCTTGTAAACTACCACTTTTGCAGTTATTTATGATCCGCAATAAGGGATTTCATTGATTATCCGTTATTAAATAAAATTTTCATTCTTCTATTTTTCTTTAAAGTATTATCATATTTATATTATTTTCTATAATATAAATCGTTTGATATTTTTCAATTTTCTAGTATTCTTTAAAGGCTTCAATTAACTTTTTGCGATATACTTTATATTTTGCATTTCCCTTCAAATTTTGTAATGCTCTTTAAATTTTGCAATTTCTTTTTTTTTTAATTATTTTTCATGCATACAGTTTTAAATTAGAAATGTAGTTACGTTTTTATCATCCTAAACTTCATTTTCCTTTTATTATTTTTACCTTCCCCTTGCTATGCATATTCATGATCAACCTCACAAAATATTGTCCAAAATTAATTGGATATGATATTAGAAGTTACAACAGAATACAAAATTCGAGATATACTGAAGAAGATGCATAATATGGGTATTTGTTCCAAAATAATTTTTAATTTAATATTATGACAATATAACCAATACTCAATGAATTTTGTCACTCAGTCGTCAGCCACCATGGGCGACTAAATGTTTTTATTTGGTGATAAGAATATTTGAACTATCATTCATAAATTATCAAAAAAAATTATATCAGTGTTATTATGTGTTTTAGACAGAGACTGTGGTTCCTTTTCTCTCTTCCTTTGTTTGTTGTAGTACCATTCTTATCTAGAGAGACCCGTTTCTCCTGATTTGGCGAGTCCTGATTATAGCTGTTGCTCAATCGTTTAAAAGTTTGAAAAATTGTACCTATATTATCAAGTGCCCAGAAAATCCACATTATTGGGTAAAGTCTTTTATTTTTAATTTAAAGTATATATGATTAATTTTTCACACTAATGAGTTTACATAAATGTTTTTAATTTACTAAAAATAAATAATACAAACTGTAAAATAAAATTGCTGAAAACAAAATTATAAAGTATATCGCTGAAAAATAAACGCATATAAAAATTCAAAACATTCTGCGGTGTTTAGCAAATTTAGCCTGTGTGAATACAATAAATTGAAATGCAAATTTTTGATAAAATAAAATAATACGAGTAGGAATAAGAAAAAATATCAAATGTGTGCACAACAAAATTGATATGAAATGAAAGCGGTATGATAAAATATGTAAGTAATAAAAAATTATCACTTTTTTTGTAAAAGAAAGTCGATTTAAATATTAAAAGTTTGCGAAAGAATTTGTAATCAATTAACAAACTCGTTATCACTCCAAGAATTTATAAAAAATCAAAACGAATATATCATAAATATTTGATTATATTGGTAACAAGAATAATATTTACAAGAACTTTATTTTATTGAAAGGACATAAAAGAAAATATCCCCGTAGTCCTTATAAAGCGAAATAATCTAAAGCAGCGATCGCCGTTAAAAATTTTGGTCGTCCGCAGCAAAATCTGGACATTATTTGCATTTTTAATATTTTATTAATAATAAAACAAAAATAATATTCTAAGAAATTCTCATATTCTGAATGACAATTTTTGCTTTTATATTGCACTAAATTCACGGAATGTGGTCTGCGGGATTTAAAATTATGAATTTAGTGAGTCCCGAGTCCCGAAAGGTTGGCGATTACTGAACTAAAGTACACAGGTCAATATTTTGAATTTCGAAATCATATAAAAAAGTTCCTCGAAATCGTTGGAAATGACGTGAAGAAAAAACATCTCCGAAATTAAATTTGAAATATTCTGTTGATGTGTGAGATCCATTTTTTTTTCAGAAATATCTAGTTCTCCGTTAAAAAGAAAAAAATTCCCTAGAAAACATTTTGAATAGAGAGGTGAGGGAAAAATATTACTATCCGAAAGGAAAAAAAAAAAAAGAGACCAAGGAAACGAAAGTGGAAACTGAATCCTTGAAAAGAAGAATATTTGAAATTAGGTCTGGCAATCGCGCTCAACCAGCCAGGGCAAATTTTCGACCATTATACAAATACGAAGAAGGAAGCATTACTTTGGACTAAAAGCGATACTGGATGAATCGTCAGAAATGCGCTATGTTTAGTTAAATGTAATAACGTCAGCTGCACAAAATACTTAACGGGCAAAACTTAGAACCATTGGTTTCCGTTGCTTCTAGTTAACCTTTATTTAATTTTTATTTATTTATATTATTTATTTATTTATTTTTTTTTTTTTGAGAAAAATGTGTTCATGGCGAAATCAATCTCTAGATCTTGAACACGGGCAAGATGGGCTAGGGGAGCCCACTTTCTCTTTCACAGCCGGAAACAATTTGGTAGAATTGCTCTTAGATGTATGTGTCGGAGAGACAGACAGAGATCGAACTAAATAAAGAATTTAAAAGAAATTTAAAAGAATTTAAAAGAAATATACAAGAGCACGGAAATGGAAGCATGGGATAATGAGCTCCTGAAAACAAAATAGAAACAAACAATCCTGGAGTGGAAATATAGCGCGTCTCCTCCATTTTAATTTTCGGAGAACCTTTAATAGAAAGATAATAATTTGTAAAATGATTGAATATTAGTGTTTATATTGAACACTTTTAGATACGCGAATTTCTTGATTCAGGAACTTTATCAGCCAATCTATACAAGTTAAAATTAGTGATTTTTTGAGAGCAGTTCTTATATCTTCGAAGGAACGTAGAGAGCATAAATGTATTCCGTATAAAATATATTTAAGAATATTAACATTTCAAAGCACATATAATGAACCTTTATTTATACTTCTCTAGTACAATTATATAAACGTTGCGCTGTATTATGTATATTATATTGTTTTGCAATATATTATTTACATTATATTATTTTTTACTATATTATTTACATTGCGTTATATAAGGGTTATATAAGGGGTAGAAAATTTTGGATTCAACGTCTATGGTCTATAAAATTTCAAAAAAATCGATTAGGAATTCTAAAGAAAATAAATTTATTAAACCGAATTGGTGTATTTCCAAAAATATATAATGTTTTTGAAATTTACATGCAAAAAGGTCATTTAAATTAGCAGTATTTTTGAAATTATTTAATTTTAACTAACAAAAGCATGAGGAAAAGGTATAGAACCATGTCAAGAACGGGAAAAAAGTATGAAATCAAAGGCTTGTTTATGCAAATTCTAAGTGAGCAAATGATGTTATGATTACGTAATATGCATGCTTGAATTCTGAGCGGAGGTATATATAGCACACCAGCATCACTTTCTTTTGTTTGTGTGAATTTTTATGGCGCAAGAGCATCTGGGCTATACTGCGTCAAATTGCGTCCATATGGTTAGCTAGCGAAGAACAATGGCACGGATAAAAGAGCTCAATGTCCAAGTTATGAACAGAATAATTAAATGGCTAGCAGAAGGAAAAAATCAGCGTGAAGTTGAGAAGACGTTTTCTTGTTCTCAATCCGCCATTTCAAATATTTGGAAAATGTATAAAGAAACGAAAAACATGACGAACGTTCATCGTTGTGTCAGGCTTCGTGTAACTTCTACTCGTCAGGATCAAACTCTAAGGAAAATATGTAAAGATATGATATTTTCGACCTTAAAACCAATAAATGATCAATGGAAAAAATATCTAATGCTAAAGTTTTGATAAAACAGATATAAAAACATCTATATGGTATGGCTTTTCGCTTTCGTAAGGCCAAAGTTAAACCTAAACTCGCAAAAACCATAAACGAGCTAGATTAAAATGGGGGAAAACGAAGGAAAAATTCGACTGGTCTGGTCTGGAGCGCAGTGATATTTAGTAATGAGCCAAAAATATGCATTGGTAATGGTGATGAGAGTGGAACATTTGTTTGGTATCTAAAAGGAGAAACCATGAATGATTATATGAAGGTCAGCAAAAAGTTTCTTACATCTTCCATAACCTGGATGGGGGAGGGCGTATGTCATCCAAAGTTCCAAGAAAATCATGTATAGTAAGTGGAACTACGAATTCGGAAGCCTGCATCGAGATTTTAAACGCCTTTCCCATTCCAACAGTCGAGTATCAGTTTGAGTATGAGGAAGTTACCTTAATGGACGACAATGCCTCGTGTCATAGGTCTAGTTTTCTTAAAAATTACTTTTCGGAGACAAACTACAAGACATTGGACTGGCAGGCTTGCAGTCCGGATTTAAACCTAATTGAAAATCTGCGGTGGAAACTTAAATAACTTGTCATGAAGCAGCAGTCAACCAATAAAGAAACATTAAAAATTGATATTAAGACCGCATGGGACAAAATTGATCGAGATGACTGCAGAAAACTTGCGGAGTCCATGTCAAAAAGAATCCAGGCTGTCATCAAGGCCCGTGGAGAACATACGTGCTACTAACCAATAAACTTTAATATGATTCCATACTTTTTCCTGTACTCCACCTGATTCCATACTTTTTTCTCACGGTGTTGTGAGTTAAAATTAAATAATTTAAAAAATACTGCTAATTTAAATGACCTTTTTACATACAAATTTCAGAAACAATGTATATTTTTGTAAATACACCAATTCGATTTAATAAATTTATTTTCTTTAAAATACTTATCAATTTTTGTGAAATTTTGTAGACTATAGGTGTTGATTCCAAACTTTTTTCCAGGGGTTGTAATATGTTAAAGCATATTTCGTTTTATATAGCGCAGCACAGTATAAAAAAAAAAGAAAAGAAGAAAACGAATATATGACCATACCAGTAAAGGTCCTAAGAAAATATCGTTAGGTATAACAGACTTGAGAACTTTGAACTTATCTATAGAAATAAAATACAGGGTACCAGGGAGGAAATTACATAAAAAGGTTAAACACTGGTAAAATAGCAATGAAAAAGATCACTCAAGCTTTCGGACGCATCAGCAGCAGTCCTTCATCAGGAGTAATGAACTTATCTAGATAAAACACTTGCAATCAATACCACCATACAAAAGTATTCAAGCACCCCGCTTAAGGTTTTCTCACTCTATTATTCATTCCATTAGTACACTCTTTGTTCTCTCCTCAGGCTTTTATAATTTTAGTTTCTTCTTAGTATTTTACATCTAAGTTATTAAGGATGTCTTTAAGTCCTTTTATATTTTCATATATTGTCAATATCGTCATACATCCGGCGACACATTCCAAAAATTGGGTCTTATATAACTGATGCTGTCACTTTCAATTTCCTTCTTATTTTTGGCCTTAAAAATTCAGTGTAGTTTCGATGTCTTTCCCCATCTCTTTCTTTGAAGCTTGTTCTCAGATATATATATGTTTATTATCCTTTATCCTCTTATACATTTTGATTAACAATACGCTATGTTACATTTATAAATTTATTCGATAGGCAGAGTCTTATATTGCAGTAGAATATTTTCTATTTCGGTCTATTATTACGAGTAATTAATTTGATTTGCTGTTGTTGCAAGTTCTTTAATGTATTCTTATTAACCAAGCCAAATTGTCCCAAACATTAATACAGTAAATCAGATGATTGATATATCAATGGATGGAATTAATTATATAGTAAAAAACACCACGAATCTAAAAGTTAACGCTCTTAATATAAAAATGTTTAGAAATCTCAAACTTTATATAGAGACCATTTTATGCCTTTGTTATACTTTATATATAAAAATATATATTGAGAAAACTCAATCAACAGAAATATAATTTAAATTTTATATTGCTAATAAATGCTGCTTCATATATATTAGTTGGTTTAAAATGTGACAGAGTAAAACGTGGATTTATAAACTGAAAAATAAATAAAACTTATTTATAAAAATGAATAATTCATTCGAGTCAGCTTAGCAAAAATAAATTCGACATGGCATTTAACTGCCAAATAATGAAACTCATAAAAAGCTAATAATTTTGACGTTTACACAATGGAAATAAAATGCATAGATTCAACGGTTGGCCACACATTTCAAAAAAGTTCTTCCTGTCAAACATTGTTTAGAAAATCTATTTAAAAGGAAGTCCTTTTATTCTTTAAAAAATTCAAATAAAGTAAAATCTACGTTGAATAAATTTAACTATAACAGCAGAATTACATACCATCTTTTAGGTAATTACAAATATTTTTAACCCTCGAATTTCACGAAGCAAAATCGACGTTAATTCTGCTGCATAGAAATCGTCACATGCCTTGAATTTGCAAGTTAAAACTTTTTCTTCATACGAGCTTAAAATTACAATTATTCTATTTTAAGAATTACTATCCTTCTCAGGGTTCTTCCCAATTTTTTTTATTTAGTTAGCGTGAGTGTGCGTTTGATATACAAATAAACAGGTTAGGAAATAATTGTCTTCAGAATCGGATTTGCGATTTTGCCGATAGTCTCTGGTATATTTTGCCTCTAGTAGTCTCTGACATATTTTGCCGCTTATCTTACTAAACATAACTAAAGGCGTGACATAGATTTTTGGCGCTTTTGACAAATTCTTCGTTTGACGCACTTGCCGGGTATTTCAAATCCTTCTTTTCACAAGTATTCGCAAATTCGGAGTCTTTTGAACCTCTCTCAAGGCGCCATGCAAATTCCCTCTTTGCCAAAGCCTAGTTATGTCTTGGGACGTAACAAATCAAAATTAGTAATTCAATTAGTAGACCAAAAATCCGCTTTTTGCAAACTTTTCTTTGAAAATTTTCTGCTTCGTAAACTTCATCGTACTTATTAATTTTTGCCACCCACGTATATTTAGGTCAAACTAGAGCTTTTTAGTTTTGGAGTAAAAGAGGCGCTGTTTCTCATCCTGATTCGAGTCAGGGTCTCACGTTGAGCTGCTGTTCTGACCTACTAGACCGAACGAGGACAAGAACAAACGCAATTTTCTTTATTTCATCAGAAAACATCGTTTGTTCTTGTCCTCGTTCGTCTAGTAGGTCAAGACACCGCGGGCTCAACGCGGGGACCCTGGTTCGAATCCAGGATGGGGAAAGCGTCTCTTTTTCTCCAAAATTACATAAGCTCTAGTTTGAGCTAATTAATACGTGGGTGGCAAAAATTATTGTATAATAAATTCCCCCACGAAAACTCACAAAAATCTCGCCCCGGAGGCTTTTCTGTGTTGACCATATTTGGCAATTGTGTTATCCCTGTGAAGGGTAATAATATCTTACATCGAGCATACTTAGCCTATTGGCAAATGCGCCGCTGATCATCTTCATATGATGTATGAATGTATCGGCGTACACAGAAAGTTCGTAAGGGGGGGTTATATGCTGAATGGGGGAGTTACAGAGCTACAATTCACATAGTCCTATGTTAAATATACAAAATTTCATTGCAATCGTCACCTCCTGCTCCAATGTATGAATGGATGCCTTTCCAACGGCTAACTTATAATTCATACAGCTATACTTTACATTTAATGGTGCACTCTGCTGACAGAGATTGATCGGAACCGATGGAGCACTAAATCAAACAAGTCAGGTGTAGTCAGTTGAAGAGTGTAGTTGGGTGACCGTGGTATGATTAATGGTCGACGTTGTCATGGATTAAACCACAAAATTAGGATATTCGATGATTTTTGACACCTAAAGTATCGCTGTAGTTTCTTTGGAGGTGGTAAAAGCTATTTAAAAATACAATAGGACTTTTATTATCCATTTTTTTTTACTGGAAAGCTAGATTAATCGATTTTCGTTAGCTCAGTGATTATTTTTATCTTATGCCTTTGGACGATTGCAAAACAAAATCAATTTAATATTCAATTCACTCTCTCATTGATGTCTTTCTAATTATCGACTGTTTCTGTCGAATGAGGACATTCTGCAGTCCTGCAAATGCTTCATATTATGTTTTACGTGCAGTCATATTAAGGACTTTTCCTGGTTTACGATGTTCTTCTCCGTCTCTTTCAAAGTCTTAAATGGGAGAGTTTACTATAATTGCTGACGTCAAGAGGAAGGGTTTACGATTAAGAAGTCTAGTCAAGGAGTTACAAAGCAAAGAATGATTTCACGGTAAAAATTAAGAAATTAAATTCATTTTGAAAACGACAACACTTCTTTCTAGTTAAAAGAAACATGACATAGTGGCTTCTGGCGTTGAAAGTTAGGCAACTGTGTTAACCCCGTGTAGGGCAATACGATCTTATATATTCATATTATAAAAATATATGATTCTAATTAATGAGAAAACTGGTGCCAGCCTTCTAAATAAATTTTGACTTATCGGTAAATTTCGATTTTTCTATCTAAGATTAGTTTCAACTTATTCGAATTAAAGACTTTCTGCTGTAGTTGACGGAGGGTATTTCACGTAAATAATACACAGAAATCATGCCAAATGAATTCTAACATACTTATAAATCTGGTGTCAATAATTTCTGAAATGAATAGTGGTTACATCAAGCCTTAATTATTGTGGTTAAATTTTTTCTATGAGTAAGAAGTTTGAAAGCACTTGATAACTTGTAAAATCTGAGTTTATGTAATACCTTTCTAAATATATTTATATATCGAAATTATTTCTTACCATGCGCAGCTTTGGCATAGTATAGCCCAGATGCTCTTGCGCCATAAAACATCCAAACAAACAAACAAACCATGCGCAGCAATCGGTAAGCATTTTGTAGATTTCATTCGAGAGAAGGAACTCCGGCCACTTGATTTATAATATTTTTGTGATAGAATATTATAGTTTATGATCAGTATTACCAGCAAGATCCTTAAATTTTGATCCAATTTGCTTTCTTTCTGTCCAGGAATTTATATAGACATTATCTTTCTGGAGGTGTTTTTGTTCTTGTAAGTTGTAGTGCACCTGTATATGTGGGTATATTGTCGACACGAAGGTTTTTAAAATTAGCGGAGCGGCAAAAACTTATTATATAAATTTTTACATTAAAATATACCATAGGCGTACGCCGAAAGTTCGCAAGGGCTATTATAGGCTCAATGGGGGGTTACAGAGCTACAACTCACATATTCCTATGTTAAATATACAAAATTTCATTGCAATGGGGGTTACAACCCCCATCAACACCCCCTGCGTACGCCAATGAATACGTAAAATTGTAATTCATTTCAAATTATTGAGAGAGGAGGGCTGGAGTCCCTGTACCCATATGTCTACACCTAGGGTATATATAATTTTTGCTGTCTATATCTTTGTTTTCCCTTTTTAACTAAGATTCGGCTAGTTATTCATCTATGGCAGCGGTTCTTTAAAAGTGGTCCTCGGACCCCTGGAGGTCCGTGGAACCCTATCAGGGGGTCCGAAAGATCCTCCCACTGTTCCACAAAGGATCGGAAAAATAATGAGACCAGAGCATTTATTTTCAATGCTAAGAATAAATTATGAGGGGACGAAAAATTCCTTCCTTAAATAGTGAAAATTAGTGATGAAACACTAGAAATAAATACATATGATGCAAATTCCGGGCTTTAAACTTTGAGTTAATTCTTGGGGGTCTGCGAGGGTGAGTGAACTCTGAAGGGGGATTCGCGGTCTAGAAAAGTTAAAGAACCGCTAATCTATGGTACAAGTTACGAACGACAGGATCTCCAACCGCCATTTTACAACAGTTAGTCAATTATTGTTGTATATACAATGAATTTTCAATCTTTTTTGTGTTCCTAATTTTTGTTTGATGGTTTCTCACTACTCTTAAAAATTATAAATTTAATGGATCTTTTTTCATCACACATTTGAAATTTGGCTGTTATCGACAGCGTTGCACAATATCTGACCGTGAGAATATTTAACAACTGGTCAAGCATGACACAATACGCGCAACGCCAAAGATTATCTTTTAAAAGGAATCAAAGAGAAGGAAAGTTATTCGGTTGGCGTTTTTTAATTTTGGTAGGGTTAGGAGTAGAATCCCATTGCGATTTTAAACATTCGTTGTTCCCACGTTAGCCTGGAGGAAATTAAAATTCCAAAACGGCAGGCACTAAGGACATAAATCAAAATCCTCTGCATTGCGTTTAATTTACACTAAACTTGATCATTTTCAAGCGTCTCGAGATTCGTAGGACAGGTTAAGGCTTTCGTTCTGCTGCAGATGTCTTATTCTACAGTCTTAATGTATAAAAATACAAACAAACCACCTTGGCGAGAACTAATTTTATTGCTCAGAGATCATGATAGTTTCTCGATAGTCAGTCGATTTTGTCCGAAAACAAAACGGTATGTCATCGATTTTATTCCAAAATACACGCAGGTGAATTCTTTTCATACAAAATTGAAAATAATGAAACCATACGCTACAAGGAAAGGCTCTAATATTGGGTGTGTGCAAAAGTTCTACCCGTCTTTGGAGATGCAAGTGCATGAGTGGATTCAATATCGTTAATGACGCTGTGATGGCTGGAATTTCCCGCCAGTGAAATGCGTAGACAGACAGAAAATAAGACAATACGACTATAAAAATAAATCATTTGGAAACAAATTGAAGCGGTTTAAAATGGCAAGTGATAAGGAGCATATCTATCAGCTACTGTTTGTTGTATAAGTTTGATAGGGGGCAGTACTGAAGTCATAGCATGTCGAATCATGCTTCAAGAAAGCGGGGGATGCAGTTTACGATAGCAGATGTCGTCGTGGGTTTTCGAAATTCAGAAACGGAGACAGAAGTTATAAAGATCAACAACGTTCCTGACGTCCATCGATGACTTCTGGGAAGATTCTGGATCAGGCTACCCACACACACAGGAAAACAGTTGGAAGACGAATACACGCATTTGACTTCATCGCTTGGGAAAAACCGGGTAGAATTTTTGCCCACACCTAATATAAAAATTACGAAGCCAAATTTGATTTCATAATATTGTCCAAATAACACTATGAATTGTAATGGATGATTTTACGTTACCTTCTCAATCTTATGACAATTTAGTTACAAGAGCCCAGTGGCGTATTAATTTAAAACTCATGGGGCTCAAGTCGCTTTAAAGAATATTATGTGATAGTAGCTTATAGAAAATAATGTTTTACGATATACAATGTTGAGCGTGAAGCCATAGAGCTCCTTCCTTTCCTATGACACCGATGGAGTCAGTCACATATGGTTATCGTGTGCACTTTTTTTTTGTTAAATGTAGATTTATTTATAGAAGTCGATCACTACTGAGATCAAATTAAAAAACAATTTTTATCAACGTTTTTTAGGCGTAGCAATAGAAACGACGATGTTATGGAATGGTAAGATGGTGGAACGTTCGCAAAGAAAAGAAATGATTTCCGCCTGGTGGGGAATGATTCCACGACCTTCTACAATCCGGGCAGGTGCTCTTACTAACCAAGTTACAGACGAAAAAAGCTAAATCCCTTACGAACGTATTTAAAGTGCATTTTCCGAAACCGGATATTTCGCCGAATGAGGCAGTACATGGACTGCTTTTTAAACCTAATTGCGAAGAGATCGGTATTAAAAATTCATCGAAACGCCCTTGCAGCAGATATATTTATACAAATCGAACACTACGCAGATTAAATTAAGAAACAATTTTTATCAACGTTTTTTAGGCGTAGTAATAGTAACGCCGATGTTATTGCATTCACAGATAGTGAAACGTTCGCAAAGAAAAGAAATGTTTTTTTGCGTTTGATGGGGGGCGATCACACGACCTTCTACTATCCGTGCAGGTTCTTTTACCAACTGAACTACAGCTGACGAAACCGTTCCGTGAAATAACCGGTTTCATAAAATAAACTGTAAATATTTGAGTAAGGATTGAGTGTTGGTCGTCTGTAGCTCACTTGGAGCACCTGTCTGGATTGTAGAAGGTCCTGGGATCGTGGCCCACCAGACACAAGAAACATTTCTTATCTTTTCTTAGCGAACGTTTCCACTAAATAGGCGTGCCATAATATCGGCGTTAATATTACTACGCCTAAGAAACGGCAATAAAAATTGTTTCCTACATGTGGATTAACCTTTGAATAGAATAATATCGGCTTATTTATTTCAAATTTCCGTTTCCTTTAATGTAATTGTAAGTCATTGTATTTTGTTGAAACACCCCTTAAGATTAAGAAATTTTATTATAAATTCACATAGGATAAAGAAAACTATTTATAACGCAATATTTTTGCCAAAAAGCCTTTTCTATAGATAAGAAGGAATTTTAAATTTCATAATTATTAATTATTTTAAATTTTTTCAACGATTTTAAAGATCATAAGAATTTATATCAGAATATTTATATAACAAATTCATGTATTTACTTTCTAAAATCAGTGCTTTTTTACAAATTGAAAAGAGCTTTTTTTTGCAAATTTACTTAAATACTTGCGTACCGTCTAAAAGCGAAAGTGTGAATATAAAATATTTCATCAAGGCTTTGTATAAATAAAATTTGAAGCAGTGAAAAACTAAATATTCAAAAGGCACTATTTTAAGATGGTTTATAAATAAAAGTTAAAGTTACAGTAATAATAATAATATTGCCTATATAATTTCGTCGTATGTCTCAAACATTTATTTTATTCTGAAATGGTAGCGTAATTAAGGATGATTCGAATGAGAGTCTCAAGGGTATCTGTAAATATATATTTAAAATTTACATACATAACGAATATGTATATTCATATTTCTAGCATTAATTATTCAAGAAATCCACGAAATAATTTAATATGCACAATATTCTTTCAAAATTATTCAAATTATTGGTGACGCTGTTTTGTATGAAGGAATCATAATTATGGATTTTATTTTTTTACTATCTATATCATACATATACATGCGTGAATACATAATTGCTAGTCACAAATTATTATCTGTAAAATGCCCTCAAAACATTACAAAAACGAGCTTCAATGGCTTTGTCTGTTAATCATTTAGCAATTGTGTTAGCTCCGAGGAAGATAACAATATCTTACGAAACCTTATACACAGAGAAAGGGAGCAACGTTCTTGTGCCTTGATAGCCGAGCTGGTTAAGGCACACAGGTTTGTACAGAGGGTCCCCAGTTCGACTCCGGCACAGACAGGGGCGGACACATTCATTCATTTTGGGGAATTTGCCCTGGTCTTGGAATAACGCTATTTATTTAACAAGAAATTTGGAAATTTTTATAGTGTAGAAATATATTTAGGGTAGCCATGACCCCTGTGACCTCCCCCCCCCCTGGGTCCGCTCTCTGATTCAGGACAGTGTCTCTTTTTCTCCTATACACAGAAATAAATTTAAACATGCAAATACTGAAAAGAAAATGCTTGGTTAAGTGTTTCGAAAATTTGCACAATTCTGCGCGTAATACAGTCTCTCTGAATGGAAATAGATAAGTACGGAGGTGATTATTTCAAAGTGGTCATGAAGTTATGCGCAGTTGCGAAAAAGACGCTACAGTGTTTAAAAAAGGGAACATCGTTGGCTTACCTCAAATGCTAAAATCTTGCAAGAAATTTCTTAAATCAATGGCACTGGATTATAAAGTGTCCAGCGCATAGATTGGAAACCTTGTAAAGGTGTTGTTCCAAAGTAATACTTCAATATCCTTCCGTGCGCCCTCTTACACTCACTCAAATGGTGAAAATTTATTTTACTACCTAATTCTTAATGAACGTTAATAAACTGGTTAATTAAGAAGATAAAAATGAATAATTAATCAATTTAGAAAGTAAAAAACTCTTAGTTAAGCTTTATTGGATGTTTTACAATGTGTTTTATTTTAAAAGCACTTTGCTTACCATTCAAAAGTAGATCGTTCCAAGTATGACACACATGTCATAAGTTGCCGTGTATTTCTAAAGTCCCTGAAAGGTGACAGTAAACCTCGTGCTTCGTATTTATGGTAGAAAACATTTTGAATTATCATGACCAAAGACGAATAAAACGTGAAATAGAATCGACAAAATCGACCATAAAACTAACGATCATGTGCAATGCTAAAAACAAATATTTCCACTCGCAAAAGGAGACAAGATCTTCAGGAATTATAATTATATAGCTGTGTTTAAATAGTAAGCCACTTGCTAATGAGATTAATCGGGAAAAAGGATCCCGATTTTCCAAAGAATATAAAGGTCAGATTACTGATGAATGGGAATAAATCGTGTGGTCTGATGACTCCAGATTTACTACTTATAATATGCTTAGGGACTAGTGTTAGACGGGGGACTGCATAAAGCATTAGGCTCGGTGAACTTTATACACTGTACAAGCCTCAGGAGGGAGTGTTATGAACTGTGTTTGCCTATGTTCGTCCAGTCAAGATTCATCAGTATTATGCAGCAATAAAATTAAGTCAGAAGAACAATTGAATATGCTAAATGATTAGTCAGTTCTTTTCTTTGACGGAAAAAGCATATTTTAGGCCAATTCCATCATTTATCGAGCTCTGGGTATAAAAGATTAATTTAAAAAGAAGGAGGTATTATTCGACCTTTGAATTGGCCACAATAGGATCCTAAACATAGATCCATTAAATATATATGTGAAATAAACTAGTTGTCAAATAACTTAGCTTTATTTTTGTCTTTTAGAGAATATATATATTGTTTACATCGTATATGTATGAATTCATGTGAGGCACATATTTATATATGATCATATATATAAGTATTCAATATTAATTTTATTACAATTCGTATATTAGTTACTGAAGAAGTTAAATAACACCCACGTGAACAAAGAGTTTTATTTTGTCCGATTTTATGAGACATATATTTTATGCATCAAAAGATAAAAAATATAGAGTATGAGAAAAGTGGGAACGGATGCTTTTCTGAACAAATTGCGGAAGAAATTTCTTTATTTTTTCTTGAAATAAACTTCTTATAAAGCTCAATAGCTGCAATTGCACTTGTCAGTTATTGGGTTTACGTTGCGAAATCTCCTAAAAGAAATACGCCGAAAATAGCGAAAGTGCCCTGGAAATTAAAGTGGAAGAATCTGTCCAAGTGTAATGCTTTTGTTAAAGAAGTGTAATTCCCAGTTAGAGAGAGAAAGTAAACGTAATAATCAACTATTTTTTCCGATAACAAAGAAGATAAAATATAACTATCTGTGAAGGAATCTATTCAAGAAGTGCTATATCTCAATCATGAAGACTACATTTGAAATAGTTCAGAGTATCCAATATAATCTTACAGTCCATGTCTTGAACTAGGTATTGTCATCATAGCCAAGCAAAAAGAGAATTTACTCTTTCTTCAAGATAAAAAGAGACTAGATATATAGTTACTGGAGTATCATCTGCAGTGAATATAAAAGCGGGAATATAAGAAACGTGGAATACAAAATACTTTGTAGCCAAACGTGGAATAACTATCAGTTCAGGAAACTTAGTTCAAAGTGATTGTCCATATCTATGTTGTCTTTGTGTCATCCCTCCTCTGCTCGTGTTAAAAATATTACATTAAATAGCATATTTTCTTTGCGAAGAAAGAGTGTGAAAGTGTGGTTATTTTGATAAATTAAGTTTACTAAAATTAAAAATTAAAGCCTTTCAATAATTTTTTAAATTGCTCCTTTTTTATCCGAGCCTCAATACAGCAAGAATGGGTTATCATATTTATTGTGTATTAACACCGTTATTGGAAAATGAATAAAATTTATTGTTATTATGCAGCAAAAAATAAATGGCGGATAATGCTAATGATATACCAAATTCTAACAACTTTTTTCATTTTGAACATATTTTATAACAATTTTCTTTTCAGAATACATAAAATTTATAATTTATACGTACGACACACCGCGCAAAAATATAATATGAAATAAAACACATTAAGCACGGTTTTAAATAAATAACGGCTTATACCTATTTCGGAAGCACATTAAGTTTCCTTCTTCAGAACTTTAGTTTTGAACTCCCCTCTTTGAATCCCCTTTATACAAAGGTTCTGAAGAAGGAAGCCTAAACGCGCTTCCGAAATAGCTATAAACCATCGTATTTATTTTAACTGTGTTAATGTGTTTTATTTTATATTATATATAAAAATTTGTCGGTCCGTATTTAATAAAATTTGGCTGTTTATAATATAATAAAGCTGTTTTAATTAATTTATAAAATTTACCTGCCCATAGTTTAAAAAACATTCTCTTCCTAATAACTTGCCTATCACAGCTCATAAATTTATTGATTTGGCATTGAATAAAGTCCATTGCAATTGCATATATGAAAATTATATATTGTTTTTATGGAAAACTCAGTCTATAATTTCTTTATAGACAGCTATAAAATGATTGTTTGCCCCGGGATTTTACTAAAAATGACCATATTAACTATATGCTATTGAAATCATTATGTTCAATTAAGGGAAGTCTAAGTTTATGTGCAATTAAACATCTGCAAGAGGCATTGTCCGTATAAGATGAATGTTCGGGTTACAAACGGCTATTTTGACGGTAATTTACAATCCATACAAATGCGTTTTGGGGTTAATTATGTGTCATCTGTCACTGATTGATTGAACCCAATAGAGCAATAAACCAACCATTGCAGGTGTAGTCATTCAGAGAGTGCCATCGGTCTGGCTGGCTGCAGCATGATAAATGACGAACGATGTCAAGAGTAAGCGTTGTCATAGAGTAAAGGAACCTGTGATGTGCTAACGAAATTTTGGTATCTGAAGAATCAAAGATTATTTTCGAAAACGTAGTAAACCATATTTTTGTAGTTGATGTGTGAATTATCACGCAATCACTATTTACAATCTTCAATGAACTCTAACGAACATTTTGAACTCTGTCCGAAAAATTTCTTAAATTCACAGTATTTGCACCATCTCATAAATGTGGCAGCTACTTCTGATGAATGATCATGAATAAGAAGGTTGGAGAGCAACAGAAATGTAATCATGACTATATAAAACCAAATTCAATTTTTATGCATGGAAGTTACGTAAAGGGAGAAAATTCATCCCCTATTTTAGCATAGTCTTTTAAGATGCCCCACATGTGGGTTAATTCGCTTCATCAAAGATAGTCCCCTTTCGTGATTGATAGCAATCCGTTTGTGAGTAAATCCGATGGTGTATTAGTGTCATCAATGAGAGAATTAGCACAGTAGTCAATGAAAATAATAATAATAATAATAAAAACATAAGCCACACTGTGTGGCTTATGATTTTATTGACAGGGGCGGACTAGGAGCTTTCAAACGGTGCATACATTGGGTTTTCGGAGGGTGCGAGTCATCGTTCATTCGGAGATACGAGTCCTATTATTACCCCTGAGGGCAAACCGGCCCAGTTTGCTCTAGACTACACAGTGTTAAAATTAAATATTCATGAATGAAATAGTAAATGTTAATGTCACTTTTGTACCCGTTTTACTCTCTGTTTTTGTGATGTACTGTTTATTGGTTTTAAAATATTATAACTTTCCAACATTCGCTTTAGTTTGAACTGGGCATAACTAGTCAATACATATAGATATAACAAGAACGCTGGATAAAATTAGTTACTTTTAATGCTTCCCCCCCCCCTAAACGAGTTAAATTTGCATAAATACGGTTCGTTGTTATTTGACAAAGCAAGTGATTTGCTTTTGATGAGAAGAAAAGGTGCTACTTTTGTGATAAATAGAATATACATCTGCATGACACACACTTATAGTTACATTTAGTAGTATTTAGTATTTTAGTCACGTTAGCTGACGTCATGGTGCGAATCTGAAAAGTACTAACTTAATAAAATGCACGTCTAAATTATCTCATTAAAACAAATACATTTTTTTTTCTAGTATACAATCTATAACGGACCTTTTTATCTAAATAATAGACTTGTGTCAACTCAACGCTTCATCCTGCTCTATATCGCAGTTTCTCAAATGACATGTGTCCCCATGTAGACAAGTGGACATGTGTCCCCATGTAGACAAGTGGACATGTGTCCCCATGTCTACATAAAACAATGCTTTGTTCTATAATGATTTTAGATAAATATACACACACTAAAAATTATTGTATTACTCATTTATTCTATATAAATAATGTATATTAAGGAATCCTAAATTGGTAAGATTACAGTTTATTAAATACGTTATCTAATTGGTGGAGAGCATTGCAAAAACTTTTGTGTTTGCTCTCCACCATTACCCATATACTATTGTCAATAGTCTCCAAATTTAATCAAATTTCAATTGTTTCGTCAGAAAGCTATCGTAACATATATATAAACAACTAGTGTATGTTGGTTGAATGAAATTATTTCTATTCTATTTCATGTTATTTTCACTTCCATTCGGGAGATATGCCTGATGAAAATATTTTTCTTTATGTTTATATAAAAGCAAAAGACGTATTAAAATTTATTATGCGGCTGCTATACTCTTAACGCAGGAAAAATTGCAAAGACAAGTCATTTTTAAATGCCTTGTAAGATGTTTTATCATGAATGCATTCTCAGGGATTAGTGATCCTTCTTGGGTTTCATAGTATCTTGCATTTGATGATTCATTGAAATTTAAATAGTCTTGGATTATATATATTAGATTGTTGGAAATATTGTAAAATTCCAAACTAAGATCACCAGTTAAAAAAAACATTCCATTAAGTAAATTTAAATACGCTGTGAAAATACGTTTACCATTAAGCGACGGGATTATAAATATTGCCCAAGTAAGCAGCATTCTTTTCTTTGCAGAGTTGGAAAAGATTCATGCAATTTAATGGTTTAGATTAAAAAGAGTGAAGTTCGTTTAACTCTTATGGAAACAACATTTAATTACAGGTGAATTTTTAAACAAAGCTCTTTGAAAGATTTAAAATATTAAATCATATATTATTCGCTATATATTACAGATAATATGCGAATAGTTTGTTGAAAGTCTATGTCCATTTAAATAGACAAGGTGTGATCATAAAGCATCTGTACTAAAAGGGAAAGGTAATAAAATACGGCTTTTAACATAGGATATTGTGCGTAAATGAATCGCAGGAAAAAGTAGAGCTGGAATCAATTAAAAGTGCTGGAATCAATTTAAAGAAATCAATTAAAAGTGCTTGAAAGAGGTTACAGCGAGCTGGAACACACATTTAGCCATTAAAATTAGAAAAGTATATCTTCACTAAATTTGCGAATATGTTTTAAACCGTGCCGATTGAATTTCGTGTCATTGTATTCAAACTCCATTTTCACGATAAATTTCCCCGTCTTAACATTTACAAAATTAGATTAAACACGGCAAATGCTAATTACATAAAACGTATAGAAAACTATTTAGAATTATTTAATATTAAATTAATATATTTCTCATCAAACTCACTAGATGCAGGGTTATAATGTTGCAATTTTGAGTAAACTTAATTTATCACTAACATACATTTTATATTTATGCACATGTAAAATATTATATAAAAATAACTAGGTTTTATCTTATCTGTATAATAAATATATAAAGTAAATATTAGTAAGAGGTTAATCTTAACTAAATCATTATGTTTTCAAAGCAAATATCGAATGCTTAAACTTATCACACACACACACAAAAAAAAGAAAATTATCAGAATATAATACAATCAGTAATGTAATCCGACATAATTATCTTCCGTTAATAAAATGTCGTTTTAGTACTTTTCTGCTGTTCCTTTTTATACAAATGGAGATTCATTGGGGATGGAAAAAAGAATATTGTTATAAGACAGGCACGCCATATATCACGATACAAATTCTCTGCTAGAAAGGTAATGGCATGGTGGTATTAATTGGCAGTTGGAAAGATAGTAGGGAAGTCAGCAAGTAAAGTTATGGGCCTCGGTGGTAACACTCATCATGCAGACCACAAGCTTCGTTCATAAAATAATTATCAATCAAGCAAAATTTGTCCCCTGGAGAGTTATTCTAAATATGGGATGTCGACTCTTACGCTTGACCTAATCGGGGTTTCCAAACTTGTTAGAGCCCCGACTTCCTTCACATCCCATAAATTGTTAAAGGTTCCCAAATATGCAATAAATGTAAAACTCAAACGTTATAAATGTTTTTATATAATACGTCATTAAAAATGTGATGCAATATGTGATATAATATTATATTCAAAACGGGTGATAATATGTGATTCAAAACGTGTGATAATATGTGATTCAAAGCGCGTGATGATATGTGATTAAAAATGCAATACAATATATGATTAAAATGGTGACACAATATGTGATTTAAAATGCGATATAATATGTGATTCAAAATGTTATTCAACGCTGCGATGCAGGCTTTGATTAACTTTACTATACAGTAACAAAAAACGAGTTTCACCGCATTGCCACTAAACGTTTGATTTCTTCTTTCAATGTCTTCTTTCATTTTGTAGAGCAGTCAAATAAAATTTTTAAGGGGCATAAAAAGACAGTGCAACAAAGTCAGATATTGAACGTGGGAGTCCAGACGGTAACGAAAACCCGATTTCATTGTCACAAACTTTCATACTGCATGGTATACCCTTTCAGTATGTCGCTTCATTTTGTGAGGCCAAAATACATTTGCTATGGTAAAAGACAAATACCTTTTCATGTCAGATATCAGTACAGAACGCTATGCAATGACGAAAAACCACTTTCCTCATTAATGGCAATCAAATTGCTAGCTGACAAACATTTTGTTCTTCTCTTTTAGTATGTTGTAATTGGCAGGACCAAACTAATTTTTTATGGGGGGAAGGAAGCATGCATTCTCACTTTCGGTATTGCTTTCAGGGCCCTGATTGAAAGCCAGTTTAAACTACGAGCCTGTATAAAATGCTAGCTTCGACGCCCTTAACTTCTCGTCAAACGTCTCAACGCCCTTGAAATGGAACAAGCGACGTCTCTACGCCCTTAACACTAGAACTACCGACACTTAAGACGAAGCTATTTCTACCAAAACCAGCCAAAATGACTGGTCTTTAAAAAATACGTAATAATAAAATTTTTTTTTTTATTTATTGAAAAATTAGTTTCTTACAAAAGGAATTTCATGCTGTGTAGTACATTTTATGTAGTACGTGGGACCATGATCCCTAAATGAGGATTCTTACATTTTATCACTTACACATTAATAAGAATAATAAGTATAATAAAGAAAATATGTTTCGGTAACAAAAAATTTAAATAAATTTTCATTTCAAAGTTAAGTTATTTTTATAGTATAAAGTAAATTATTTGGTATAAAATTTATAATTTGTCACATTCCCATCATAGATTTTCTTTTGAGTGCATTTTCCGCATACATATTTTTTACAGATATTACAAATGGTGGTAGTCTTATTATTATTGCAGTACCCTATTTGGCACCATTTGCGTGAACAAAGTAAGGTCTTTGAAGTTGTAGGTACATTAGCTTCTCGTGATTCCATCCCTGGTTTAACAATTTTATCGGCATTTTCAATGGCAAGTTCATCTGCTAATTGAAAAAGAAAATCTTTTCTGGATATCTTTTCACCTGTTGTTTTTCTATATAAGATCCAGGCATTTATGCCAGCTAAATCTAAAATGTTAAAAAATACTTGAAGTGGCCATCTTCTTGATCCTGATTTTACGCTATATTTCTTTGCCATTTGGTCTGCAATGTCCTTCACTGCCATAGAGTTCATCATCCTCAATATCAGAGCATTCCATTCCTATATCGTTCAGGTTTTCCAAAATTTCAGAGATTTTCAATCGTTTTGCCATTTTCAGGGCTTATAAAATCAGAAATAGTGATTACATAAAGATTATATTTGTAATCATTTTTCTCACCTTATACTAATTGAAATAATATGTCGTTTATTATAATTTATATAACTATTTTATTATTATTTATTATATTATTATAAAATGTAAGTGCAATATTCATAACACATTCTACGTCTCCAGATCTAAATGAACGACTAAATATATTTTCGAATGAATATGGGCATGAATGCATTAGGTTTTGCATTAGATTTTGCATTAGCATTATGATCGATATTGATTTTTCTTGATAATTATCACCATCATACTGAATGATACGCAATAAAAGTTCTAAGAAACTCTAAAAATTCTAAAAAGTTCTAAGAAACACTTTGTAGTTATACAAAACGAGTAAACTTGTTAATTCGTGATCGGTAAGCAAATTGCAGGATGCTTTTACACTTTAACTGGTAGCAGTCATTTTGACTGGTGCTGGTATAAGTAGTCATGATACAAAATTATTTTGTATTCGTTGAATAAAAAAAAAAATTATATTCATTATACTATTTCTTGAGTTATCGTTGCAAAAGTCATGACATCGTTGCGAGAAAAAAATGTAACATGAAGTAGGAATTTTAAAATAAAATTGCAAAACCAGTCATTTTGACTGATGTGGCAGTTCTAGTGTTAAATGAGACAACTGACGTCTCGATGCCATTGAACAAAACAAGCAACATCTCGACGCCCTAAACCGAAACCCGCGATGTCTCAAAAGACCGGCGACGTGCAGTTTGAAAAACCCTGGCTTGAACTATGTATTTGCTAAACGTAAGTTATTATTTTTTGGGGAGCCGAACTTTCAGGCTTTTTAAAAACGAATTACCAGCTCATTTCCCCTTAATAGCAGAATGACATATTTTGTTTAAATGATGTTTCATATCACTTATTGTATTATCTGTGTTTTGTTTATTTTAGTCTTATAAATAAATGAATTCGTTTCAATAATATATTAGTGTTCAGGAGCGAAGGAAAATGATTTCCCTATACCGTCATGTAAATCCAAATACCTATTTCTTGGTGAAAAATATTCCTCATTGCATAACAAAGACTTGGTGGAAATACTTTGTAAATTCTGGAAATAAAAAAAGTAGGATTCGAAATTTTATTACATTCATTGTCAGCTGAATAATAATATTGTGTTTCCCACTGCATCAACTATAAAAGTAAGTTGTTTCAAAATGTTTACAAAAACGATTCACTGGTGTGATGTCCAGATTTTGTAAGCACATATCCAAGCTTGTAGTTTTATCCACTGACATACGTTTTCATTAATTATGACACTGGTGGTCCTAAAATCACTACACTTGGGTGGTTGATTTACTGTTCCATTTAGTTTAACCAATGCATGTCAGCATGATTCATCATTAAGACTAAAATGCAGTTGTGTGAATGGTAAGTTTTCATCGACATCCGCACGAAATAACCATTTGCAAGGCATCCATTCATTATGTGCAAACGATTCTAACTGCAAACGTTTAATTGTATGTCGAAATCACATCCTTTCTCATTAAGTAACGGATTATTTATAATGGTAATTAGCAATATGAGCAATTTAATTCAAAGGTTTCAAGAATGAAAATGATTTCAATGCAAAAAAGTTATCGTTAACTTTGTGTTATGAAGTCCTAATTCAAACGACGCTGAAGTATTAATCCAAGAGAACATTTTGTATACAAATTGTATTTAAATTTATTCAAAGCGAAACATCAGGTGCTAATGTTATAACTTTCGAATATGAGGCAACACTCGTGGAATTTGACATGCCGTTAAAACTGTGCCATTTTCCTTGCGTTCTGGAAAAGTCAAAGTTAAAATTTTAAAAGATTCCGTCGTCATTATAAACTATTCGATTATGATCTCAAAAGCATTCACAAATCCTCTGTCAGAAAATGCAACCGGGTCTATTTGGTTGAAACCAAATCGCATTCTGTTGTATATTGAACTAATATACATGTTTTGTATTTATATAAATCGAACACTACGCAGATTAAATCAAACAACAATATCAATCAACGTTGGGAAGGTCGTGGGTTCAGGTCCCATCGAACGCAGAAATATTTATTTTCTTTCGAACGTTTCACCATCTAATCACGCCATAACATCGGCGCTGGTATCACTACGCCAATAAACGTTGATTGATATTGTTGTTGGATACATTCTTTGTTTCGAATATCTAGCTCAAATTGAAGCTCATAAAGGAAAAGTCGTATTTGGGATTTCCATTTTAAAAACCACTTTAAAATCTCTAACAGAAATGTGAAAATTCTAAATACTTCACTACATGAATCAACGTTATATACATCTATTGCTTTTCCTATAGCTTTGTATTTCTTTATTATCATTTATTAAGCTGTATAATGCTACTAATGGGCGGAAAATATCTCCGGATTTCTGCTCTTTAAGTTCTTTCCAAAGCCTATAAAAAGTAAAAGTTAATCCTGTGTTGTCATTTGAATTCGTTTCATATGTATTAGCTGATAAAATACCAACATCAGAGAATGTCCTGAGCCTTAAAAGTTTTCAAGGAAAGTTTTATTTGTCAGGCAATTTTAAATAAATAAATAAATAAATATTCTATAAAATTTCTTCTAGAAGATGATGAGAATGATGACCATGGAGAAGAGGAGGAGGAGGAAAAGATGCACCGTTTTCCTTTAGTGCTCTATTTTTTCCATTTCCTTCTCAATAGCTCATCATCTCACGTTTTCATTTCCGTCTTTCTGTGTAATTTCTTTTATATTCTTTACCCAATAAGATGCTTTCTATCCATTCCGCACTTCTATCGAGCCATTTCTCCAAATTGTTTTCTGCAGCAAAAGAAGGAAATAAGACTTTCTATAATATAGCCCGCCGGTCTTGAAGATCTAGAGATTGCTTTCTCCATCATGAGATTTATATCCTTGTAAATAAATAAACGTTAACCGGAACCGACTGTGACAATTGTTCCAAGTTTGGATACGTACTCGTGTGTATCTCAAGTTGTTATATTTCACGGCAGATGGCGCTTCCGAAGCTATCTTCATGGTAACATTGTCAATTCGCAAAAGAATAACAATCTTTTTTTTTTTTATCCTCGTAGCTGTATAACAATTGAAGATTTGAACTAGCTGATTAGATTGGATAACAAGAACTATTTTCAAACACTACTTTTCTCAGAATTCAGCTGTCCTTGATTCTTGAACTGATTTTATCGCAAACAGCTATATTTTTCTTCTTGTTTCGAACTAAGAGTTCGTCGTTGTGTACTTTCTTTTTGGACCATTTGTAATAATAGCCTCTCAGGTGGGCAGTCCTTTCAAACTTAATTTCAGAGATATCTTTATTTCATGGGACTTCTAATTCTTTCGATGTATTTCTTTTATGTGATTTCGAAACTCAAACCTAGTTTCTCACCGTACTTGGGCTTTGCAGTCACCTGAGACTTTTATCCAATTTCTCGTAAGAATAAACAAAAATATCTTTTATGTGAGGAAAATCAGATCCTACATTCTCCTTTTCGAATTAAGCTATAGCGATTGGTCCAGGCATTATTAAGGAGGATGATGTTGTCCATCCCAGATCATCACAATTACCACAAGAATACTCTTCATTTTACCACGAATGGTTCAGGGCCGTGCTTACGACATTAGCGACCCTGGGCAAAGAAAATTTTGCCGACCCTTAAAAATGCTTTGACATAGCACACCGATAAAAAGATTGACCAGTGTTTAACATTAACCTTACCAAATAAAATTCTTCAGTGGTCTAAACGTTGTGGGTAAAGATAAAGAGAATATAATGAAGTTAAATTAAAAATAGGAGATAAAATTAATTAATTATTATTAATTAAATTATTACTATAATTATTATAATTATAACGAATTAATGAAAAGCTAATTCAATGAGCATAATGAACAAAGCCGCTTTTATTATACTATTAGAACTTACAAAGTAATTTTTGGAGCTTTCGTGTAGTCAGGTGTCGGAAATCAGGGGTCTCTGCAGAGGTCATATGGCCACCGCAATAAGCATAATAACCTACATAAGCTACAGATGCTAACTTATTTGACTAATTTGACTAATAATACAGTTATTTAGTTTCCATCACCATTTAAAAGTTGCATTATGAGAAATATGACGTCACACACAAAAGGTCAATTGACCAAATACTCTGTCGAAAGTATATGGGGCCGCTAAAAACTGATTTCTTGGTATTTGCACTACACTTTTTTGGCTGCCCTAAATTTTAGCGGCCCTGTGCATCCTCCCAGATTACACACCCCCCTTATCACGGCCCTGGAATAATTAAACTATTGCACACGACATACTTTGGTATAAGCATGACTATACCTCCATTAGTTCTTTCTTATAAAAAGTTGTCACTTTATTCAGGATGTCAATTTACCTAGATGGTCACTTTACCAGATTCCAATGTATTTCAGTTTCGTTGGTCATTTGCACAATTTTTTTTCTTTGGACAAGAAGTTTCCGTTCAGTGATCGATGTGCCGATTTGTTCGTTGAATGAATTAATGAATAATTTTGCCCTTCTGTAATAAACGAGAAGATTCGTTCAGTAATTAGTTCATCGAACGATTTGGCGCACTTTTGGGTGGAAGCACTCACTCTTTTCACTACAACGCCTCATCAAACTCACAACTTAATTTTTACCCATTGTGGAATACAGAACTATAAGTTACCACGAAATTCCCTTATCTTCGTCTGCATATATAAACAAAGTTGACCGCTTTATAAAGATGTTTCGATTTTGAAATATTTACCTGCGTCAGTTTGGATCATCGAATACCGAAAAAGCATAGAGAGAGCGCAAGCCTCAAAATGTGTTGCTAGTTTTCCGCCATGTTGTTGATTGCCTAAGTTCATGTAAGCGAATACGGGAAACAGAAACATCTTTCTGTTTCCCACAATTGCGTCATCATTCGCTTACATGGACTCGGGAGATAAACAACATGGCGAAAAACTGGCTGCACAACTTTAACGCGTTGAGGACGTTGCAGGCTCCCTCTATTATTTCTTAGTTTTCGCTAGTTCGGTCATCTTTATAACATCCTTTCTCTATTAGTGTTCACGGTCTGAGGAAAGTTGGAATGGGCTCATCTCAACAAACTGGTGGATATTGTTTCAATCCACCCTGGGTTGAGGGTAGTCATGAGCTATCTTTCTTATCCCATCAAGTTGATGATCAACCTATTATATCCAGTCCTTTCATGTGCGAAATTTGGGGTTTTTTAAAATTATTTTTTTTCGCGATTTTGGCTCCAGCTCTCTAATGGCCTATATCAAATGTAAAAATATTATAATCAAATGCATAATAATAAGTAATGTGTTTCTAAATTTAAATTTATTATAATTGTAAATCTATTAATGTACATTTATTTCTCAGCAGCGTATTTTAGTTTTCAATATTATTATGTTTGTCGAATAGCAAGAGGATAGAAAAAGTAATATTAGCTAGAACTGTCAACAGTAACCAGTTAGCTAGTTGTTGCCGATTTATAACCGTACCAAGTAGTCGCACGCAAGTAGCTGTCTGCCAAGTATGTAGCGTATCATATCCATGCTAATCCGCTAATAAAATTTGATGTTATGTTTAAATAATGTTTAATTAATATATCCTCCGAGTAATAATATGTGTCGCTGGTAACGTTGGTTATATTTATAGCTCTTGCAGTGGGATATAGACCAACTTAGTCTCCTTTATGTTAATATTGCTCACAGGAAAGAATCCTCGGACTTCCTACTAACAGAAAAAAATTATTAGTACATAGGCATTTTTTTTTGAATGATCGATTTTTGCATAATCAAGAAAGTAAAAAAAGTAAATATTAGACCTCAAGGAACGTTTATAACTAAGATATTGGAATCAATACAAGTGCTCGATGTTTCTGATTCTCGCTAAACTTGTTTTAAAGTTTTAAACCCCGAACTTTGCAAATAAAGGCTGTATAAGTAACACATGTGAATGCAATATTATTCGGTTTGGAATTTAATAAAGAATGTATTATATTATTGCCGGATTGGATGTATTTACATCCTTCCTTATAGTTCTCTAACGGAAGTTGGCTAACGACATTTTAGGTATTTAAGCAAGACCAATTGTCTATAGATCATAAAAATTGTTCTATATATGAGGGCGTTTTCTGTCTGTTATTGAAAGTAAAAGCATCTGCCTCGCTCACACACACACACGCACGCAAAGTGATTACATTCTATTTTCCTTCAATGTTATATAATGGACGATCCACATTTTCATTGCTAAATCCGAAAAATCTCTTCATGGGACACATTATAAGTTCGATTGCATACTTCAGTTCAATTGTTGTTTTTACTTTAAAATACTTACTAAAATATTATTGTATACTTTCGGTAAAACTCTACAATTACATCGAGCCTGCTGTTTTCTTGTTTTATTTTTGTATTTAGTAGCTCAAAATATAGTTCAGTTAATATTGTACGGCAACGTTAACAAATTGCGAATAAAGGGAGTGGGGCGATGAGGCGATCGCCCCACCCCTTGGCCGAGATTATATCATGGAAAACGAAATGAAGAGTACATGGCACTTGGCTAAAAATAGGAATTGGAAACAAATCGCCCCCTTAAAAAATTTCTGGATCTGCCCTTGAAGTTAACTACATATTTTTGAAAGGTACAAATTTTTGTCGTATAATAAATTCGATCTCGGATTTTGAGTTCGACAAAATTGGCGTTTGATTTCGGATATAAGACAGTGCCGTATTTAGAGTATGATTCGCCCTGGGCACAACGATTTTTGGCGCCCCCTCCATTGGCGTAACCAAGGGGCTATGGGGGAACCCCCTAGAAAAAAGTTAGCCCCTAGAAAATCCCTGCTAAGTATTGAGGAATAGTGTCCAACTCCCTAAAAAATGGCTTATCCCCTTAGTAAAAAATTACCTCCAGACTTCCAAGCTAGTTACGCTTATGCTCCCTCCTACCGTATTTTCAGAAACAGATGAAATTCTGTCGTCCCGCCCCCTTAAATGCCACGAAAAATCGCAGAGGATAAGGAACAGGGAACATTCATGATTTCCTTATGTGTACTATTATAAGATATAATAATGGTATTTTTATAAAAAAATTCAGTTTATTTGACGACGATTTTGAATCTTGATGCGTGAAAATTTCGCTTGTTAGTTTTGTTTTATTTTTTATTTAGAAATAATCATTTTTAATATAAATTTATATGAGCATTCTCAGTGGGGCGCAAGCTCCCTGCCTGGACCCACTTTTGGTAGACGGGATTGTTTTAAGCAATTTTTCAGAATTTCAGGTTTAAAAAAAAAAAAGGTGAAGGGTGCCTTCTCTGGGAGAACTATTCGACAGAATTCTGCGGTAAATAAATTGAAATTAAAGGAAATATCCACCGGCTTTTGCGCCCCTAGAAATCTGGCGCCTGGACAAGTTTTCAACGTGCCCATGTATAAATACGGCACTGATCTAAGAGTGAAGCAGTATTTTAGCAAGATCATGAACCACGCAGGGCTTTGTGCCTACAATAATGTAGTCAGCCACCGGCCTTTCCCAAGTATCCGAACTTAATTTTCATAGAGGAGGGCGAAAAATTTGTTTACACATCACTAAAACAGTTTAAACTTAAGACCTTCAGGAAGATTTACGGAAACCATAAGACCCTCAGGAATAGAACCCAGCATTAGGGATAAGAATAGAGATAACAACGACTGCATAAACATTTAAACTCCAGTTGGTATTTGTAACAGCGAAACATTAATGTTTAACATATTGCAGAATGTTTTAATTCTCAAAAATCAAGACCGGATCTTTCTTGAGGATTGAACGTTATTGTTCTTTGTTACTGTATATTTACGTAAGGCAACGGCGTGTGTACTCCACTCCCATAATAAATTCAAAGCTATTATATTAGAGAAAAGGATTTTCAATATTTGAATTTCATTATGAAATGGAATTTAAGTTGGAAGATGCAAGATAAATTATGAATGATCACGCTATCTCGTTTTAAAATGTGAACGTATTTATCAATTCCCTGATGAACTCTCTTTGAATTCTAAAACTATCTACCTCATATAGCAAAGCTTAATTAAGTTCCTTCATTTTCAGGAGACGCATATATTGATAGCATTCCCTTCAGATTATGACCATAATCAGCTATTCACTATCTCTTGTTGTTCTTTATTTGTAATTTATTCCTCCCTCCTATTGACAGTTGCATGTAAATTGCTATCATTGTCTTGAACTTATGTGTTAGTTTCCTAAGGAAATAATTATAAAAATATGAGAACTGAATCCGTTTTATTTAATTTTAATTGCGAAAAACAAATATCGTTTAAGATGAGATACAAAGCTGTATGCATAATTTTCCGCCTATCTAAATGCAAAATTATGTAAACTAGAGTTCTTTCTGACATATTTGTAATAAATTAAATGTGAAACGTTATATTAAATTAAATTAATGCTTAAATTGAAATTTAGTAAGTTTAAATGAAGCCAGTTTGCGAATTTAACACTTCAAATTGCCTTAAAATGATGGCTAATGGAATTAGCAAAGTCCCGAATTTCACCTTTTCAATGAATGTTATCCATGATTGTGTTCATTAATATATCTTTATTCTATTAAATTTTGAAAGACTACTAATTTGTGGACACCGTTCATAAATTAGTTGCCCAATTTGGACAGTCATCTAGAGATTCCTGGATTTTGCATCGATTCCCAAGCATAAAAATGAATTTTCTTTAAAATTTCCGAATTTTCCTTACATAGAATATTTTACAAAGTGCCAAAATCAGGAAATAAGCAGACCTTTAAATCTTTTCCTAGTAAATACAAGTTATCAATTGTTTTAGAAATTTACATTGTTCTAGTGAAGTACAAACGTAGAATAAATAGATAGAAAAGAGACGTAGTAGGAAGTATAGGATAACAGACTAAAAGTAATAATTATTATATACTCATGTTTGTAAAAATTGCAACACCATGAAAGACTCGTGTGAATTGAATGAAATTTAATGTACAAACGACTTGTGTTAATACAAATAAATGATTAAAATTACAAAGCAAAAAACAATATTACATGTCGAAAATCAGTATTTGGTGAAGCCACCACGCGCTGCAATAAGTGATGCTATACGACGTGGCATGGAATCAAACAGATGTTGAATGTGTGCCTGAGGAAGAGCATTCCAGATTGCTTGTATGCGACCCCAAAGTTCATCTGTAGTAGCTATGGGACGAGGATCACGAGCGAGACGCCGACCAACGAAATCCCACACATGTTCAATCGGCGACATATCCGGCGAATAGGCAGGCCAAGGAAGAAGCTGTATCTGTTGTGATGAAAAGAAGTCTTGAACATTCCTGGCAATATGTGGGCGGGCATTGTCCTGTTGAAATACAGCTCCGGGAATGCCTTAAAGGAGGCTGTGTGCGTAATTCCATCTTAGCCAAGCGTCGTGAGATGGCAGAAGGTGCCACAGGTGATATGGAAGAGACTGTATCACGTTGGATAGCGGATAATGATGCAGTTGGGTCAGCTCGTGCTTGTCGTAAAATTAACCGATTTCGCCCCGCATTAGTGCACCTTGGCTTCCCAAAGCTTTTATTCCGCCGATGAGTTCCTCGCAGAAACCATTGCTATAACCATTGCATATTCGAAGTCATATAATTGGCTATAAGGTTTTCGACAACGTCGTAATGTCATTACTGTTTGCATTTCCAGGGATCTGCAACCCCAGCAACGAGAAAAAATAAACCGTCCGCCATTTTTTATCTCCTTTTATACGATGCCAGAAATGCGCGCTTTGATTGAAGTTAACAGTCATTGGCTTTGAAAATTTAATCATTTACTTGATCTAAAGGAATTTGCATGCGAAATTTTGAGATGATCGGATAATTTTTTAGAGATGCTTCTTTTTTTTGCAAAAGAGTATATATATATATATATATATCGGATTTAGAGACTGAAGTTTTAAGTAGTCGAGTACAGTTCCTCTTTGTAGTTGAGTACTGAGCTCCTTGCAGCTCAGAAAAATGCAGTGCCTCTAATTTTATTATCACTACGAATGAATTATTTCCGAAGAACTTAAAATCCAAAATGCGCTATAATAAATAGCACTGAGAAATAAATTACGATAAAAATTTAGAAGGCAACGATGTAAAATATCTATGAAAATTGAATGTTTCATCTTTCGCATAACGGATGCTTACAAAGGTTTTCTATAAAAATTTAGATGATAAATTTGATATGCACAAAATTTTGGACAAAAAATTCAACTGAATTTCGAGAATTAGTAAATTTGAAAACGAATTCTTTACGTAATACTTTTCAGAAATTTAGTTCCTCTATTTTGTCTTCATTAGACAATATGATGTTGGGCTTAAAGCTTTTTGAAATGTTAACAGATATTTATATTTTCAGTATTTTTTGTTGTAAGACAAAATTACCTTCAAAAGATTTTGAATATATTTTTATAAACGATTTTTAATGTCGCAATAAAATTTAAGAATAAAATCCACAAATCTTGGAATTAAATTTTGTCCTTTACCCTGTTGGCACTAATATGATCAAATTTGAACGGGGTTGGTCAATATAATCCTTTTAAATATGGAAACAGTTTTAAGGCAAAAAAACGAAAACAATATAAATGTTGATCATTGCTGCTGATAAAAGTGAGAAATTTTTACAATACTGAATTAGTAAGTATACAACATTAGAGAATACGATATGTGACAGTAAATGTTAAAGTATGTATAATGAAAGCGTAACAAATAATAAGACAGAACAATTAAAATTTTTAGAAATGTTGTTCATAAATGGTACAAGACACTTCATAGACGAAAATTGATTTGAAAAATATGTGTTTTTAGTTCAACACATTCATCTTCAAAATGCCAATATAAATTTATAAATCATTTGAGAGGAATCGCTCACATAAATATATATTTACGATGACATGATACCATGTACTGAGCAGTAGCCTAGTAATTCAGAACACCGGGGGGGGGGGCTCATATGGCTTTGGGGGTGAAAGTGCTTTTAAAAAAGATTATATTATTTTCTCGAAGGCCGCATCACATATTTTGATATCTAATAGAGGTGTTTGAGCACCTAGACCCCCTGAGTGTCTCTTTGTCTACGCCGTTGGTGTTGAGCGATGTGTGTATGGAACGGGTGTTGCATCAGACGATTTAAATGCATGAAGTACTGAAAAGGAATAAAGTATATTTTGAAAGGTGGAATTAGTCCACCGTACTGATTCAGAAATCGCAAATATTTTACCTTCCAATATGTGTATGTATAAAACATACACTGACCTTATCTGCTATTAACATAGATCCAATTTGCTTTACTCTTAAAATGGTTAAAATCCTATTATTATTATTATTAATATGATTTCATTCGATTGTTAAATTAGATTTTTTTTGGACAGAAAAGATGTCTCATAGAAATCCGCGGTCTATATTCTGGCTAAAGTATTAAAAGCAAAATATAAAATAGAACTCGTATACAACGGCTAGAGCGTGACTAACGAAAATGCTTGCCTTGTGGGGTCCTCGCTAAATCCGATTTAGAATTTAGAAATCCAAATTTTGAAGCTGAAGTTTATGTAGCCAACCTATTTGCAAGTCACTTGCATACAATCATCTCCAAATTTGCTTCAAATTTGATGACAAAATTATTGTATTACTGTTTGAATTTCAGGATAATAAGTTAGAAAAACAGGATACAAAGAAAATTATATCAGCTATCATTTAAAAAAAACTTTATTTAGTGATGTTCACGAAAAGGTTTATAGTTGTTTGCTTTTCAATACATACATTCCTTTCATTTTCATAATAAATTATTTACCGCATTAAATACACAGTCATCAGTCTTAGCCATTGCCTCAAAAAAGAGAGGAATTTATTTTGAACTCCTTTAAAATAAATCCTTTTTTTAACTCCTCATTCTGCATTTTGAGAAAAATGAGAGTTCTCAGAATTTCTCCGGTTTCAAATGCTGGAAATTTTCTTCCACCACTCAATAAAGGAGCTGCTTATTTGATTGTAAAATAAAAATTATGACACTCGATCTATGCTTTTTTTTAGTTTTTAAAACTTAATTTTAATTTTTTTACGTTTTCTTTAAAAAAAAACCTTACATTTTATGCTTACTTAAACCGCCGTCCGCAAAAGTCTTTTTCGCTAAAAACTTAAATGGTATATACAGGGTGTTTCGTAAAAGGTGGGACAAACTTTAAGACCTGGTAATGTATTCCAAAACAAACAATTTTTATCATATAACTACATGTTTGGAAATGAAACACAAAGGCGCATGGTAGCGAAACCGAGGAGATGAGGTAAAAACACAATAATGATTATAGCCTAAATTATATGCAAATGCATATAGGCACTTGCATATTTTAGCCCTTTTTAGCATTTGTGCATATAAATGCATAAAAATTATGAATTTCCAGAATAAATGCATATTTTAAGGGTTTTAGTAATTTGAAGCATCCTACTAATAATTTATCTTAAAAACAGGAATTATCAAATATTCATTATTATAATCAATTATTAATTATAGGATATTGACCATTAATTATAATTATAATCTATCATAATTTTTAATTATTCCTTTGTCTCACAACAGGACTGACGCCATAACGTTGACGAGCGGGCATTTCCAAACGAGCTAGCACCAATGCGTTTCATTTTCGACCATGCATTCCAGAATGAAAATTGTTTGCAATACCACCTAGTAAAGTTTGCCCCATTTTTTTTAAACACTCTTTATATTCCGCTTAATCATTTTACAAAACAAAATATACGTTTTCCTTGTCATATGTCACAAAATTTGGGACCTTTATAAGAGGACTCTACTGGCCCTGCGGTGGCGCAGTGTGGTAACGCGTTCGCCTAGTTCGCCTAGTACGCCGTTAATCCGGGCAAGGTTTGTCTCCCACAGTGTACAAAGAACGCTTACCTACAATCTGGCAAGATCGCACTGCTCACTGTAGTCCGGGGTTTGGTTCCCTAGGCCTTAAGAGGTTCGGATTCCTCGGAAAACAGTAGGTCCCGGCGCAGCATGACCATTGTAGTCTTTGAGCCGTAAAACCACAAACAAACAACAAGAGGACTCTACTGTATATATATCCTAAATCAGGGGTCTTGAACGTTTTTCAGTCCAAGGGTCAATTTTGCTTATTCTTGCAGGCCCGCGGGCCGCACTACTGTATCAGCAATATTAGGACTGAACAAATGCGGCTCAAGGGGTGCCGCCCACTGGTTCAGCCTTTATTGATATTTTTTCCTTAAGTCTATATTAGTTTTGTGTGCCCATCCAAAAATATTTTCTGGATCCGCCTCTGGGACTAAATATATATATTACAATGCAATTAAAGTATGGAAGCAAAAAACATTTACAATACTTTTAGTTAATATGTAAAGCGAAATCAAATCTTATAGTGATATTTTTGGCACTGCTTATTTTTAACAATCCTGTCAATATCCGGTCTTATTTTTGATATTGCAATCCTAAGAATGCTTACAAGGTGGACGTCAGTTATTCTGGTCCTAACTTTTCATTTTATCAACTTAATTTTTGGAAATAGCTGTTTATATACGCATTGGCGTACGCAATGGGGGGGGGTGATGAAGGTTGTAATTCCCATTGCAATGAAATTTTGCATGCATATGAACATGTGGAGTTGTAGCTCTGTAATTCCATATTATTAACTTTCTACGTCAGCCTATGCACAGAAGTACGTGCTCCAAACTAGTAATATCTCCAGAGCACGCAGTCAGATGGTTGGGAAAATATTCTTATCAGCATATTTACAATAGAATTTGATAAGTCAAATTGAATTTTTTTAAGAGAAGTTATGCTAGAAAAAGTAGTAAATTTAAGGGAAAATGTCAATTTTGTTTTTATTCACGTGCTGGAAAATAAAGTCAATCATCTCTGAGGACGGTTTTGTTTTTCCGACACGATGAGGGTATCCTATTGAGTAAAATTTTTGCATTACGCAAAATATTCTTTTCGATGCAATTTTCAGGGAATAATTTTAATTTTTTCTGCAAGTATTCACTCAGTAATAATGCATAAAAATTACTTGTGGTTTTAATGAGGAATGTTATCTTAAACGTTTTTATTTTTGGAGTTCATTATAATCGAATGAGCAAAAATGACAATTTATAAATAGAAGCTAAGTTATTATTTTTTTTAAATAAAGGTTATTGAAACAGAGTTTAATTTTTCAGTAACAAATTTTTCAGGAAAAAATATTTTTTTCGCTTTAAAATATACCACGTGGAACTTTTCAAATAAGGCACTTAAAAAAAAGAAGCAAACAACATATACTAGAAAACCTATTAAATTATGAAGACTGAAACTTTTCGAAAAGTTTTCTTTTATAGCTGTTAATATTGTGTGCACTTTTCAGGGAAATTTGTTAAGAATATAAGAAAATTCCCTTTTCATGTATAATTCCCTTAAAATCACTGTTGCACTGCAAATGAATAAAACTAAACCTGATTCCCATATACGCTAGAAAACTAAAGTAAAACATGACTTAGGGAAAAATAGAGTGTTACTTTAGTTCTCTAGTGTTTTAAGATATTTATTACGAAATATGAAAATGGCAGCAGAATTTAATATGTATATTTCAGACTGAGGGGTATCA
>QLNU02014802.1:33096259-33112208 GCA_006491805.2 Dysdera silvatica
GTACTTACATTTTTAAAAAAAGACTTGATCACTGGCAGTTGATGCATGTATATTATTTAAGCGTTCTAGGTCTGAGCTTTCAGACGCATTCGCGACTATTATTTTTCTCAGAATGTTTCCGCGATGAGATATTTATGAAAAAGGCTTATGAAAGTAAAATAACAAATTTCAGGATCTCCTACGGCCGATGCAATTGATAACAGGGCCCGAGACCTGACCGCTGCAGATCGGTTGAGAAACACTACCCTACAGAGCAAATCCCTTTTCCCAGTTTTTCATATTTAAAAAAAATTAATCAAATAATGGGGAAACAAACGCTTTTTATTATTACTTGTTTTTACTTATTGTTATATTGTTATCATTTGTTTTTACTTATTGCTATATTATTATTTGTTTTTACTTATTTTTATATTTTTATATTATTATTTATTTTTTACCTATTTTTATATTTTTATATTATTATTTGTTTTTACCTATTTTTTTATATTTTTATATCATTATTTATTTTTTAATTATTTTTATATTTTAATTATTTTTATAGATTTTGCATTTTAATTTTTTTATGTTATATTTTTATATAATATTTTATTTATATTTTAATTTTTGCATATTGTATATTTTAATTTCTATATAATGTATATTTTGAAATACCATTTCAATACTTATTTTACATTTAATTTTTATATTTATATTTTATATAATATTTTATTTATATTTTAATTTTGTATTGCATATTTTAATTTCTATATAATGTATATTTGAAATATCATTTGTTATTTATTTTTGAATATCGCTCTCAAGTAAAATGCATTTCACGTTTGTCCACGTTTGAAAGTTTCACATGTTCTTAGCTTACAGAAATTTATTTTTCCTTTCACCAAAATTTTAAGCCATAATCTTGTTTATTCCTATAGGTAAAATATTTGTTCTTCAACAAAACAACATTTGAAAAATATCAACGTGCTAAACCAACGAATTCAACAGGTGGAATAGTTGATATAAAGAACAAACAAGAAAGCCAAACAAATAACTTACTTCCGGCAAACAAATGACTATGCGGTATATTTTTGTTACTTTCCCTATATCATTTAAGCTAAAATAAGTATTAGATAGGTAATAGACAGAGAAGGAGGCGAGAGTAATAGAGATGCATTATTCCCTAGGTTGCCATAAATAAATGCCTGCCAAAGAGATAAAACTACATTCATTTTAATTCGAAGAATGGGAAGGTAGATAGAAAATAGTGAAATATTTATAATCCCCGTAGTAACGCTCGTAATATATCATGAGATTGGATCAGAAATTAATTTAAAGTTAAGCGAGAGAGGTTTATTTCCCCGATAGGGTCCATGAATGAGCGCCAATATAGGAGAGGGGGGGGCAGAGGGACATAGAGCCCCTCTAGTCTTTTGCGCGCCCCTTTGAAAATCACGGGAGTTTGAAAATCTGATCCCATTAATTACTTGCCGAACTTCCATCGGAAAGAAGGCGAAATTTACAATAGGGTATTTGTTTAAAGAAAGTTGGATAATTTTTAGTAAATATTGAATTTGATATTTTAAGAAATTTAAAGTGTTTTATAATGGAAACAGCGAAGCCCTATATCCTACTTTATGAATCGACATTATACACTTTAATGTAATACAATGGAACCTTGTAAATTGATCACCTGAATAAGACGACCAATTTCTATAAGAGAGAACTTGAAGGGACTTAGACATGCCTACACCAAAGTCTGTTGTATGTAGTGACAAAGGTCTCTAGTGACAATTGAAGACCAGTCCCAAAAATGGCCATTTTAAGTAGGTTTTACCTTATTTGTTTATTATGTGCTACCTTTTAAAGTGCTATCAATCAATCAAATCAAATCGAATTTTTTATTTAGACGAATTAGATACAAATTATAGTGGGGTATATAACAAATAATTATTTCAAAATTAACTTGACTCGTCTGGGCAGCAATGTGTAAAGACTATTATATCTGACAAAGCCCATGCTGCCCATGGTGAGTGTTTTAATTACATTTAAAATATAAACTTTAAACAAAAAAAAAAAGAACAAAATAATAATAAATAAGAAAAGATAATGGATGTTAACTTAACAAGTAATCAGTAAGGTATCTTTTAAATAAAGAAAATGAGTTTAAAGACCGTGGAGCAGAAGGAAAAGAGTTCCATACTCTAGGGCTAAAGCAGGGCTAAAGCAGCCAATTCTTGCCGTTCCAAGATTGGTTCTAGAAAAAGTAGGAGAATAGTTAGTTAAGTTTCTTGTATGATATGAGTGATTAGGCAATTGAGGAGTTATTATTATATTATTGTAATTCAATCATATTTAACTGTCGCAAAGATTTCATGGTATAAAAATATGAATAGTAATGTTTTAGAAGTAAGAAGGTTATCAATTAAAAGAATACGAAAGTGTCTACTAATATCTGAGCTGTGGGTAAAATGTATGGAAGGAACAAGAGGAGAGGGATTTCTGTTTCTTAAATTATTTCGACATTCCAAATGAAATCATTTAGTTATTAGTTTTCCTCGTAAAATATTTCTCTGTATGTGGATTGGCAAATATTTCCGCATTAGGAAATACTCAGAGCTTTAGGTGAATACACGTTCTGTTTGCAGATAATTTGTGAAATTATAAAATAATTCGAAGTTCCTTCTAAAGATAAAGAAGAAGAAAAGACGGATTAAAATTCTCAAAGGCCTTGTGTTTTTCCATTTTCACATCAGGAGTACATTATCTCGGGCTTTCATTTCCTTCCTCCTGTGTAATTTATTTTGTACTGCTTATTCAAAAAACTCTTTTTCGGTCCACTCCACACTTCCAGCGAGCCTTTTCTCCAAACTGTTCTCAGTAACAACAGGAAAAATAGTACCTTCTCTCATACAGACTGCTGGTCTTGAAAAGAGAGAGAGAGATGGATATTATTTTGTCTACCTTGAGATTTTTTTTATCTCAGTAAATAAATAAATGCTAACGGGAGCCAATTCTGACAACTTTCCTAAGTTTGGCTACGACCTTCCTTGTAATCTCGGGCCATAGTATGTTACGGAAGATACTGTCTCATGGATTATCCATCCAGTACCTCTTTTAGTTCGAAGAAGTGCATTTTATAATGTCTTTGGCTAATAGCTATGAAAGAGTAGAAGATTGAAAATGTATACTTAAGTTGGATTAAATGCAAGCATTTTTATATATATAGCTTCTTCATGATTCGGCTGTCACTGATTTTTAGACGATTTTATCAGACAATTATATTTTTATCCTTTCTTTTTCACCTAAAATCACTTACGATGAATGTCGTAATTTGGACTAGAAAAATTACGTCTAGAAAAACAATATCCCACTGGGATAGTGACTTCAAACCTAACTTCATCGGAATGGTATGTTATCTTTTGGAACTGATGAAAGGAATAATACAATGGTAGCCATATTTTACAAAATACACATATATGATAATAAATTTAATAATTTTGACACCCACGCTTTAGTTCAGACTGCAGCTTTTTTTTACGTATAGGAGGGAAAATAGACATAATCCCCAACCTAGACTCGAACTATATCCTCTACGTTGAGCCCGGATATATATATATATATATAATATTTACTAGAGTAAATTTCTTCATAGCTGATGGTGTGATTGTATTGTATCAGGGGTTCTTAACCTGAGAAAAGTGTGCCACCGGGGTGTACGCGGAAGACCGATTAGGGATACGTTCAAACAATATTGATTGAATAAAATAATATTGGCGGAAAACACCAAAATTGTAAAGGGCTATCACGAAAACATAAAAACAAAATTATAGTGTTTTGATCTACAAAGAGACACTTACGTGAAAGTTTAATGGTCTATCCAAGAAATTAGGAATAAATTCATTGACGCAAATGCTCATTAAATTCATGAAAGTTATTAATTTTATTAAAGCCAATTAAACAAATTTCAGGCAATTCAAATCTTTGTGCGAAGGAATGGACCGCCACCATATTACATTACTTTTGCATGCACACTGAAGTAAAGTGGTTTTTACGAGGAAAAGTACTCAAAATAATTCAGCGTGAAACAAGCACAAGGGTCACACAAAAATCATTAAGAGCAACGTTCGAAGACTTGTATATCTACGTAAATAATAGTTATGAACTTATCATCATCATAAGTTAATACTGTTAAAAATTATTTTAATACTATTTTTATTTGTTTTGATGTTAGACTGCTCTTACAAAAGAATAAAATAAATTATTAAACGTAAAATCAAATATAAAAGCGTATAAATGGTATTAATATTTGTCGTATTTGATTATTGAGTTTATGGAAGGCCATTTCTACCGGACAAAAGCATTTTTTCTGCGTTGAGGAATGGTTGTGTGTGTTATGAGAGGGATTGTACTCACCTGTAAATAAGAGAACCTAATCAAAGGGCACAGGAGAGGAAAGAGCATTGGAAACTCTATATTAGATAATAGAATACTCGCGAAGATGTGAGTTTAGCTCCCACCAGGAGCCAAAAAGTCGTTCTTTCCTTTGCGAGTATTTGATCATCAATTACAGCCATATTATCGATTATGACGAGAATTATTCTAATGAACATTAACTCTTGTCTCGCTTTTCGACTTCTTTGTTCGTTGCTTTAGTTTAGAAAGCTGACAAAGCACTCCAGTGTTCTTCGCGACCTTGTCATTAGCGAAAGACTTATATACTTAAAATAATTTGATGACGACAATGAGCGTTATTACATTAATTGAAAAGACAACAAATTAACAGTTTAATTAAGTTTAATCGTTTACAGACTGTTTCAATAGCCCTGGGCTATTTTCGTCAAAACGGTCGACGATATATACACAATGTGTAATGACAAATGCGTGTTACAAACGGCGGTTACAGATTACAGGTATAATGAAATGAACGGTAAAAATACAAACGCATGTGTTAGGGGAAACGCCTCTGGTAATGGAACATTAAGTTCAGAGAAACGTCTCTAGTATAATATGAGTTTAAGCCTTATATTGCTTGCGAGTACGCCAAGCCTTTAGTTTAATGGTTGGAGCATTAGATCAGTAATCAAGATGATAAGGGTTCGGCTCTCATCAGGCCACGAAAAATCATTCAGTTCTTTGCGAGTATTTCATTATTAAATGCAGTGGTTCCCAAACTTTTTCAAGTCGCGATCCACTTTTATGGTAGCCAAGTAACCTGCGACACCTCCTCTGTCCCGTCCACTACATTTGCACAATAAAAGCGTTTTAACAGAGTAAAGAAAACACATTAAATACAAAATTATATTAATTATATATATTAACGTATATTATGGATATAAAGTTGACAACGATCTGTAAAAGATTCAATATGTGTAGTCATGTTAAAATATAAATGCGCTGGAAACATTTTGTATGAAATTCCTTGACGGACACGACCCCCATGTTGGGAATCAGTGATGCAATATATATTAATAGCTGATCCGACAGAGTAATGTATAATGTATACAAGTGTAACCTAAGGAAACAATTGTAAGAAATGCCAAGCAAAATAAAGATACACACCTTGGTGGACGGATTATGATTGGCTAATGTTTAGCACCTAAATAGCAAACATACATGTTACGCATAGTCGCGGAATTACATAGTTCCATGGGGCATAAGCTTCCTTCCAATAATTTTAAATAAATTGTGATTTTATGTATAGCGTAAGTTATAAATATATGTACTAGTAATATGTGATTGGGCCCTAATAATTTTGAAAACTATACGTTAATGATTGCATGCATATATATGTACAGAGCCAAGCAGAAGTTGGTAGAGTTTTTAAAAATTTATAAAAAAAAGTAACTATTATAGTAAGGAAATTGTGTTTAAAAAGAAAATATCGTTCGGGATGTGGTGCTTTTTTTGTTACCGAATAAAAGCTTGTAGTTCAAAACTCACCGACATGTATCATTTCAGATATTTCGAAAGACTACGGCTACACTATATTATATTAATATACAATTAGCTATTTTCAATATCTCTTGAATGCCTAAAGCATCGCTTATCGTTGAGTTTGAACTCAGTTTTTATTCCGTAAAACAAAAAAAAAATAAAAATAAAAACACCACTTTTCATTTAACAAATTATTACAGTTGTTACGGAATTTTGGTTGAACGTATATCATCATCATCATCATCATATTCAACCATTATCTATCCACTGCTGGATGAAGGTCTCTCCAAATGCTTTCCACACAAGTCTATCCTGAGCAATTCGCTTCCACGTCACCCCAACCTGTTTTCTTATTTCATCCACCCATCTAGTTTGAGGACGTTTTCTAGGTCTTCGGTGGTCTCTTGGAATCCAGTTCAGAATTTCTGTTGTCCATCGTTGATCAGTTCTTCTTGCAATATGCCCAGCCCATCGCCATTTCAGCCCTTTTACTTTAACAATGATGTCCTCTACTCTAGTTTGCTCTCTCACCCAAGTGTTTCTTTTTCGATCTCTCCTAGTTATTCCAAGCATGCACCTCTCCATGCTCCTTTGCGTTGTCTGTAACTTTCGTATTGCTCCAACTGTTAGACTCCATGTCTCTGATCCATAAGAGAGGACTGGCAATACACACTGGTTGAAGACCTTTCTTTTTAGACACAAAGGCAATTTCCCCTTCAGGATAAAACTGTTTCTTCCAAATGCACTCCAGCCAAGTTTAATACGTCTGTTGAGTTCTTTCATAATGTTGCCATCCATTGAAATCAGCTGGCCAAGGTAAATATATGAATCAGCAATTTCTAGCTCAATGTTGTCAACTTGTATTTTTGTTTCCTCTACGAAATTATTGAACATGATCTTAGTTTTTTGTAGGTTCATCTTGAGTCCAACTTCTTTACTTCTAGTTGAGAGCTCCTGTACCATGTCTTGGAGTTCTGATGGGTTCGTTGAAAAAATAACAATGTCATCAGCAAACCGCAAATGATTTAAATATTCACCATTTATTTTTATTCCCTTGTTATTCCAATTTATCTGCTGAAAAATCATCTGTAAAGCTGAAGTAAAAAGTTTTGGAGAAATGGTATCTCCCTGCCTCACACCTTTACCAATTTTGATAGTTTTGGTATCTTTATGTAACCGAAATTTTGCACTTGCATTTTTATACACACGTTTCACCATGTCAATGTACACATCCTCAATGTCTGTTGATCTTAAAGAGTTGATGACTGCTGATGTTTTAATAGAGTCAAAGGCCTTCTCATAGTCAATAAATGCAACACACAATGGAAGTTCATATTCATGTGTTCTTTCAATTAATTCTCTTAATACTTGAATATGGTCCACTGTACTGAATCCACTTCGAAATCCAGCTTGTTCTCTTGGTTGAGCTGCATCTAATTTTTTCTGCAGGCGATGTGTTAGCACTTTTGTGAAGATTTTATAAATAGCAGGTAACAAGCTAATTGGTCGGTAATTTTTCAAATCCTCTTTATCACCTTTTTTATGCAAAAGAATTACTGTTGCAGAATCCCATTGGTTTGGTATGTTACCACTGTTAAGACATTTGGTAAAGAATTTTGCAAGTATGTCTTCTACATATTCTCCAGCTTCTTTTAGGATATCTAATGTAATGCCATCATCGCCAGGGGATCTTCCTTTCTTCATATTTAATACACAATAATTTTTTTGCCACCCACGTTTATGTAGCTCAAACTAGAGCTTTTTTATATTTGGAGAAAAAGAGACGCTTTCCTCATCCTGGATTCGAACCAGGGTCCCTCCGTAAAAAACTCACAAAATTCTCGCCCCGGAGGCTTTCTTGTGTTGACCATATTTGGCAATTGTGTTATCCCTGTGGAGGGTAATAATATCTTACATCCTCATACTTTTTATTGCAAATGCTACTTCTTCTTTTAAGATTTTAGGAGCTGTTCCTTCGACTATCTCAGAGTCTTCGTTTAATCCACTGTTTCCCTCATACAGCTTTCTGTAGAATTCTTCAACTCTTCTAAGTATTTCTTCCCTATTTCTTGTTACAGTGCCATCCTCTCCTTTTAATGCAATGATGTGTTTCTTCCCAATAGACAAACTCCCTTTAACAACCCTAAGGCTCTTGTTGCTTTCAATGGCCTTCCTTACTAACTCACAATTGAATTTTCTTATATCTTCTTTCATGTTTTTGCGCAAAGTTTTGCAAAGTTCTACATACTCGATCTTGCGACTGGTATTTTGATTGTCCACCTTCATAAGTCTTCGCCTTTTCATGAGTTGTTTCGTCTTCTCAGATAATTTGCTATTCTGCTTTTTACATATTACACCACCAATTTCCCCAGCAGTTTCAATTATTGTCTTAACAATGTTTTCATTTGCTTCTGAGATGTCAACTTCTTCAATAAGTCCTTCCAGTGCAGAAAAGCGATTTTTTAATTCCAACTTGAATGCCTCAGTATTTTCTTTTAATTTCTTTAAATCCACCCTCTTACATACTTGTTTCCTAATGAGCTTCTGCCTTTCTAGTTTAGTATTTAAGTGCATTTTACATCTCACCATTCGATGATCACTTCCAGTATTAAATCTGTTCAGTACACTGCAATCTTCAATAATTGATTTCTTGTTTGCCAGGATATAGTCAATTTCACTAGTTCCCCCATTTGGGTGTTTCCATGTCCATTTTCTTTGCGGTTTCTTCTTAAAAAATGAATTCATGATGCTAAGGTTTTCAGCTTCTGCAAATTCGATGAGTTGATCGCCACGTTCATTCCTTTCCCCATATCCGTATTTACCAACCGATGTCTCTCCTTGTTCCTGTTGTCCAATTCTTGCATTGAAATCCCCCATGATGAGCTTGATATGTTGTTTCCCTTTGGTGTGTAACTCTTTGATTTCTTCATAAAATTCTTCAACCTCTTCGTCGGTATGGCTTGATGTTGGTGCATATACCTGTACTATTTGAAGTTGGTATCGCTGGGTTAGTTGAACAACGAGCCTCGCTGCTCGATCTGATGTACTTTCAACTTCCAGAAGACAGTCTTTAATTCTTTTGTTGATTAAGAAGCCAACACCACTTGTTCTTCCAGTTTCCGTTCCTCTATAATAAAACAAATGTCCACTTTTAAGTTCCACCAACTCTTCACCTTTTCTTCTAACTTCACTGAGTCCTACAATGTCCCATTTGATCTTGTCTAGTTCCTCTTCCAATTCCTGAAGTTTTGCTTCAGAAGCAAGGGATCGTCCATTATACGTTGCCAAGGTCAATAACAAACGGCAGCCTGGGCCATTCCAGTGATTCTTAGCACCCCCTGCTTTCATGCCACACTGACCGCTGCCTTGATCAGGAGCACTCCAGCACCACCGCCATTTCAGCCCTTTTACTTTAACAATGATGTCCTCCACTCTAGTTTGCTCTCTCACCCAAGTGTTCCTTTTCCGATCTCTCCTAGTTATTCCAAGCATGCACCTCTCCATGCTCCTTTGTGTTGTCTGTAACTTTCGTATTGCTCCAACTGTTAGACTCCATGTCTCTGATCCATAAGAGAGGACTGGCAATACACACTGGTTGAAAACCTTTCTATATAATATATATATTTACATATATTTATTTATTAAATAATTCTGGCTACTAGAAATGATATATTTCCTGAAAGCTTTCTTAAGTTAGGACACCTCCTGCTCTGTTCCTGTGTCGCATGGTTTATTTTTTATCCTTTATTACCGTACGCAGAAAGTTCATAAGTGGTTACAAGTTTATAAATGGGCTGAAGAGTTACAAATACATAAAATCATATGTCTGCATGCAAAACTGTATTGCAATGGGGTTAAAACTCGCCACTAAACCCTCCACTCTTTACGCCATAGTCTTTATATGCATCCGAAATAAACGTTTTAATAGCAAATTTGAACATAAGTTTTTAAAAAGAAATGAGAAAACTTCACACATAAAAATTAGTGACAAAAGTACAGATACAAAAAATGGAATAAGTTTTAAGCATCTCAATTAAATATAATTAATTCTATAGAAAAAAAATGACACGGCTTACTACCCTCTTATTCCTTTTTTTGTACCACAGATGGCTAATAGGATCTTAGGTAGAAAGAGAAAACGAAGGAAAGTAAGTACTAAGAGATGGACTCTAGATTAAAATAAGATGTTTCCTGCTAGGAAGTTATGGCATATAAATTGCCGCATCGGAAACTAGAAGGCAAGTTGTGTAGCAAAGTTATGGATCTCGCTGGCAACATTATTTATAGAGCGCAAAATTCGCTGATGCTTAAATTATCAGTCAAAAAAATGAAATTTTTTCAATCAAGAGAGTTTATTTACTTGCATCTCAAGTTGCGATTTAGGCACGAATGAAGTATTTTCTGCATTTATTATGAATTCTACGCACAAAATATTTTTTTTTTCATGAGCTGGGGCATCGTCTCTAAGAGACCAATGTCCTATCGGCTCCAAAAATACTTTGGGGTTTGAGTTTCCGTGTCCTCCAAAAATTAATGGATAGTAAGTAAAGAAAATGTAGAATGTGTTTCCGAAGGTGCAAGATAGAACGTATAGAATGCATTAATTGTTATTATTCATCTTATTCCAGTTTTGTTGGATGATTTACGTGGCTGCCCAATCAGATTCTTCCATTCAGTGCTTCAAGTTTATTTTTAGTTGGCGTCTGTAATCAAAACCGTTCTTTTATTTTTTGATGATATTTATTTATAGTAAAAATTCTCACCACAATCCTTTAGATTTGATGGCAGCAATGTAGAATTCTCAAGATTAATGTGGGGAGGCATTTACTTGTTTTATATCTTTGTGAATTAAAATACATTCAAAATTGCAATTTATTTCATATTATTATGGCTCGAACATACGGGTCCATGTAACTTCACGCCTATGCTTGATGCAGATATTGTTGAATTTCAGCATTTTTTAACTACGGTGCAACACATGCGTTAGATTCCATTGGCCATAATATTTATGTCTCCTTTGTGTTTGATTTTGCAGACGTCACTCGTATTGTTTACAAATACGTTTCTGAAGACAGTTTATTGATATCTCAAATGCTGAAAGGCAATGTGGCGATTCATTGTTGAATCTAGAAAAGATATCAGTCACCAATCATTCTACAGTCAAACGATTACATTCTCGAATTATTATGCCTGGGTTGGTGGATTTCCACTACTTTAATGGATTCAATCCATCTTTGTCTGCATGATGTATCATTAGGCCTAAAATGCAGTTCTCTATAGGTCTAAGTCTGAGCTTCGATCTCGATTCGAAATTGCCATTTGAATTGCTTCTATAGATCGTACAAGGATGCCTCTTGCAAATGCTTAATTGCACGTCAAAATGAGACCTGCTGTTATTAAAACAATAGAATAAATACAACTTGATAACAAAATTTTTTTTTAAATTCACAGAAAATAATGGTTTTTCAATGCAACGGAATTAATGTTGACCTTAATTTATTTATTGAATTTGGAGCAAAAGAACTTAGCTATCTAAGGGAACGATAGTTATTTTTATCGTATTTTTTATATATTTGCTATGAAAACCGAAATAAAAATTTAAAAAAAAGTTTTAAATTTTTATTAAAATTGTAGTTAGGCGGTTGCGTCGAACGAATAAATATGTATATAGGAAATATATTTGGGATTAGAGAACAATAATGGAGGAAACAGATATTATCCCAGAAAATAAATTAAACGAATAGTGCATAATTACCAAAATGTACAAAAGAATTTGTAATAATAAAATCACAGATGTAACACGTAGATATGATGTATACACAACTTATGGATGAAGAAGTGGCACTGAGAAGAGATGAAATGTTACATGTAAATAAGAATAGAGAAAAGTAGATATGATTTAGAATACAGGGTTTCTGGACTATGGAATACATTGGATGATATAACAAAGAAAATTAGAAATTTTTGGCAATTTTTAAAAGTGCAATTTAAAGGGAATCGATTGAGGGAATGATATGGGAAGCGAAATTGATTCATTCTATATTTGCTTTAAGTTGAAAATATCCTGACATGTTACCCTAACATTATTTTATTTACTTGGTTTTTGCTTATATTATTTATTAGCTGTAGTATAGGGCCTCGAGCGAGTTATGCTACAGCATTTACTTAAGACACACATGTGATAAAAATATAATCTACAATTTCATTTGTGTATGATGTAATCCGTAATTTTACTTGTGTATGACATAATCTGTAATTTCACTTGTGTACCATATAATCTACAATTTCACTTGTATACGTTTGGATGTATATCATTCAGTTTGTAAATAAACTTCTGGTTCTGAGAAGAAAATGCTCGCAAATCACCAATTGTTATTAATAATATAGGTAATCTGTTATATCAAACAAACAACAGTCATCGATTGTAATTATCATGATTATAAGTAAAAAGTAAATGCAAGCAAAATCCGTTTAATTTAAAACCATCATTATTGAAATGTTAAATTTTCAATTTTAATTTTTGAAGATTAATTATATAACACGCTAGAAGTTAAGATAATCAGAACACAATTTTTAAAGGAATAAATACTCCTTTTGGGCGGAGTTTCCGATGGTACGTATGCAAGTGTTGAAGATAAATCGAAGACTGATTGTTTTCGGAATTCAGAATACAATTTCATATATTGTTACCAAATATGACAAATTAAATATCGTATAATGGTCGTAAAAATGTGAGAAGAAAAAATTACAATGTTCCGAATTTCTAAAACTGTAATTGTAAAATTACGTTGCCAGGCTTTCTCAGTGGCAATAACTTACGAAGCGTGTAAAACAAAAAGTTCACCATAAAAGATTAGAAGAAAATATTCCGTCGCTATGCATAATAATTTCATAAATTTTAACCTGTTTCTATCGAAGTCCATCCGAAATATAAAGAAGAGGCCTATCCTCCTCGTCCATTGTCTTAGGTTTTAGGCAACTCCTCCTTAGGAACTCATTGTCCCAGGCTATAATCTCCATGTCCTCCTTCATTTTATACTCCATATTCAGTTCGAAAATTTTTCCTTCACCTGGAGCATCTAACCTGAAATTTTTCCAAATCCTTCAGAAGCAATTAAGATATCAGACTCTCCGTAGAATAGTTTACCTTCTTTGAAGATCTTTGGTGATTGAGTTTTCTATACAGATACTTTCCTACGAATATGAAAGCGATTTAGACCCACAGTTCTAGGTTTAGTTACGAAAGGATGATGGTAGTATGTGCTGCTATACAATAATTTACTAAAAATGATATTTTCATGACTTTCTATTCAGTATCTTCCAGAGGCGGACGGGGACGCCGGCCAGCCGTCGCTGGGGTCGGTGCGCCCTCATGGACGTTAAGACCCGCACCTCTGAATAGGCAAGGATTCGCGCCCACCGAAATTCCAAGGTATGCGCCCTTTGAGAGGACCCAGTACGCCTTTAGTATCTTCTTTAATTTTCGAAGTAGTGGATTATCCATTCATCTTAACGGAGTAACGGTTAAAGACTGAACTGGTCTGCATTATCTGAACTGGATAATGCGAGCGAATAGTAAGAGCTTTTTCAAATAGTTTTTTTGGGATTCGATTTTCACAAATAATGAAATTTTCTTTTTTGCTATTCAGAGAAGAGTTCACGGCTATATTTGCTTCTCTAGTACGAGATTGGCTATTCCTAATAAAGGTATATTTCCTGGACAGTCTGTTTGAATTCGCTTTCAAATATATGTATACTTTCAATATATTTCGGCTATTTTCAATGAGTTTGTTATGTTATTTCAAAATTAAATCTAATATCTTACTTAGATTGTTTAAACTACTTAATATATATTATTATTGTTCACAAAACATATACTCCCTCCGTCCCAAAATAACTGTCTCTTTTCTTTAAAAAATATCTGTCCCATTTCGCTTGGCCCAAAACATCTGCTCCATTTTACTTAATTGTTTCAAAACCTCTGTGCCATTCCTATGAAACTGGTCCACAATTGCCAATAACATTTTCATAAAATAGAATAAAAGTACGCTGTTATAATGAGAGTATTAAAAATTAGAAGAAGTATAATGAGCAAACTTTTATTACGCAGTCATTTTTAAATTGGCAATTATATAATCAGTGGGCTTGCAGGCACACAACCTTTTCCCGCTGCGTCCTTCCACACTTAAGAGAATTAAATTTGAAAATAAATAAAATTGAAAGGAGTAAACAAAAAATAAACTTGAAGTATGTAGGCAGACTTGTTACTGGAGTAAGTCCTGTGTAACTGAAGTGCTCGTACTTGTGATACTTTGTATGGAGCTTATCACTTGGTTTTAACCAAGTCTTTTCCAACCCCAGTGCTCCAGGGTAGAAGTCCAGCCTTTACCAGCTGATCTTTTTTCATATGAGGGATTGAGTAATTATTACCACCGCCATCTTCCATGCAAGCAATCATACATTTTCGAAGAGTAAGGAAATTTCTATGAAGGTGACGATAGTCAAGATTTTGAAATGATATTTCTACAGCCTGAATAAGTTCGTCGATAGTCCTTGGTGCGTGTTGATGTTGTAAAGGCTGGATAGCATTAAAAAATCCAAGGTCCAAAACATTCATGTCAAAATTGTTTGGTGGTTGGCAAATCATCCGAATATCAAAACCTTCAGATTTTAGAGGCATTTACAAATCTCGCATCATCAGGATTGATGTGTGGTTTGGCTTTATCTTGTTGAATGAAAATATCAGCATTTTCAACTCCTTTGACCATACTTTCCTGATTGCCGGAAGCATATTTTCAATGAGCATATTCTGGTATTCCTCTTTTGTGGCAGTTAGGGGCTTGGTTATCAAATTTCCTTTGTCCCTGTTCTTGCTATTGTTTTTGGCAGGTTCTTGAATAATGAAAGGCCAAAGACCTATTTTTCCAGCAAACGCATTGTTTCGGTTAATATCGAATCTAGGCCGAGCAACTGCTGCTAAGAACGTGATTTTTTCGATGCATCGTTTGCTTTCGTAGGTACGCACGGGGACTGTTTCTTCAGGTGTCAGGTAGTATGTCTGCTTGCTTTAACTTAAGTAAAACCATTTTTCGCCCACGTGTACAAAGTTAAGCATGGAATCCAATTTGGGGTATTCGCTCGACAGACTTTCAGCATCTATCATAGAGAAGCAAAACTCGAGCTTTGCTACTCTATTTTTGTCACGTAGAAGTGGCTTAATGGCAATAGAATGCCGTTTTATTTCTCCTGATTTGACCATTCTATGTAGAGTATATTTAGGAATATTTACAGCCGCAGACATACTTCGCAAGGTTCCTCTTCTTCGTAAAGGCGTCGCTTTGATTTTCTCCTTTATCTCATTTTTCTTTGGTTTCCTGCTATATGAGTTTTTACACCTTGATGCGACATTTGCACAAATGTTTTCGGATTTCATCGAGTCCTGACACCTCCTCCAAATACGGCTACAAGTTTTACGGTGAACTTTAAAATGACTTGCAATTTCCTAGATGGTACCTCTCTCTGTTTTACCGTTTTTGAACTTTAGATAAATTACTCTCCTTTCACTATCAGTCAAATTGCGATTAGTATGATTGGATGTTTGTGGACTGTTAATCAATGCTTGACGATTTTCAGAAACTATCATTCTTGGAGTTTTTAGGTTGCTTGTACTTGGAGTAGACATCATCGGATTATAGCCAGACTAAAAATACGGAATATTGAGATGTGTAATGGTTTCAAAGTAATGATGATTAAAATGAAATCAATCACAATTTATTCATAAAATCGAACGTACTAGGAGTACGTACTGCCGTGTGAAAGAATCGAAACAACAACGTATTAAGCCTCAGTTAGGGGTATTTACATGTAAAGAAAGGAGACGGAAGAAAAATCGACCGGTGATACTCGAACTCACGACCTCCCCGTTGCTAGAGGGACGCGTTAACCAACTACACACTTGATTAGCGCTTCCCTCTAGCAACGGGAAGGTCGTAAGTTCAAGTCTCACCTGTCGATTTTTCCTTCGGTCTCTTTTCTT
>QLNU02014802.1:33112308-33129174 GCA_006491805.2 Dysdera silvatica
TTATAAATATTTATATACTTTGGTAAATGTATTGTCTTCTTATTTACGAAAACGCGTCCTGGGAATTTAATGCTTCGATTACTAATTTCTTATGTTATACTTGTATTAAATACATAGTGAAATTCGTGGATCTTATATAAACTCTTGTGATTTGACTTATAACCTGTTTTATTCACAGGCACTAAAACCAACACGACTGCAGAAGTTTTGACAGTAGTTGGTATTTTCAATAACGAATCATCGGCTTCTGAAAGTCAATAAACTTATTTCGATTTTAAAAATTAAAAATTAAAACTTGCTAAAACATGGAAGGGATGTTGACTTTGTTATTGCAGATCTAGGTAAACTAATTGTGTTACCTTTTCATAATGAATTCTAAATATCCATTCAAATTAGAGGAACAGATTTTCCATATTTGAGTTTCATTATAAAATGGAGTTTAAATTTTAAAATCCAAAATAATGTATGGATACTCACGTTATCTCTCCTTAAAATGTGAATTAGCTTATTGGTTCCAACTAATGAAGTCATTCTAAATTCTGAAACTATTCCCATTGCATAGCCAAACTTAATTAAACTCCTTTGTGTTCAAGAAACTGATGTAGAGGGAGATGGTATTCCCTCCAGCTTTGGACTTCCATCAACTACCTATCTTTTGCCTTTCATCATTTGTAAATTATTCTTCTCTTATATTCAGTATTCACACTGGAATTACTGATAGCGCCTGTGAAGTTTTATTAAAGTCATGATGGATGTTTACAAAATTTCGAAAATTGCATTTGTCTTATAAAATTTTAATTACGAACCAACTGATACCGTTTTGTTTGAGTTATGCGGAACATAATGCATGACTTTAAAATGCAAATGAATATATTTTAGTTTATTTCAGATCTTGCCAAGCCCTTTTCTTTGAATTAGAAGAATTACATTTTGATTAAGGAGAATCGAAAAAGAAAATAACTATGCCACAGAAGGGACACGAATGTAACCATCAGTGATCTTAGTGTCCTTCTGTTTGGCAAAGGATGTTCACCAAAGGAAATCTTCCTCTGAATTAGCGGATTTTTAATAAGTAGAATTATTTTTTACAGCTTTCTCAAATTTTTTAAGTAGAATAAATTTAATGTTTGAATCATTAGAGTGTGCTGTTAAATTTTGGGAATATTACTGCGAGTGGTATGTTTGAATTTTAAATCGAAAGTTCCTCATATTAATGTTTGAAACTTTACTAAAAACGATGTAAATCCAGACAGCAATACGTTTTGGAATGTGACAGGCTTACCTGAATTTTAATGTAAGTCTATGCTCGCGGCAAAACTAACGTGGTAGACTGACAAAGCGCGTATGATGCCACTAATGCGATATAGTTCGCCCTTTCTTACGTTAAGAGAGTTAATAGAAGATACATTTTGTACATAAAACATTAAAATTATGCTAAAATACATAAAACATAGGCATATTTGTGCAATTAAAATCTGGTTGTGACGTGACGTTACACCACGCCCTAATCTAACACAGACTCCTGGAGGAATTCCTGAAGGAAGGGGGTGTGTTAGCAAAGAAATATTTTCGGCGGGATGGAGAGAAAAACGCGGGAGAGTGAAATGGAGAGAAACGCGGGAGAGTGAAATGGAGAGAAACGCGGGAGAGTGGGATGTGAAGACACACGCTCCTTTTGATCTAGATCCATGTCGGGCTCTGACCATTCGTATTTGAAGTGGAAATTCCCACAGAACGGTCATATCTTCTTAATACGATTTTGTACGATTTTATACCCGATCCGGGCAATAATGTTTTCGTTATAATATATAATTTATTGCAAATAAAGTAGATTATTAGTCACTGTAGTGTCCGCGTCCGTGCTTCCGTAAAGTTCGCAAGTTGTCTTACAATTGGAATACCAAGGGAGAAGAGCCTGAATAAAAGACAGATCGAAGAGCCAGAACGCGAGGTTGTGCCTATAGGCACATGGTGGCAACAAAATCCATACTCCCAGGTCAGCGCAAGAGGAACTGTATCTGCATATCCCTACCCTCACCCACTACACTGGTACTTATTAGATTAATTTAGAGAAAAGACATTATAGTGAGAACTAATGTCATTCAAGCACCTGACCACTCAAACGTCTTCGTTCGCTTGGCTGGAAATTTGTCGCGTGGAAGTTTGGCAACCGCGTTTTTCTGCATTTCAAATTAGGCGATAAATAGTCTAATAATGTTGAGGGCTATCTCATTTTTCGCCAATTTGTGAATGAATACTTGTTGAACGGGCGTGAATAGGTAAGACTTAACAGTGAACCGAAGATTTAACGAAGTACAAAGTAAAAAGTAACAAAGTACAAAAAGTACAAAGTACAAAAAGTACAAAGTACAAAAAGTACAAAGTAACAAAGGACAAAGTACAAAAAGTACAAAGTAACAAAGGACAAAGTAAGTGTAAGTACAAAGTAACAAAGGACAAAGTAAGTGTAAGTACAAAGTAACAAAGGACAAAGTAAGTGTAAGTACAAAGTAACAAAGGATACAGTAAGTAAAAGTACAAAGTAACAAAGTAAGTGTAAGTACAAAAAGTACAAAGTAACAAAGTAAGTGTAAGTACAAAAAGTACAAAGTAACAAAGTAAGTGTAAGTACAAAGTAACAAAGGACAAAGTAAGTGTAAGTACAAAGTAACGAAGGACAAAGTAAGTGTAAGTACAAAGTAACAAAGTAAGTGTAAGTACAAAAAGTACAAAGTAACAAAGTAAGTGTAAGTACAAAAAGTACAAAGTAACAAAGTAAGTGTAAGTACAAAAAGTACAAAGTAACAAAGTAAGTGTAAGTACAAAAAGTACAAAGTAACAAAGTAAGTGTAAGTACAAAGTAACAAAGGACAAAGTAAGTGTAAGTGTAAGTACAAAGTAACAAAGTAAGTGTAAGTACAAAAAGTACAAAGTAACAAAGTAAGTGTAAGTACAGAAAGTACAAAGTAACAAAGTACAAAGTAACAAAGTACAAAGTAACAAAGTACAAAGTAACAAAGTAACAAAGTACAAAGTAACAAAGTACAAAGTAACAAAGTACAAAGTAACAAAGAGTACCAAGTAAGCTTGCAATGAGTAGAATCCTCAAAGATGCATTGGTTTAGTTCTTCTAAATATTATTTCTTACTTACAAAATCTTTTCAAATAAACATTCATTATCTCCTGTCTTCTCATATTTGCATCATCCTTTATTTGTTTGGAGTCGCACAAGTTAACCCAATCTTCAACAAGTAGCGTCACACCGAAACAGGTACTTTCCAATCCTTTTCAAGCTACAAGCACTCTGTTTCAACAGCTGAGACTGTTCAGAAGCTCTAAATCTCATGAGCAGTTAAGCACTCCAATTTTAAAATCATGTCCTCAAATTCAAAGTACTCAACTCAAATCACTTTAATCCTGAAATTGCCAACACATAATTGTGATACCAGAAATACAAACAAACGGTTACCTGACATTCCTTAAGAACTAATCTTGGGGGATAGCGATTTCGATTGAATTTATATCGAGTGAGAAATGTACTTCATAGTAAACCGCGAGGTTTGCACTTGCTATCGTTCTCTCAAAAACTATTTCTCACTGTTTCTAACTCAGTTATACATAATTCTGATTTTTATACTACGCTCTACATGATAATACACCTTATTACACTACGCGTGTGCATTTGGTGTTAACACTTCAATTATATTCACATTTTAAGTAACTGAGGTTTTGTCACTGCCAGTTTTGTATGTGCCAGTAGGGAGAAGAAAAAGAGGAAGACCATGTAAAACACGGATGGCAGGAATAAAAGTGGCAATGGAAAAAAGGAATGCATATTGATGCAGACACCTGGAGGAACAGGGACCAATGGTAGAAATGCATTGCATGATAGAGGGTGAAGCTCCATTGGGGAAAGACCCCGTAAACTAAATAGGTTTTGTCAGGCATAAAAGTTTACCAACGATTTTCTGGGCGACTCAGATCAATCACAATGTAATTGTTAAAGAAATGAACTTCGTCTGAAGCAAAATAAAGTTATGAATATTATAATTATTAACACAAGCTACTCTGTTCTTTATAACATATTCTCGGTGCAAGATATTCTTTCTTAGTAATTAGGATTTGCTATAAATATTGCGAATCACAGAAATCCTTAACTCAAAATTTAAAAGGCATTTAGATTTCATTACAGACATTGAATGTCGATCAAGCGATATATCGTACGTCAATTGCAACATCATTGTATATTTCGATCCCAAAGTTAATCTATTGATGCTCCGGATATCAAAATCTAAGCAAATGAAGCCTTTGCTCTCTCTCCAGTGAGATCGTACATCATTCATCATGCTGTAGTCAATTGACTACACACTATCTAAATAATTACGCCTGTGTTTTGTTTAATTTACTACTTCATTCATTTCGGCCAATCTGTGCTAATGCGATACGTAATTAGGCCTAAAATATAAGTGTATAAATTGTAAGTTTTAGGCAATTCTATTTCCAGATAACCATTTCAATCTCAGTCAATTATTACATGCGGACGATGACACTTGTATCGGTTCAGTTGAAAGTCAGATCAGATCTCTAGTAATTAAATAATGAAATATCTATAATTTAATTTTTATGCGCCTAAGTTATATGATTTGCTTATATGACATGATTATGTGAGTCATTTTCATCCTGAGTTTAGAAAAATTATTCTAATAAAATCAAATGATTGTTGGCTTCGTTTTGCGGAAGCTAATGATGAACGACTCTGTTATAAAGAACAGAGAACGTCACACATTTTATAAATAATATTTAAAGAAAGAGAAATCATTATTTAAAATTGGCAAGTCAATTAAAAAATGGGACTTGGTCAAATCAATTTTATTCATATTTGTTTTGTAATTATCTATTTCAATACGAATTATAATGCGACGAGTTTTTTAATTTACGACATCGAACACGTTGCTTCTAAGCCGATATTCAGGTATTTCGCCCTTTGAAAAAAATTCAGAGATAGATTAGTTCGAATCAATTACCACTGTCTCGCTTCGTAAGCAAATAAACATACGTTATAATATCGGTACACAGCGAACGTTTGGATAGAAGTAGAAGTTTACTAAAGAAGAGACAAATTTGACATTTCAATCAATTTCAAAATGTTTTTTAATCGAAATATAAATTTAAAAAATCACCGAATTTATCAACGTTGTTCATTTTATTTTCTATAATAACTATATATTGTCCATTTTGCTTCAAAAAGCTGTTCATGCATAAAAATATATGTTGGAAATCATTCTTCCTTACGTTCGATTTTAAATTCAAATATTAGTATTTTGGATCTTTTAAATTTTGTTTATAAGGATTAATTGACAAGATACAAGCATTAAGGAATACATGCTCCCTTCAGAAATATTTGGGCTTCGGTTTCAGTAAAGCCAATATTGCAATAAAGCAAGTCACACTCATGTTATTGTTTCCTAGCACATACAAAAATATAAGGTTTACATTTTGTGTAAATTACTGTGAGTGCAATAACATTATTAATTAATCTATTAATTACTTAAAATGTGACGGAGATAGAGAAAGAAGAAATGCTTTTGGAAAAACGGCGGAGATACATTTGCTTGACGCAGGGTCCTCATAAACCATTAATTGTTTTTCACAATGCAAGAACACGTTACCCTGGAACCTATAGTTTTTCAGGCAATCGGAACCATTTCTGTCAAGGGAACCTCAGACTACCACAGGCAGAAAAACGGTTCATGATCTATGATACTATTGGGAGAAGAATCTTAAAGAGGACGAGAAAACAAACTATGTTGCTGCGAAGTGAATGTTTACACTAAGCCGCCATACCACACAAAACACCTATACTTTTCCTAAGAATTCAAACCACTTAAGCAGTTGAGAACTACCCCTCCCATCACGGAACCACAGTGAGCAGTTTATCTGCAAGCGTCCTACTTTTTTATCACTGTTGGAAGCATTGATGGCACTTGGGTGAAGTCGTTACAACTGCTCCACTGCAGTTCCTGGTTTATAAAAAGCACAACATCTAGACAGCACAATAAAATGGGGTATGGTAGATTACTTGTAAATGAAAGAATGGTTTTCCGAGACCTGGTGAGACATGAACCCAAAACCCCTTGATTGCCAGTCAAGTGCTCTATCATTAAGCTACGTGGATCAATCATTTTCTCCCATATAAGTAAGTATACGTAAGGCTTTCTATCTACAAGGATGTGGACATAATACACTCTTAAGGGAGAAAATTAGTGAAGCCTGTATCTTAATGTAGAGTACTTGACCTGAAATCAAGAGGTTGTGGATTCGTATTACGAGTATTTTACCATCTATCGTTACTACATCATGGGCTAATATGAAAAATCGTTGATTTTAATGAAGTGGTGCATGTTTATTTAAAGAAGTTTTAAGCATTCAAGTTGAATTCCACTTGCGAATAATTTTTAAAATAATAACATTTTTTCTAATGAAGTTTCATCAAAAGATGAAGAAAAAGAAGAAAATTATTCTCCTCCAAGGTCTCAGTTTTTCTTCAATCCATTGCACGGATTCATTATCTAACGATTTGTTGTCCGTATATTTCTGTGTAATTTCCCTAATTTTATTTATCCAACTCTACCCTTTCTCGACCATTCGGCACTTCTAACTAGTTGCTTCTCCAAAATTGTTTTTTGCAGCAAGATGAGAAAATAGGAGTTTCTCTAACGCAGCCTGCGGAAGCCGAATATCTAAAGATTGCTTTTTTCCCCCCAGTATGAGATTTTTCTCACAGTAAATAAATACATGTTTACCGGAACTGACTGCGACAAAACTGCCTCAAGGTTGTTTATGCACTTGTCATATTTTACGGCAGATGTCGCTTCAAGGGCTGACTACCTTCTAGGTTATTTCGTTAGAAGGATCATGTGCCTTCAGTCTTGGACATGTAACTGATAAAGGTTTAGGTCGGATGATTACACTGAATAGAAGAACGCTTTTCAAATATTGTTTCGTGATTCGCCTGTCACTCTCCTTCAACTAAATTCAAAATAGAGAGAGAGAGAGAGAGAGAGAGCAATACTTTAGCTTTTAGTTTTCTCTCGCCAGCAAACAAGTAAGCTCCTCTAAATTTTACTTTTGACTAGGGCTTGCATTCCTGCAGCTTTCTTTCATGTGGGGAGTGACTTAAAACATTATTTCAGAACACTTCTGCAGCACTTATACATTTTTTATGTGATCTGAAAATGCAAGTCTAATATCTTACCAATCTACTTATGGTTAGTGTGCTCTGTAGGAGTCTTATAGCAACAAGAAATGAATAGAATTATTTTGCAATATGTTACAAAGGAGAACTATTTCATTTTTTATTTTTTTTAGTTTGATTGTAGAAAAGATTATGATTTATTAAACAGGAAATAATCGAAGCTCCATTTTAATAATTGGTAGATAGTCATTTTGTGCCCATAATGTCAGCGTTCTGCATAAACTTGAACATACCTTAACAAACAGTTATTTCGACACTGGCGTAAGGTTTAAAAACACGACGTTTCGGGAGCCAACTGCTCCCTTTGTCAAGTGAAGGCATAAATTCTGCCTTCACTTGACAAAGGGAGCACTAGGCTTCCGAAACGTCGTGTTTTTAAACCTTACGCCAGTGTCGAAATAACTGTTTGTTATGGAATCTCCTGGTGAAACTCTGTATTGTTTCGTTTGAACATACCTTATTAAAAATAAACCTTGGAATCTTCACAGAAATGAAAAAATAGAACCACGCGATTATTTTAGTGGAAGCGTCATATTGGAGTCACGAAAAATTGCCAAAGGTTTAATATATGAAACCAATTTCGTGATTGTAGCAATTACTTTTAGTCATTTCACGAAAATCGCATAAGGTCAAAGGGCGAACTTCCAAATTAAAGAAGGCAGACCACGGAGGATATAATTACTGAAAGATTTCTGACACTGAGATTTTTTTTACAAAAGCTAAAATTATTTGTATTTGACACACAAACCACTAATGAAATAAAATAAAAAATACCCCCTTCTAGGATTTAAAAAGAAAGAAAGATTATTCAGTGTCAGAAAAAAAATTCCTAATAAATTTTTCTAGAATGGCCTTTTATAGCTAAGGAATTACCCCTTGGGAAAACATAAATACCAAATATTATATTCCTGGTACTGATGTTTATGCTTAGCGTTCAAAACTTACGGATGCAGACCCAAATATTGATGGATGGATGGATGGATGGATGGATGGACAAATTGAGTGGGTATTTGCTTTTATTGGCTCGTATTGGTGAAGATGGGAAAAGAAAAATAATAACACTTCGTATCAAAAATAAATTATCCTACTATTTAATCTTTTACACTTTATAAAATATTTATATAAATACAGGAGGAGCTTTATGTAATGAAGAGCTTGGATCCAACGAAAATGCTCATTATATCAGTTCCTTTCTAAATTCATTTTGGAATTTAAATCTTTAAATTTTGAAGTAAATCCTGTATATGAAATGCATGTGCATATCACATGCATACAGTAAAATTCAGCTTTGAGTTTGCTTATAATTTAATTAACAACGCGTTATATATTATTAACGACAGGTGGGCATTCACATTTTTTCTTGAAGTTCTCCAATCGTTAATGACGCTCCGTGTTTGAGAAAGATAATTTGTTTATATAAACCTTTCATAACCGTTGTTCTGTGCATAGGGATGTCTTTCTTCTGTTCTACAAATAACGTTAAAGTAATTCTCATCAAACTTTTGTGTTATAAGCAGATCATTGTTCTCATTTAGGCACAAAGCTGATTGACAATGTTTCCTCGTCCAATTCAAGCAGTGCCATAGTCTTGCTGGCTAAAAGCGATTAAATTATATACTACTGCAGTTTAACATTATACTAAACAAAATCCGCATTTCCTCATTAAATCTGGAAACTTGTGACATGCGGGCTCATGAGTCATCAGTGAGTCCTACTGTATATAAATAAAATACTCAATTTCTATGAAAACGTGCCAAAAATTTACGAAAAATTACGATTGAATTAAACCTAGACAGTGTACATTACAGGAGATTGAAACCATGAGCTACACTACCAGATGAATATGAATTAATGAACAATCTAATCATATTCAATACAAAACTAATAAAAAATCTATGGGACAGAAACAAAGAGAGAGAGAGAGAAAGAAAGAAACTGAAGCGACAGATTGTATACAGATAATATTTTTCAAGTCCGAACCACGTTGTATTTGCGTATTTCTTCCGAAGCTTCTATATGATGTTCATAATTAGATATATATTTATATATTGACAATATAAAGTTGACATATGAATTACTAAAACATTTTTTTCTATATACTTATGCTATATAATGATCAAATACTTAATGATCTGGAGTGCAGTGTATATCTAATTTTATTATGCTTGATAATAATTGAATAATACAGATAATAAATAAAATTTACCATTAGTAAATGCAAAATAAATGTCGAGATTATGTCAAACAAATTTTGTAAATTTATTTAAGGTATTTCAGGAATCAGTTGAAGAATTATATGAGCATTTGATTATAAGTTAGTAGGTGTGTTAAAATCTTTAAAAATTATTAAATATTTTTTGTCTTTTTTTTTGGAAAATTTTATTTCTGGGCTTGACTTGCCTTGCATAATTTGCATGCGAGAGCATTTCTTCTGAGTGATTGATCGCATTGTTTTATACTTTTACGTTTGCAAAAATTTTTCCGTGACCATTTCAGGCAAGTTCGATGACTTAATGTCATTGTGATGACTTAATGCCATTGTAATCCATGAGCAACAGTCTGTTTCCATCGGAAAATTGCTTCGTTGTACGTTTAAAACTGCGGTACGTCAACTGTAGGAAAACGTCGAAAATATAGGAAACATGGTTTAAAGTGACATTCGAATCTCAAGGCGCTTGCACAGAGTTACACTTTATGGAGATCGCTCAAAATTTTATCGGCTCGTAAACTCTGCCCGTTGCCATTGTTCTTCTTGGTCATTATTGGTTGCGAAAATGATTTAGAAAACAATAATCGCTAAATTACAATCTGTAATGAACTACCTTTGATAAAAAGCTGATACACGATGCACATAGAAATATAATCTCAGAAAACAACTGATATAAATGCAATAAAAATTACACATACATGCACAGTTCGGCAAATTAATACCCTTTTATATTTAATACCTTAAAAGGAAATACATATCATATATAAACGTATTTCTTTTTATATCTCATGTTTTGTATGTGCAGTAGAATCCCGGTAATTCGACTTCCGGTGGTCCGACTCCCCGCTTGGTCCGACCATGCCGCTAACTTTTCTCACTTTGCCGGTAGTGGGGTTTGTTCTTTGCCAAACAAGTCGTGTAAACCCCGTTTGCAGCAATTGCTGTATTGAAAACTAGTTTTTAGTGCTTTAGGCTCAGCTTAAGTTAGGTATAGTGTGTATGATTTTGTTATGGAAACAACAAAACGTAAACACGTAACGGTGTCTTTGTCGGAGAAATTAAAAGTGCTTGAAAGCTTAGATAAAAGATAGTCCATTCAAGGCATTGGACGTGAAGTAGAAGTGGGTGTAATTACAGTTAAAGACTGGAGGAAAAATAGAAAATATCTAGAAACACATGCAATGATGATTGAGGATGAAAAAGGGCTGAAAATTCGCAAAACTTCGAAAAGGCCAAAATGTGAGCTTATAGAAAACGATTTGTGCTGTGGTTCGAGCAGGAAAGAAGAAAATAACTCCGTTGTCGGGACCAATCATTAAAGAAAAGGCTTTTATTTTCCACAAAAAATTTGAAGGAAATGAAGGCATCGAAAAGTTTACAGCAAGTGAAGGCTGGCTACATCGATGGAAAAAACGACATGGAATTTAAAATGTAATAATTTCAGATGAGAAGCTGTCTTCTGATGAAGCAGCTGCAAGTGAATTTACTCCAAAATTTAAAAATCTGATTAAAAAAAATAGATTAACTTCTGACCATTTGTATAACATCGACGAAACAAGTTTAAACTATAAGATGCTCCAAACCAGTATTTTGGCTGCACAAAACAAAACGAAACCACAAAAGGTATAAAACTTAGTGAAGATAGGTTGAAAATAACTACCTATAGCAATACTAACGAAACATTGCTGTAGCAAGGCTTCGGCTAACGAATTGCCATTGTTTGTAATACGGAAATCCAAGAATCCAAAAGCATTTAAAAACATTAAAGCCTCATCACTACGAGTGTATTATCGAAATAAAAACGGCATAGATTTGTTTCAACCTTTTTAAGGAATCGTTTCTTGACCAGTTTGTTCCTTCAGTGAAGAAGAATCTGAAATTATAAAAATTGCTTCTAGGTGCCATACGGTTATTTGATGATGCATCGTCTTATCCATCTGAAGAGGAACTAGTAAAGGGAGAAATAAAAGATGTATTTCTTCCTGCTAATGTAACTTCTCTTATCCAGCCCATGGACCAGGGGGTGATGGAGTGGTTAAAGAGAAGATATCGTCGAAAATATATTGGATCTATTCTAGAAAATACAGAAAAAATGTAGCGGCCTGTTTGAGGCGATGAAAGCTCATAATATTAAGGATATTAACACAATTGCCAAAAGCATCAACACTTGAAAATTTTGGCGTAAACTGTGGGACGGAAATTGCGGTTGAAAGTGATTAAAATGAAGTGAAATTCAAGGTGAACACACACCAGCAATTGTCAGTGACGTACAAGCTTTACATCCTGATGTTTAGCTCAGTGACGTGAGTGGATCAATCAAGCTGATGCTGACTGAACTACAAAAGAATTAAATGATGACTAGATCATTGCTGCTGTAACCCAGACTACAGACGATAGCAAGAAAGACGACGACAATGAGATCTATAAACCTACTAGCCGAATATTGCATGTAGATGCTAAGCAGTCATTAAACACAGCTTTTCAGTACATTGAACAAAACTCCCTTTATTCACCAACGGATATTTTGTGGATACGAAAATGGAGGAACATCGCAGCAAAATCAAGATGGTCGTTTGCTAAACAGAAGAACATTACAGATTTTTCTTCCTGCTTAAATACTAAAGGTACAATAGAAGTATATACAGGGTTTGTCCCAAAAGTTCCCGGAATGATTTTTTTTAAAATCATTTATTCAATATCAGTTTACAATCTTTTCAGAACTTTTCAAAGTATTCTCCCCCTGCTTCGATGCACCGTTGCCAACGCTTCACCCAATCATTGAAGGCGCCCTGGAAGTCGTCAACGGGAATCTCCTTCAGTGAGGTCGTCGCGGCTGCTTTTACCGCCTCCAGCGTCCCATGCCGAGTTCCTTTCAGGGTTCTTTTGATCCTTGGGAACAAAAAGAAATCCGCTGGTGCCAGATCGGGGCTGTACGGCGGCTGGGGCAGCGTTGCCACACCCATTTTGGCCAGCAACTCGGAGACAATGAGCGCGGTGTGGGTTGACGCGTTGTCATGGTGCAAGATCCAATTGTCGCGAATTTCGTTTCGGACGCGTCGAACCCTGTTGCGCAACCGTTTGAGCACTTCACAGTAAAACTCCTTGTTGACTGTTTGTCCTTGTGGCACGAATTCACTGTGAACTACACCTTTTCTGTCAAAAAACACAATGAGCATTGCCTTGATTCGCGATTTGCTCATCCTTGCTTTTTTCGGGCGAGGAGACTCCTTGGTGTGCCACTCGCTGCTCTGGCGCTTTGATTCGGGATCGTACTGAAAAATCCACGTCTCGTCCCCTGTGATCACTCTGTCCAAAAATTCTGGGTCCGTTTCGTAGCGTTCATGCAATTCCTGGCACTTCAACAAACGCTGCTCCTTCATCTCACTCGTCAGGACTTTTGGCACCATTTTCGAGCAGACTTTCCTCATTTGAAGATCCTCCGTTAAAATGCGATGAACGATTGTTTTGGGTATTCCACACTCCTCTGCAATCACCCGAACACTTAATCGTCGGTCATTGTCCAAAACTTGACGCACTTTTTGCACCGAGTCGTCCGTTTGTGATGTCGACGGGCGTCCAGAGCGGTCGTCGTCGTTGACGGACTCCCGACCTTCCCGGAACCGCTTGTGCCACATGAAAGTTTGGCTTTTTTTCATCGCCCCGTCACCGTAGGCTTTCCGAAGCATTTCGAGTGTCTCCGCCCCGTTTTTACCCAGTTTCACACAAAATTTGATTGCATAACGCTGCTCCAAAAACTGGTCCATTTTTTGATCGACGAGGGTGCAGTAGATACCTCTGCGCGGAGCGTGACCCTGCCTCAACAACTGCCCGCAGGCGACTGATACCGGTCTCGTTTCCAAGCTCAGATCCCCCACCAACTTCTCCGCCCCGTCAGCCAGCGTTGCCAACTACAAAAAATCATTCCGGGAACTTCTGGGACAAACCCTGTATATATATATATATATTTTAATAATACAGTATGATTTAAAAATGATTTTAAAAGTAAAAAAAAAAAAAATTATTCAACATTTCATCATCAGTGCATAATGAATATCGACATTGACCGGTGTAAGTCAGAAATAATGATATTTAGCAAATATTTCGGACACACCCAATGTGAATAGGAGGATATGCCCCATTCACCGGAGAATGTCGACATTCGCCAGATTTCGGTCTTTCACCGTAACATATACACCTGGACCAATAGATTTAGCAGAGACATGGTTTCTACTAGGCAAATCTAATTTCAAAGACTATCTGTATGGAACAGCTAAAGATTGTTTACAATGTACTCTGAATTTATAGGCTAGAGTTGCTACCATTCATGTGAAGCTTTCATCCCTATAGATTCTTGCTAGTAATGTATGCACATTTTGCTTTCACAGAAGAAAGATGGTTTCCTCTTACAATTCCATCTGAACAATCCGAAAAGGAACCTCTGATGTGCTTTAAGATCAAAATTCTCATATTTGGCTCGAAGTTTTATGGGCAAGCCTTATTACTAAACAATGTGCATAGCACATTCTACATACTTTGTAGAGCAGCATAATACAATAAAGATTAGTATGATATTGCAAAGTTTTTACAGTGAATTTTTCTAAAAATTCAAAAAATTAGAATAATTTTCGCAGCGGTTCAAAAAATTAGAATAACATGCAAAAAAAAAAATAGTATAATTCATTTAAAGGAAAACATCGTTAATAGTTAATATTTAGTGGCATCTCCCTTAGCTTTAAAAACATCACGTAGACGATCTGGTATACGACGCACTAATTTTTAGAAGTCATCTTTGTTGAACGAGCCTTTAGGGACAGTACCATTATTAGATGAACCACCATTCTGCGCATGCGTGTGGACTCTATTTTTTTTACTTCCAATACTTACGAAGCGTTTCCGTCATGAACAAAAATTTAGGGTTTGTGAAATTCGGTTGTGAAAATACAATATTTTTTGCATTATTTTCGCAGAGTGCTTTCGAAGCAGTTTGAAATATGGATTCCTGGAAATTTTGTAATGTATTTTACGATGATGATGACGACGACTTCCAACCACGGCCCTTTCAGGCCCAATTGCTATGGAAATATCCATTGCTGTTTCGGTTAATTCCAATGCTGCAGCTAGGGAAAAAATTCTTCCTTCGGAAACTGTAACGGAATCATCCTCAAGTATAGTGACTCATTCTTCTGTAACTTCCACAAATATTTCTGTTACTGCTCTTGCAAAGAAAAAATTTGAAACGCAGAAATCAGCTACTTGTACCACTAGTGTCAAAAAAAAAAAAAAAATCAAATCAAATCACTCGTGCTTGCGGAGGCATATCCGAAAAGCTCATTCATTGGAATTAAGTAATCTCCTGCCTCCCAGTAAGGTGGGTAAAACGTGTAATTTTACATGCGAAGACTGTGGGTTCCACTTCAATAAATTTCGTCATTTACACCACCATAAAAAAAATAAACGTACCATTTCCACCCCCTACAATTATCGGAAATACATACAAATGTCCACTATGTAACACTGAGAAAATATATTTATATTTAAAGCTTCTTACGTTAAAGATACGTTTTTAGAAAGTTTGTTTTCATAACATCGTAAGTTGCAAAACATTTACAATAAAAAAAATTATTAAGTAAATTCTGTACAATTTTTTTAATCAACAGTATTGTAAAATATTTTTAAATTCCACCAGCGTATAAATTAAAATGTAAGTATTAGCCCATAATATGCAATAAAAGCAAAGGCACGGGGGAGGGGAGAAAATTCAAACACACATGGATATGAAATGTTATAAAGTGAACTTACTATAAATGCAGTAAACTCTTTTAATGACCACCTCCCTTAACGACCATCCTTTCCGGAAACAGATTTCCTCCCTCCTCATAAACCCAATGCTACATTTACCTCCGATCAGAAGCGACCGCTTTTTTACGGAATTGACGGTGGTCGCCTTAGGGAGGTTTTACTGTATATAGCACGAAGTATAAAAAAAAATATCATTACAACTTGCTTTAATCGAAATAATGTATCTTTAACAACGAAAACAATCTACTTCGTAAAATAATAATACACGTCAAGATATTTCCACACTAACTGATATGAGTCGATCATAGGTGAAAGACGATTTTCGCGCTGCACCTGAAGAAGCAACTTTATTTCTCCAAAGTGAATATAAAAAAAAAAAAAGCGTTAAAAATGAAGAAAAATGAACTGAATTGGCAGTACAGTACTTAATTCGAAAATTTGCGGAGTCCACACGCATGCGCCGAACAATGGTTCATCTAATAACGGTGTTGTCTCTAAAGGTTCGTCTTTGTTGATAGTTGCCCAAACGGATTTCACACTTTCCATGAGTTCATTTTTGTCCTTTGAAGCTAAATCCTGAAGGTGTTGCTTCATTATACCCGGTATATTCTCGATGGGGTTTAAATCGGGCGAATTGATCGGCCAAGGAAATGCCTTAATTTTATTGTTATTAAGCCAAGCAGTGATGGCCTTTGACATTTGAAAAGATGCAGAGTTTTGTTGGAAGATAAAGTCATCCTCAAGTAGATCTTCCGATGATGGGATCATAAAATGCTCAAGTACCTTCTTGTATACTTCTGAATTTACCCTTCCTGTCAAAATACACAGCTTTCCTAAGCCCTCAGCACTCATACTCCCCCCAAATCATGACAGGGGTGCTAAACTTCACTGAACGTTTCAAGCAACCTGTAGTAAAAGCTTCTTGCTTGCAAAGCCAAACACGGATACCCTGATGACAGCAGGAAACGCAAAACATCGATTCATCGTTAAAAAGTACATTATTCCAATCTTGAATACCCCATTGCAATCTGTCTTTGCATCACCGCACTCTGGTCCTATTTTGCTTGCACGTAAGTAGCGGCTGTGTCTTGGTCACACGTGATTGAAAATCAAGTTCATGGAGTCGTCGAAGTGTGGTAGATGTTGAGTCATCCATTCCTTTTTCTCGCCACTTTCTACTTACGAATTTTAAACTCCTGAATCGGTTTTTAGTCACGATACGTTGTTTCATTATTCTGTTCTGTCTCAGTGTGGTTTTACAAAAGCGAATAGAGGGAGTTCCGACTTGCCGGAATTGGCAAAAGTAACAGAATCGCGACTGAAGTGAGGGAAACTTCTGCGCATGTGCGTGGACTGCTCCGTGGAAAATTCCTATAAGTGTTTCCATTTACTTGGCTAGAAAAACAGGAGAAAATAGCTACTCCTTCCGCATTTTTGTGCACTCGGGTGGAGAATATATTATTATACTATACTTATTATTTTATTTATATGTATATATATTTTATGTTATATTTATTTTGTTTAATTTTTTAAATTTTCTTAATAATTGTTAAATGTATATTGTTATTAATGATTTTACTTATGTTTTTAATTATTAATATAT
>QLNU02014802.1:33134430-33152720 GCA_006491805.2 Dysdera silvatica
CAAGACTGTATTTTATTTTAGAAGAAGAAGATAAGGGCATGCATGCATAAAAGATTACTACGGAGGATGATTAGGCAAGTTTAAAGAAAACAATATCGCGCTATCGATAGATGCGCAGAGATATTAATATAAAATTATACATACATATTACGCACTGTTTTTTTATGTACGATATTTTGAGTATACAATTTGCAAAATTAAAGGAAAAATTAAGTGAAATACAATTTCCGTGTTACTTTCAATAATTGTTTAATACTGTCATCAAATTTGGAGAACACCTTAACTGCATTACAACTTATCCTTAACGAGGGAAGGTAATGTGAATAAGAAATAAATTTTTATATGTTTACTGCATTCTCGTTATTTTTGCGATTATAAATTAAATTTTAATTTCACTAAGAAAGAAATGATAAATCGATGGGTACATAGAGTAATGCACCTCAAGTAGTTACCTCTTAATATTGGCTAACCAAAAAGTAACCACAAATCTAAGATCCCCTACAGGGAGTGGGGGTTTCTCGAAGAGATGTTGGAAAAGTTGAAGGGAAGCATAAGAGCAGGCCGTGAAGAATGACGCTCGTTTCTATATCTGCAATATCTGGCCTTGACCATCCTGTTTCGAAGTGGAAGTTTTTCCACGAACGAACAGAAAACCTTCAGAATAAGAAACACATGAAGAGGACGTCACCGTGTCTTCTATCCACGCATTTTTAGAAAGCCATAAGTGTGCTCCCTTCTAAGCCGGAAGGTAAAATTCGGGTCGGTTACACTGAAGAAATTTTTCTTACATGATTTATTAAATCATGTGTTAAATTTTAAAATGACTAGTTATGTTTGTAAACACTCTATAAGCATTTGGAAATCTGGGATCATACCTGGAGTCCAACTCTTTCTCTTAAAAAATATAAATGGGTATATATAAAATCTACCATCACAGTTTCCCTGCATTTAATTTATAAATACTTCTCCAAGCTTCTTCGAAGCTCTCTGGTATTTAGATGCTCTCATCTTAATTTTTGATTATTAATTATTTTAAATAAATACTGTTTCTTTATGTTTTTATAGAGCAAGAGCAGGGAAGGTCCTGTTGGACCGAGACCTGCAGTTTTACGAAAAAGCCGAAGTTCTGTTGAAAAAAAAATTCTCTCTGGAACAGAAGCAGTCCTCCCCCTAAAAACATAAAAAGCAAGCATGCGTATTGTGAGAAGTCGAACTCGCATTAACAGTGTAATAATATATGAATGTAGTATCACTACTCCATCGTAAAACAGCGGACCTAACATTTTTCAAGTAATCAGATATCTTGATACCTAGACAATCTAGATACCTACTAATCTTCATCGTCTTCCTAAATCTAGATATCTACTAATTCTCGGACTGCAGCGAGCAGTTATTCATTTTTTATTATTATAGCGCTGAGAGTTAAAACCGCATAAACGGCAATCTAAGTATATATGTTACTACTGCGCTTCTGCAGGGCTAAAGAACTGTTGTTAGACTGTTATTCGTCTGTTATTAAACAGTTATTAAACTGCTAATGGTTTACTTTAGTTAACTCTATGTAGGAAAGGCAGGAATATCTATATTAATGAATCGAATGGGAAAATTATTTAGTATGGAGCAAAAAATGTATTTAAGTATCATTTTCATGACAGCTTTCCGTAATTGCACTTATTAGATGATACTTACTTCGAACTCACGTAATTATAAGACGAGATATTTGCGCCCTGCTAATTTTTCTTACGCTAATGAGCAATCAGTTCTTTAAATTCAAATCTTCTGCACGTACCATTAATTTGATCTTCTCTCATTATTAAAACTTAAGTGAGTGCATGAACAAAGCACTCCACACAGAACGGAATTCTGCCATTTCCATGCTCAATTCTCATTTTGGTTGAAAATTAGGTTATTAACTAAATTTGTCACGAGAGCTTTCGGTCCCTCGATGTTTTAATACTGCAGCTTGGAATATTTGTTACCATTCTTAATTAGAATGCATGGGAATAGTTGCTAAAGTATTTAGTATTGAAATAATGATGATTATTTTCCGGAGAGGGGATCAACAAGTAAGGGAATTCCTTTCATCTATTGTAGCACTAATACATTCTCAAAGGCAGTATATAACGCACACTCTCTATTTCAACAATTCTGCATGTTTTTTCTTTTGAACATTTAATCATGCCAATAATGCAAACTATATATGTCGCTGAATTTATATGCATAAAATTTATTTTTAATGTAAATGTGTTTTTATACAAATCGAACACTACGCAGATTAAATTAAACAACAATTTTAATCAACGTTTTTTGGCGTAGTGATACCAGCGCTGATGTTATGGTGTGGTTAGATTGTGAAGTAGTCCATACATTACCCCATTCTGCAAAATAACCGGCTTCAGTAAATAATCCTTAAATACGTTCGTAAGAGATTAAATTTTGTCGTTCGTAGCTCAGATGGTAGAGCGTCGGCCCGGCAAGTGTAAAGTTCGTGAGTTCAGTCCCCACCGAACGTTAAAAAAAATCTTTTCTTTCGAACGTTTCACCATCTAACCACGCCATAACATCGGCGCTGGTATCACTACGCCAAAAAACATTGATTAAAATTTATTTTTAACGCAAATGTGTTTTCCCAATTTTAAACAATATAAGAATCAAATTGAACTCAGGGTTAAAAATTCGCCAATTCATTATTGGTATTTAAGTTTAATTTAAGTCTAAATTGGTAAGGTAGGTATTGTAACGTTATAAAAGGCAGTGCTCGATTAAGGTTTCATGGACCCCAGGATGAGGGATATGAAGCCCCCCCCCCCTAAAGAATATAATCGTCTCTATGTTTAATCAATAAATTATGAACCTTTCCTTGTTCATCGCTTTCGACATTCAGTTTATCAATAATAAATATTTCTTGGATACTTGTGGAAAAACAAGATTAAAATAATGCTTAAAAACACCAGGACCCGTCAAAATATCTGTGGGGACCTAAAATAAAACGGACCCTAAGCCCGGGCCTACTTAGCTTATACGTAAATCCGGCACAGATTAAAGGATAAATAGGGTAAGGTTCCAGTTCACACAATACCCACAAGGGTCAGGAGTATGATCAGATGTATTGATTCTTTATATCTATGAGAACATGGTGGCAGTGCATTTAGCCATTATGCGGATATCCAGGTTCGAATGTCTCAAATGCCTAACGCTTGCTGTTTTTTTTCTACATCCGTGGTTTCCGTGGTTTAGTTCCTATCCGTGGTATCCGTGGTTTAGTTCCTCATGCGAAGTGGGCTCGGTTTTCTGTGCAACTATAGATGACGTCACAGCACAATTTTAATTGTCCGTGTCCCATAAAGTTCTAGTACATTATTCCTTGACTTTTGAGTATGAGGATTCTATACTCTTATATGTATCATCCAAAATTGACTTAATATATAATTCTCTCGAACTATTACATATAATTAATATACAATTCTGCTAGTGAGATTAGATTAGATTGTTCATGATTTTAATGGGAAGGGTGCCCGCCAAAAGACATCTTTCTAATCTCAGACAAGTTTTAACATCAAGAGATTTGATAGCCAGTGAGCGAAGGGGAGATCGTCAATCCGTAGTGCAGTACAGGGACTCATTGCTTGCACTGGTGTCATCATTTAACATCAACCAAAAATCATCCACAATCAATCCACCCCGGAGAGCAGATGAAATAGATGGATGGCACGGAAGAACACCCCGGGCCGGCTGATGCTCCTATGGGAGCCCGCGGGACACAGTTAAACGGGTGAAGAGTGCCGCAAAGCGGCAGGGAGAGGGACCTAGCAGTCCTTGCAAACAGAGCGCAGAGAACGCCATTCATCCCATCCAAGCGTCTAGCCGGTGTCCCACCAGCTGGCAAGTGAAAGCTTCCCCAAGGCTATCGATACCGCTCACGGGCGGAAACTATGGCCAAATAGCCCGGAATGGAACACACGTTGCCCGCACGACCCTGGAGACAAAAGCCGGTCCGCGAGGAAAACCAGAGCTCGGTCCCAGAATAGCGGGCATAAACGTCAATCCACCGCAATCCAGCGGCCTGGCCAATGTCCCGTAGACTCCAACATAGTCAAGCCCCACCACACGCGACATAATCATGCGAGCAGGAACCAACGCCCGCCAGATCCGGACCGCAGCAAAAAGACGTCCGCACGCCACCAGAGCCGAAACCTAAAGCATAATTCTACTAGTACTTAAAAAAAAATGTGCTTCGTCCAGTAGCCGAGCGAGCGGGATAAAACTGAGGTTGAAGCTTACTTATAGCAGTAGTTAACGAAAAATATCCTTTTAGCATATATTTATTCTGTGTTATGTGAAATTTCCATAATCAAAAAATAAGATTATACTTTTTTATCTCATTTGTCCCTTTCTATTTAAAATTCCCAGATAAAAATATCATTTTACATCTTCAAAACCAACCCCAAAATCATATTGCGTTATACCACTTCAAAGGAACGGAAAGGGAAAAAAAAGTACAAAAAGATTGAGCCTACCCAACCATCCATTGACATAATTAGGGCTCGTGTCCTAGAAAAAATATAGCCCCTTCTAAAAAATTGAAAAGCATAATTGAATATTAGGTTCCCGGCATGAGATTGGAATTTCTAAAACCCTACAACCTAAAACTCCATAGAACTTTAAACTAGTTCGGCTAATGCATTTAAAGTTATAGTTTTGTATTTTCATCCAAAGGGTTTTCATAAAAACAATGGAGTTGTAAGGGCATTGCATGAAATCAACATTGTGAGCACCAGTATAATTTCTGAATTAAAATACAGTTTTTTTGTTTAATTAAAGCCTTATAGTAAGTTTCATAGAGAAGAGTGCGATTGATATAATTTTGAGCTTGAGACAAAAATTTTGGCAATAGGTTATTGGGCATACTGAACTCCAACTGTCGATAAACTGCAGTGTATTTGAGAGAGTGACAAGCTTATGTCCAATTTTTACCTCAGTCTTTTGTCAAGCAATTCTTCAATATAGTTAAATTATTACTGCGTACAGAAATGATTGACACAAATGCAGTCACAGGGTGGAAAATATTTTATTCACAACAAATGAATATTACATTGTGGTTAGGAATACTTCTCGTCTAAGTCTACGCACTTCTGCCATTTGACTGGGCGTTTCCGGATGGCAGTGGCGAACCAAACCTTGGGTGTGTTGGTGCCCCATCTAAGGACAATAGCTTGCAATTCACCATTATGTTGCAGTCACCCCCAGTTGAACTTGGTCAACCAACGGAACACAGTTCGCCTTGATGGTGCTTTATCTTCGCACACTAACACCATACAATGAAGGATATCTCCTTCAGATACCACCTCTTTCCACTAGAACCATACTGTCCATCACTGTCCGTAATAATCGCTTTTCATCTTTGCTGCGTATGCTTGCACTAAAGGCAATTGGAAGAATAACCGTTTTCCTTATTGGGCTGGTAGCACCATTTGTTCGTTCCAGGTAGGGCACAACACCTGGTGTCTATTTCTTGGTGTTCCCTGTCGTGTGAAGTTTGTTTTCGACGTGAGAAGTCTTGTGTGAATCATTTTTATATGCAGTAACATTAGTGAGCAAGCTACAATCAAATCAATTGTCCTTTATATTAATTATCTTAAAACAATTTGGACAATGTTTCATTTTTATTTGATTTTCTTTTCCTTTTGCTGCACTGCATATCAGCATATTTGTTTTTACTCTTAAATAACTCTCAGTACTAATACAGTAACATTATTATAGTAAAATAACTCCTAGTACTAGTGCTAATATTAATATAGAAATAAATTAACTCGGTTAAATTAATGATATTGTATGTAATAGATTTATAAACTTTAGTTTGAACTTTACATTAAACATCATGATAAATGATATATGGAATTTTTTTTTTATTTTGGTAATTTCCTTCACGCATAGGTCTCGACATCTCTTCGAAACTTTCGCCAAATCTAATCAAACACTTTTATGTCCATATGGTTAATTCGAATGACGGTTGCTCCAGAAGATCCCGGAATTTCATTAACAATTCAAGAAGAAAGAAGTCCCAACTGAGCCTCGAGAGGTTCTTTATGTCAAATAACTAATGGCTGCATTCGCAAGCTGCTGTCAACTTTTATGATCTTTACGACATTTGTAGGCTTCGTGTTGGAAAAAGTTAATGCTTTTAGCTTAATATTGATTATTTAAAAGAAGACTATGCTTTCACTTAAATGTGTTATAAATAGCATTTTTTTTTGCAATTTTCTGAAATATAATATTTCACTTACAATACATTTTATCTATTATAATTTATAATGATTGTTATCCTTCTGTATTTGCTGCACCACTATGTTCATTTGTGTGATACCTTAGTCCAATCTACGGAGGATAGACTCGTTTTGAGACGTAAGCTCCTGTCTAAAATTAAGTTTATTATCAATTTTACTTCAATGGGAGAGGTATATATATATATATGGCTCTTTAACTATTGACATGCTTTATTTATTAAAAAATGATCTTACAGAAAATTAACGAGTTATAGGCACTTTATAGAATTAAAACAAATCAATTTTTCTCAGGCATTCTATGAAGGAGAATCCACTATTCAAATTGATGCAAACATCGAAAGTCGAAATCGAAAATTCGTAAAAATCTGATTTGGAATAAAAAATTTTCGTACATAGACAAGCAAAATTATAAGAAAATGATTGTTTGCGTTTATGTAAGCAAATTTTCTATCCTACATCTGTTCCTTACGAATTTTTGTTTCCCACCTTCAATTATTGTAAGGTTTTCGAGAGTGGTTTATCCTTCTTTTGATATCTAAAAATATATTTGTTGTAATTCTGTTAAGTGTTTATAGCTCTTTAATTTTCTGCAAAATGATTTTTTTATAAATAAAGTACAACGAGAGTTAAAGAGAAAAAATCTACTTATTACATTGAAATAACACTGAATGCAACCTTTGTTTTAGGCATGAGTTAAAATTCTTGATCCCTTTACTTTGTAAGATAGTAAAGCATGTAAGATGTTAAAGAAAATGTGCAGACTCAGAAAATAAATAAAAAACCATCTGCATTTCTGCCAAATTTAAATAATTAATTTACCCATTATACCACTTACTCTTCAAGAAAGCTCAATATTCACTTGACATGAATAAACATGCACTTAAAATAAATAAATAAATAAATATGCACCTAAATAATTTTTAACTTACTTCTAGCTCACATGTCCACATTAAAATATATTTTTATTAACTGCTAAGTAGAAATATTCGATATACGCAAAATAATCATGGGCGAATTTACCAATAAGCTGAGTAGGCTGAAATTTTTCGATGAAATGTTTGCCACCAAGAAATTTGCAAAGGAGGATAAGGTGAATTTTTTGGTGGCAATTGAATTAATTATTTTGAATTATTATATACAGAGGCTTAACTTGACAAAGGTAGAGCTGTCATAGGTACCGAAAGAGATTCAAAAGGGGTTCAACTCGCGAATACTTGTGAAAAGACGAATTTGAAATAACCCCCAGGAACGTCAAATTAACAATTTCATAAATGCGTCAAAATCGCTGATATGCCCTTATGTATATTTGGTAAGATTAGGCTGTAAAATTGTAAACTCGCCTCCGAAAATGATATATTTATGCCACACAATGCTTTATTACGGAATATCACAATGTGTGTCTCAATATTCTGAACAGTCAAGCCTCGTCTTATATCATTCAATAGCACATTTTATGACCAAAAATATCTTTTCTAGAGCTTTTGAGTTTTTGGACAGCATTTATAAAATTTTGCTGGTTGTCTACTACGACGAGTTTGTCTGTAATAGACTGTAGAGTTTGTAATAGACCATCACTCACGTCTATTGTTGGAAGATAATTATGTGAAATTCTATCCTATATAAATTTTTGTTTTAACTTGATCATGACTTAACTGCCAGTTTACCCGAATATAATAAAATATTTGGTTTTTCTAACAGGGATAGTGGTTATAATCCAGCTATGAATACATTTGCGGAACCTTGGGACATAATTAAACGTTTGCGTTTAAAAATTACTTTGCCTTTCTGCTCAAATTAGGAGTAAGAGGAAAATTTAGGGTTTTCGTGAAAGTTTTCAGATAAAAGAACAATAAAATGCCTAAAATTACTGAAGCCCCTAAAATATGCATTTATTTTGGAAATTCACGGCTTTTATGCATTTATATGTCCTCAGGCTAAAAAGGGCTAAAATATGCAACTGCATATAATCCGGGCTCTAACTTTTAAACGCTGTGTTCTTAATTTTAATCCAATATGCAATAATGCAAGTTATTTTATACTATCTTATTTAATATGTCCTTTATTTTAATTTGATTTTTCTTCCAGTATTTCTATTTTTTCCTTCTATACTTATTTCTTTTTCATGTTTTTCTTATCTATATTTTGTAGAGTTTATTCGTTTTCGATTTCTTTCTTCTGTGACCTCCGATTCATCATTTATTTGCTGTGTTTGTTCTTTTTATTTTGGCCAGTGGGTATTTTATTTGGTACAGAAATAAATTTTTAATTAACTATATTAAAATATATTATTATCAATAAATTGAACTAAGTTAATTTATTTAGGCAAATTTTTGGGGATTGCCGCTCTAAGTTTCAATATCAGTTTATAAAATAAATTGCCTTTATTTACAGTCCTTTTCTTATATAACATATAACTTTTAACATGACCCATTTCCTTCTTCATATGCACTTATTTGATTATTAACATGCACTTATTTGATTAATAAAATGCACTTATTTGATTATTAATATGAACTTATTTCATCATTAACATGAACTTATTTCATTATTAATATGAACTTAACTTTATACAAGTCCGGAAAGTAATCATTTTCAAAAAATACGCTTTCAATGCATTCGTAAGGAATTGAGTGTTTTTCTTATATAGCTCGTTGGTAAGAGCACCTGTCCGGATAGCAGAAGGTCGTGGGTTCGTATTCCACCACATGTAGAAAAAAAAATTTTTCTGTATAAAGATTTCACCATCTAACCATGCCATAACGTCGGCGTTGTTATTACTACGGCTAAAAAACTTTGATAAAATTGTTTCTTAATGAACTTATTTGATTATTAATATGAATTTATCTGTTTATTAATTAATTTATATTTAATTTTAATATAGCTGACTTTGGTTTATTTTGCCCTGTCATTTATGGCTACATTTGTCTCTTTACTCATAAAAAAAACACTTGACTATATGTTTTTTTTATCAATGTGTATTATTGTTAAATTTATATTAGAATTTTATGGGAACTGAAATGTAGAATGAATATGTTACATTCGTTTAGCTCTAGTTTGCTTTTATTAATAATTTGGATTTTCCTGCTTGCAACTAAAGCTATATTAATTAAATATGGCTTCCAGAAATTCATTTTTGTAGAACATTCAATTTTTACCGCTTTGTATTCGACATTTGAGAAAAATTAAAGGCAATTTTCAATTTTATAAGCAGTTTTGCCGCTTATAAAATGGCTTATAAAAATCCGCTAGGGAACTCAAAAATTCAATTGTCCTTTTTTCGCGCAAATTACCTCTTTTGCAAATTTTAATTCACTCGTTTTTAGAAATACTCCCCGTATCCTCTTCCAGCATTCCTTTAAAAGGAGTAGGACGATTGCATAAATCGCCGAAATTAAATTTTGTTTCATGAAGCTGAAAATTTATTCGCACTGTTAAAAAATATGTTTCGCATTTGGCAATTTTCTAGGATTCGGAAAAACAAAATTTGTTTTTCACACGTCATATATTCGAATAATTGCCTGCACAACTGTAATTTCTGTCGAAAGCTTTAATCGCGCTGTTTTTACGAATTATAAATTTATAACTCACAATCTAGTGATATTGAAGTAGGAAATTTCGGACCACAATTTTCCAAGTCGTTAATTTTAATGTGTTCTGTAACTTTTCATAATATTCAACACTAACGCAGACAAGAGTTAAAATTTCATTTTCTATTTAAAATAGGTTTCGCATTAAATTTAGATAGTTAATCTACACTTACGAAGTCTTGAAATATTTTGATACGTTATAATATTTTCTATACTTACAACCCATACCATTTGCCCATATATATATATATATATATATATATATATATATATATATATATATATATATATATATATATAGTTATTATATAGATATTAGCCATGTTTCAAATTTCCTGAGATTTATGGCTCAAAGAAATCTCAAAAAGTGCACGGAAATGTTGTAATACAATTTTGCTTTCAACTTCACTAAAACGTGAGAACGAGCTATGTTGCTACTACTTTATTTACAACCCTCCTAGTTTCTTCCATAAGTGCTAGTCCCGATTAAGAGGTTAGTAGCAAATATGGAACAGAGTTCCCTATCCCTGCTCGCAATGGGTACCTTTTTGTGTGCTTACTCCAGCAGAAATTGTTAGGATATATCATCATCGTCATATTCAACCATTATCTGTCCACTGCTGGATGAAGACCTCTCCAAATACTTTCCACACAATTCTATTCTGAGCAATTCGCTTCCATGTCACCCCAACCTGTTTTCTTATTTCATCCACCCATCTAGTTTGAGGAAGTTTTCTAGCTCTTAGGTGGTCCCTTGGAATCTAGTTGAGATTTTGCGTTGTCTATCGTTGATCAGTTCTTCTTGCGATATGCCAAGACCATCGCCATTTCAGTCTTTTTACTTTAACAATGATAACCTCTACTCTAGTTTGGTCCCTCACCCAAATGTTCCTTTTTCCATCTGTCCTAGTTATTCCAAGCATGAACGTTTCCATGCACCTTTGGGTTATCTGTAACATCCGTATTGCTCCAACTGTTAGATCCCATGCCTCTGATCCATAAGAGAGGACTGGCAATACACACTGGTTGACGATTTTTCTTTTTAGACGCAAAGGCAATTTTCCCAGTCAACTTAACAAATAACGGGATAAACAAAAATGCAGCCAATAATTCAAAATTGAGAATTTCAGATAAGGATATGAGTAAATTTGAAGAAAATAGTACAATAAATGGAAAAAGGACACGTGTAGGAACGTTTTCAAGGGAGGCTCCAAATACGTGGGCCCTAAGGAAAGGAATGGAATGTTTCTGTATGGAAATTAGTTCAAGCTAAAAAATTCCCATGCCCCCCGACTATTGCTGTTCCCTTTACTATCTACCTATATGGATTATAGAGTTTTTAACGACGAGAACTTCAGCAGAAAGTTGGAAAATCGGTGTATTTATAATATCTGCAAAATTTTTTCTACCACAAGACCTTGCAATAGAGGAAAGCGGAGGAGAGATAGAATAAAGGTGAAAAGCTTTGGTTTACGGCATTTTCTCCTCTGGATCAACGGTATCGCGAAAAACTCTTCTGTTCTAATGTCACCTGGGAAATTAGAAACTTAATTTTTCCTATACTCATAATTTTTTGCCTTCACGTATTAATTACAGCTCAAACTAGAGCTTGTGTAATTTTGGAGAAAAAGAGACGCTTTCCCCATCCTGGATTCGAACCAGGGTCCCTCCGTTTAGCCCGGAGTGTCTTGGACCGCTAGACGAATGAGGACAGGAAACAACGCTCTCTTTCTCCGTATGTAAAGATGTTAAGGTATTATTACCCTCCGCAGGGATAACACAATTGCCAAATATGGTCAACACAAGAAAGCCTCCGGGGCGAGATTTTTGTGAGTTTTCGTGGGGGAATTTATTATACTATAATTTTTGCCACCCACGTATTAATTACAGCTCAAACTAGAGCTTATGTAATTTTGGAGAAAAAGAGACGCTTTCCCCATCCTGGATTCGAACCAGGGTCCCTCCGTTTAACTTTTTCCCTTAGGAACAAAAAATTAAAGTATTTTTTTTTTGTAAACATGGCTTTTCGATTTAAAAACAAAGAGCTCGAAGCATTGCTTAAGAACCTTATTAAGTTTAAATTATCACTTTGCAATAATAATAATATTCTAACAACCAGCTTGGATCAGCGGCCAAGGGAATATTGTGTCATCATCTTCCCTAACAAATTTTTGATTAGATTGGTTTCTATCATATCCTATCCGAAAACAACTGCTTCTTTCCTCTAAAAGACTTTCAGAACATACAAATTACCTTTAAATATGAAAAAGCAATCAGAAGATCTCTATGCAGTTAAAATCAGTTTAGCAAAAACCTGGATACCGATTGTGATGTTTGCTTTTGTGAAGAAAAGGATTATGGAGACTTCATCGATAAAGATTTCGGGCATATAATTACAGGTGACCTTAGAAATTTTAAAAACGATGCTTTCCTTAACTTTTTGGAAAAAGGAGCCAAATACCGCTCCTATAAAAAATTCAATTCCAGATCTTTAATTAATAGATTGCGTTAAGCGATTTGGACTTTTATTCTGAACGTTGCCCTTAAATATGGTTGATCTGTGGAAAGCTCCAGCGAGTTGTTGCACGGGGTCGCCTGTGTGGTGGACGGAAAAATCAAGTGTTTCAATACAAGCTCCAGCATTGGGAACGACTTTTCCTCTTCATTGAAGAATCAGATTAAATAGGTCAGAAGCAAGCTTATCACCTCTACCATTGACAAAGCCAACGAAAACTTCAGTATTGTGTGTAAAAAATTCTACAAAGAAACGCTTATTGCTGAACACCATTCCAACTCCACTTCCAAGACACTGTCCGGCGATATTAATATATTTAAAAAACGCGTTATTGTCCAGCACAAGAGGCTGAATCTACCTATCGGACGTTTCAATTTTCCCTACATTTTCATCAATGTTAAATTCCACAAAAAGCCCATTGGCTTTAGATATATTACCTACGGATCTTCGGCTTATAATCAACCTGCAGCGAACATTTCAAAGTATCCTTAAGCGCATTCTACATAAGATAAAGTCTTAAAGAAAATCCTTCATTATTTACAATAGCTCGGAAGTTTTAAACTACCTTAGAAATAGCTCCTGTAACATACAGAAATATAGATACATTTGATTTTGAGCATCTGTTTACGAGTTTACCTCTAAACTATATGGATGAATTGAGAGACTTTTTATTTTTGAATTATAGTGCTATTATTAATATTGACAAAAGTCGTTGGACTAATTTCTTCAATTATTGCCTATATGACAATGTGCTTTCCAATGGAGTTCAGTTCTTCAAACAAATTAAAGAGATCCCTATGGGATGCCCCTCCTCTAGCTCCCTTGCCAATATGTTTTTGCATTTTCATGAGCAAACACAGAAGTATTTTGATATTACAACCTTCAGATATATAGACGATATTATTGTTTTCGACCATCCGGATTGCCATGATTTGGCCAAAATCATCTATCCTAATGAACTCAAGATAAAAAAGACTAAAAATGGTAGTTGCATTGAAGTTTAGATCTACATGTAGAAGTAGATAAAACTCCTGTCCAAGAACTTGCATTTATGACAAAAGGAGGGAATTCCCATTTAAAGTGATTACGTTGTCTAGCTTTGAGTCTAATGTCAGCATTAAATTTCAACGCAATATTATAATTTCTCATTCAAAAAGAATTAACAGAATTTGCCTTGAAGGCTCAAGCCATTTAGACGCAATAGAATCGCTCAAACACAGAATAAAGAACACTCTAGTACCGGACCGTTTTATTGCTTTTTAATGTTCAAAAACAAAAAAGCTTGGTCTGAAATCTCTTCAATTTGCAGGCTTTTCTGGAGACTTCAAATTCCTCAGCTTTAGACAGGCAAATCTGCTGCCCTCCCCGTCGTTCTATATTCTTATTAAGCCTTAATTTTGTTCCTATCCTGTTTGTTGTGTAGTTCAGTCCGTCCGCATTCCAATGTAAGTGCTTCTTTTTTTTTCATTGTTTAGAAAGAAAAATTTTCTTTTTATTGCTACTTTTTCTTTTCTGCTTTGAATGTCTGGTAATGGGAACTTTTTAGCTTGAGCTAATTTGCATACAGAAACATGCCTTTGCTCCGGGACCACGTGTTTGGAGCACCCCTTGAAAACATTCATACACGTGGTGTCCTTTTCCCATTTATGGTATTATTTTCAGCAAATTCACTCCGGTCCTTATCTGAAATTGTTAATTTTAATTATTTGCTGTATTTTTGTGTATCCTGTTATTTGTTGAGTTCATTGTTGTGACTTTTATGCTAATTTACTGCTGTTATGTTTATTTTTATTATTTTTGATTTTTACTGAGTTTCAACTGTCTCTATTTTTGTCAACTTCCTGTCATATGAATTCTAAAAATTATCCTTACATTTCTAAAAATACTATTTTCATCATAAAAAATGCAATTGCAGCTTTTGCGCAGTCACGTTTTAAAAATTTAGCCTACATTAATTGCTTATTCTTCTTCCCATCTACATTTTAAATTTGGTTTACTTCCTATTTTCCTTGTTATAATGTTATTATATATATATAATAGCATTATAATAAGGGAAATAGGAAGTAAAAATTAAACACACACACACACTAACAGGCAAAAGGGTTGTTGGTATTTAACTGAAAGGAGACCCACATGCTGAACGCATATGACGATGTGTGGAACCGGCCGGGCCAGTAACATTATGTCCCACCCCGCCTTCAAATGGTACGAGCCGGGATTTCTATCCATGAGGCAAACTAATGCACGGATGGAAAGGGGGAAGGTGAAGGCTAATTCACCAATCCGTCTAACCAGCGTGGTGAAATGATGGCTAATTCCTCCACTATGCTTATATACCAAAAATCATGGCCCCTAGTCCCCAGGTGCTGGAGTGCTCCTTATCAAGGCAGCGGTTAGCGTGGCATGAAAGCAGGGGGTGCTAAGAATAATTGGAATGGCCCAGACTGCCGCTTGTTATTGGCCTTACCTGCGAATAATGGACGACCCCTTGCTTCTGAACCAAAACTTCAGGATTTGGAAGAGGAACTTGAAAAGATCAATTGGGACATTATAGGACTCAGTGAAGTCAGAAGAAAAGGTGAAGAGTTGGTGGAACTTAAAAGTGGACATTTGTTTTATTATAGAGGAACGGAAACTGGAAGAACAAGTGGTGTTGGCTTCTTAATCAACAAAAGAATTAAAGACTGTCTTCTGGAAGTTGAAAGTACATCAGATCGAGCAGCGAGGCTCGTTGTTCAACTAACCCAGCGATACCAACTTCAGATAGTACAGGTATATGCACCAACATCAAGCCATACCGACGAAGAGGTTGAAGAATTTTATGAAGAAATCAAACAGCTACATACCAAGGGGAAACAACACATCAAACTCATCATGGGAGATTTTAATGCAAGAATTGGACAACAGGAACAAGGAGAGACATCGGTTGGTAAATACGGATACGGGGAAAGGAATGAACGTGGCGATCAACTCATAGAATTTGCCGAAGCTGAAAATCTTAGCATCATGAATTCATTTTTTAAGAAGAAACCGAAAAGAAAATGGACATGGAACGTCCCGTGATGGTAAAATCCAGCGAAATTGACTATACACCGGCAACAAGAAATCAATTATTAGTTCACTTGCTTAGTAAACCAATTGTACCTCATCAAGGTGTGATATTTCTCTTTGAATATTAAGAAGTGTAAATCCAACAAGTCGATCCTTACTCATATGATTTCGTGACATTGGGGCTAAATGAAATTCAAAAAAAATCAAATTGAAAATAAATACTTAGTATTTATTTTAGTTCAAATATATTTTTGTAGAAGAGACAACCCATGTTACGTTAAGTGAAATGTACAATATAATTTTGTTATATTTTTAAAATTTTTAATATTTTTATGTCATATATGGAATTCTCACGATAGTTTTATCTTTTTCATTCTTATCTTTTTTATTCAATTGGGGGGATCCTGTTTCCTTGCCCCCCCCCCACGAGCAAGTTTTCAACACATTGCAAGTAAATAAGGGTGGGGGTATTTGGTCTAAATCAAGGGTGGGTACCCCAACTTTTTTGACCTCCGACCCCTTCAACAATTTCTTGACCTTTTATCAACTCCCTCCTTTTTTGACTATTACCTAATTGTAATAACAAGCAAAAACAAAGACATTTATAGGAGTTCGATTTCAGATTTATTATTATAAACAGAGTTTATATAATATAGTATATATTATTATATTGATTTAACCGGGAGCCGGTTGAAATCTATGGGCCAGCGCTAGAAGGACCTATGCTGTAGAGCCCCGTAGAGGAATGTCATGGAGCTAGTCGAAATGGAGCCTGGAGTCCTGTGGTAAGCCTAGTAATAATCATATATATAGTGATAAAACGAAACTTATTGTAAAAGCGCTGGGATGCATGAATTTAAATGGTAATCAATAATTAGTTATATTATAAATAGTTAGTTATATTATAAATGATTCGGTTATATTATAAATGGATTAGTTATATTATAAATAGTTAGTTATATTATAAATGATTGGTTATATTATAAATAGTTGGATATATTATAAATAGTTAGTTATGTATAAATGGATTAGCCTATTTATATAAAATAATATGGGGTCCCTAGGAGAAAGTCAGAATATATGAAATTATCTTTCAGACAAATGTAGTTATTGCAACGGATGTTAGGCATTGGTATAGTAAAATGAATATGCAATATCACATGAGATGAACAGCAGAAATCTTGGTGGCGTGTTGAGAAAGTTAAAAATTTTATTTCGAAAAGTTATGAAGATGGGGAAATATTCAGTAAGGAATAATTTCAGTTAGAAAGTTGTAAAGCGTCAGTTAGTTAGTAGAAAAAATATACGGGTCGCATGCAATATGTACACATACTGCCACAAAATCAGGTGCTCCGAAAGTTTCAATGCCTAGCTTCCAGTTCATGCTTTCCAGTGCATTTTATATTGAGTTGAAATCCTTTTAGAAAATAAACTATGGTCTTTCTCCTATAAAATCTTCAAGTCAACTTTTGAAACACTAGAAAGAATTAAAACTTCCATAACACCTTACTTTGTGGCAATACGCCTACACATTGCGTGGAGCCGCATATTTTTTCTTGGTAACTGAAGGACACTCTACAACTTTGTAATTGAAAATATTTCCTTGTCTTCATTATTTTTTAAAATAAAATTTTTAGCTTTATTAATTCGCCACTAGAGGAGCCGTTGTTCATTTCATCTGATAGTGCATTGTCATTTTACTATAACAATCCCTAACTTATGTTGCAAAAGATGTCTTCATTCAAAAGTTACTGGCCGCATTCACACTTTCCTAGGAAGCCTGTATATAACTACATATAGGCTGAAGTAATAAACCAAAACATGTCCTTTTCACCTTAAGCCTCAACGTCAAAGGGTTAAGTTTTTGTCATCCTTGTTAATATTACATATATGATATGAGAAATAAACAATATGAAAAGTTAATTTAGATAATAGCAATACAATCTTTTTTATATATATGAAAATAAGATCTTTATTAGTAAATAAACAAACTTATTAAGTCAGAATTAAGGTAATTGAAGTTCACCGAATTAAATAAACATTGCAAAAAATGTAGGAATGGGAACCAATGTAAAGCCTCCAATGGAAATCATGGAAAACGCCAATGGAAATTAATGAGAAGTTAAACTTCGGAACACGTAACGTTTAGGAGTACCATACATTTCAGAGTAAGAGTTGTTTGAAAGTTTTTCCAAGTAATTGTGATATATTGTTAGCCTTTCAATGTAGGTTGTATCTTCCTAAGATTCGAGGAAAAGGCAACTATTTTTACTTGTGATATGCAAATCAATCTAGAGCGTTTTGTAAAGAAGAAATAGAGACACTATTCCGGCCCGAAGTCGAAGTTATAAGCCAGAACGGCACATTTTGTTCTTCTTTACAAAACAGTTCTATGTTGAGCACTGTAAACGTGAGTACCAAACTCCATTCGTTGTTAATTCCCCAACGAAAAACAATTGAAACCTCAGCCCCTAGTACCTCCATGTGGTGATCAATATTTGGCATGTGCTATCCCTGCGAAGGATAATATTATCCTATAAATTAAGAAGAGCAGTTATATTATTCTATAAATAAACGTATGTCTACAATTAAAATTAAAATAAACGCCATTATATATAATTTATTATTAAAATTTGAAAACAATATTCAATGGTTGATTTGTGTCTTATAGGGCGCGGGCAATCTTAATTATGTTACGCAAAGCCCTATATTTTCCGCGGAAACAGAATATCTTCCGTCTACAGCAGTGGTTCCCAACGTTCTTCAAGTCGCGACCCCTTTTATAGTAGCCAAGTAATCTGCAACCACTTTTATTGTAACCAAAAACGTGTGTCCGCCGCTGCCACTTCTGCA
>QLNU02014802.1:33180881-33204188 GCA_006491805.2 Dysdera silvatica
CTGAAGAAATCGTGATAGAGATTTGAGATGACGCGACCACTAAACTGACGATGCAAAAACAGTCACAACCTCTTACATAGTGTGGGGTATAGCCCCATCCTATTGAAACCACTGAACAGACATTGGAAAAGACTTCCGTCTTTACGGTATAAATAAATATTTGCAGCTATTGTTAATTAGGAATTAATTAGTATTTATGCAGATTTTTTTCCGTGCATTCAATTATTATCATGTTTCAGCAAAGTCAGTATAATATTATTCAGCTATCCATTCTACCCGTAGATTTCCACCATAATTTGGAAATAATTTTCCACCATTCCACCATAAATTTTTCACTCAAAAAGTCTGCCTCCAAAAATAACTGGATACGTGTTCGCCGATTTTTCTATCTACCCAACCGTTTCCGAAAAAATGACCCGGGATCAGACTTTGTGAACGCCCTGTATAAGAAAAATGCATGACCGAGGAAACTTGTATGGTCTCAATCAGTGCTCGGCAATTTATCGTTCCGAATCAACCGATCTATCGCAATCCCGACTTCAGACGTTCGCGGAAACGTCACCCTCGCCCACAACTTTTTTACATCGTTCCTCAATGTTCTTGGATCAGTAATTTTGCAACTCTTTAAAGAGAAGGAATGCTACTATAAAATATAACATTTTTCCAATAATCAAAACTATATTGTAAATTGGCAATTTTTAATATTGAAATTTGGAAGTATATCTTTAGTAAAAACCAAACATATATTAAGTAGCTCGTATGCGTAATTTTGTTATTGACCACTGGTTTAGATGATGTAAATAGGGGCATGTGTAATGATGTGTGATTTATTTGAAATTTCTCTGGTATCAAATGTTACAAAAGACAAATTCATGTTCCGAGTGTTGTTATGGGTTTTCTTTGAAAATAGTCGAAGACTGCAGCAAAGGAAATTTGTAATTTAGAAGGGGAAGAAATAATGCCTGAAAGACAACATTTTGGTTTGATCCATTTAAAAATGCAGACAGTGGTCTCAAAGCAAAATTTAGGCTGGAGCACCTTTAAGAATCCATTAGGAAGTTTTTTCCGAACTGAGAATCAAATTCATGAACAAACATCCCACAAAGAGGCCCTACGAGCTGGAAATACCCCAGAACACAAGCATTTCTGAACTACTCATATTAGTTATTCAGTTTTTGAGACTACATATTAGGGTAGTTGGTCCACGATAGCACGGCAAAAATTCATTTTTGGAAACACATGAGGCATGTTGGTAATTTAGTTCATTTTCTGCTAAAAACCATCTGTGTGAAAATTTAAGTCTCTGAAAATCATTAAAGAATCATAACCGGAAAATGTTCTAAGTTCAAACTTTAAAAAAAAAGTGAAAAAATGAAGAACACTTTTCTTGATCCAAAATTCAATTTCAAATTCGCAAAATTAGCCCCTACTTAAAAAAATCTTCCCTTATTTTGCTTTTTTTTAAATTAAATTTCGGACTTAAATAAAAAAGAGAGAGAGAGAGAGACAAAGGAAAAGGGAAAGCTATGATGTGAAGGAAGTATTTGGCAAAATAAACACCACCCTTAGCTCTGTTGGGCGTGCAAGTGTAACAGAACGGTCTAAAACAGCAACTGTCTTGAAGAAGTCCTTTATCATTGAAGTTGAAAAGAAGGATGCTTCCTTAGTCCTTCACCGCGATGGCAAGCTGTTACCTGACCTAACAGAAGAAGAAGGGGCTTTAACGTAGACTGTATGCTTTCCTCACTCTGGTGTTCTAGTCCAGATATCAAATATGAGAAATAAATCAATGTTCCGAAGCTTCCGTCGGGTACCTGATCTGCTATGGGAAAAAGACACTGTCTAAGTTATACGGAAATGGAAGTTGAGAAAACATGTTGAAACTCTTCGTTTTGACATGCCGGCTGCTAACACAGGGATTAATTCAGGGTGTCGCCATCTTATTGAGGAAGATTTAGGTAGACCTATCCTCGATCTAGTTTGTAGACATCATGTCATGAAGTTATTGCGGCAGTTTTCAAATATGTAATAGCACCCTCCTCTGAAACAGACATCGGCACATTCAGACGTTTTCATCTGCAGTGGCCTTTAACACAAAAGACAGCTTCCAGTAATTTCAAGATCCAAGGTTAGAAGCAGAAAGCCAGAAAAATTGGCGAGACGCTACCGCCACCACATTTACAATTAGCCTGAAGACAAAGAATACCCGCTATGATTATGCAGAGTTGTGTAACCTATCTCTGTATTATCTCACTCCGGAACTGTGCATTTCAATCAAAGCCTAGAACCGTCAACCACGCTCGTTGCATAGACAGGGTTATCTATATGCTCAAACTTTTATATTTAGGAAACATATAAAGCTAGGGAGGGAACTAGTCTCCGCGAAGTGTCTATCTTCATTGTACTCATCTAGTCGCTGAAGATGGATTGAGGCTCCAAATGTCTCTGACGCCGCTGTAAATAATCTGAATCTTCTACATGACCTCGTCCGCTACAAAAATTTAAATTGGAAGACTGGCAAGGTGCACTAACTGCTTTCAAAATCCATCTCTGAAGAGAGATATCGTGGCACAGATGAAGGACAAGAAATGCACTAAGCGAATCCCGAAAGAAGACGAGGAAACATATAAGAGCCTAAGCGATCTTGCTTATTCCTCATCCTTGAGGTTTCTGAAGTCACTGTGTATTAGTGAGACCTTCTTGGAAATGCGTTCTGAGTAGTGGGAAAGCAATAAAGATATTTGGGAGGGAAAAAGAAATGTGGACAGACTTGAAGTTTTTAATGTTGGGGCTGAGAGAGGAGTTACCATGATGAGCAACCTCAATGAGTCTTTGACCAAGGACGAAGAGGCTGAGAAGGCCCTACTTGAAATGGTGGAGCAATACCATCACCTTCACCCCTGAAACAATTAATAACAATGCTGAACTTTGTCTTCTTTTGTATCCAAGGCTAATTTACATTATTAGTTTTCAGTTTTAACAAACTAACTGTTAAAAGTGTTTGCATGTTTGTTGTTTGTAGGGTATATTAACATAAGGCTTATATATTGGAACTTCTATAGCGTTCAGCGATCAGTAAACATGGTCAAATCGATGTGAATTTTTAGGGTAGTTTTTCTTTTTTTTTTGAAGATCAACAAAATAAATAAAATACCTAAGAAAGATTTTAGCTTGTTTGTTTTTTGAATACCCTACTGCACATAGACACTTGAATATTTTAAATACTTTATTTTTTAAAATAATGAACACAACTATGATAGACAATGCTAACTAAATAGTGAAACTAACGCCTAATATATAAACATTCTAACAATGCGACAATACTTTCAGTTATTTATTATTACTTTTATTTATCATTAGCAGTAGTGCTTTAAGTTATTGATTATTACTTTATATTTAGTATTGAGAGAACTTTTAAATATTTAGTACTTCTATTATTCTTGTATTTAAATTCATTGTTGCCATATATTTTCTCTGTTAAATGTTATATAATGTCGCTCCAAATCAACTTTTTCACAACATCTATTTTTTTTTCTCTCTTCGCTTCATCCTCCTCCCTCCCTTACCATCCTCATAAACAAGACCTTTATAACGCAAGGAGGTGTAGCGCAAACTGCGCTAGTGCTTCGTACCTCAAGCAATTATTTGGCTTAGTTATATAATGCCATCACCTGCCAAATGTACCTCACAATGGATATCATGATCAAAAACAAGATTGTATAAACAGTTTAAAGATGCTTGGAATAGCAGTACCCTTTATTTTCTATAGGTATAGACGATGGTATTCCAGTATAGGCGATATATGGCATCTTTCAATCTCATGTGTGTTGTCCTTGTGGCATGCTGTGGTCATTCAGTCACACATTTTATGTACTGTTTACTTTCCCCACATGCTGTACCTTTCTTTCCAAATTTATTACATTATTATCATCATTTTCGAGTTGAACAAATGTGTCAAATATCATACTTATTTTTTGTTTCTAAGAATATAGTAACATTATTCTGTAAGGGAAACGGCTCCGGTGCGAAGTAACGATAACATCTTCATTCCTGTTTTATTGACCTACAGAACTCTGGTATCTCTTGTAACAGGGGATTTCTCTTCCGCTTTCTCTGTTAGGAAATTTACTGAACCAGAAGAGAAAATATGTTGGGTAGAAGAAAGATAGCGCCGCTTTTAAACCAGATGATGGAGTATGCAAAAAGAATCCAAAACTCAAATATTTTATATTTAACTATTCCGAACAAGTTTCGTACATTTATCCACCGACGTTTCCCTTCGCATGCAGTAAATTTCCAGCTTTCCCATTTTGCTCCAAAATGGTTTAACTAATGTGTCTTAAGCCGCAATAACAATAGTTTAAATGTTGCAATATTTTAAGTAATAGTTAAAAGTGCTAGTTATGGAAAATTTCGTTCGCGTAAGCACTCTTTCATTTATTAATTATGCTCCCTCTCTAAACATAATTTTGGAGTGGTAGAACACACTGTTACTTTTAATGCTCTCTTCTGCTCTATTTCATGTGTCGATCAGATGTTTTTAAACTGAAAAATATACCTTCTCTATATAGGATTAAGGTTTAGATAGATATACTGAATAAACCCGATATTTCGTAAACAGTTAACGTCCATCGGTAAAGTAAATAGCTTTTAAGGGGCTTATATCTGAAAAAGGAACGAATTTAGCGAAAAATAGCGATTTTTTTTTTTACATGCTGAAAAAAAAGGTAAGAGTTCATATTTCTAAGGATGGTTTTGTTATTTCGATGCGATGATCGCATCATATCGAAAAATATGTTTGGGTATAGTCATGTCACATATTTGGAGGTTTAAATGATTAACTTTGTTTTTGTCAAAACCAGTTTTTGGGAAACTTTCCATTATGTAAAAGATTCCTTGCGATGCAATTTTCAGCGAATCGTTTTAATTTGTTCTGCACGTATTTACTCACAAATAATGAATAAAATGGCTTACAATTTTACTAAGGAATGGTAACTTGTATGTTTTAGACAAAAATATTAAAAACAGAGTATAATTGTTCAGTAAATTTTATAAGTATGGATTCAATAATTATTTAAAAAAAATGTAAAACTTTTTACTTAAAAAATAAACTTCGTGAAGAATTTCAAATACGTCACTTAAAATTGAAGAAATAACATAAGTTAAAAAACCTATCGAGTTTTAAAAGCTAAAACTTTTCAAAAAGTTTTCTCTTATAGCTCTTAATATTGTGTGCCATTTCATAAAAATTGGTTAGGAGTATCAGAAAAATTCATTTTTGATGTGTCCCCTTAAATAAATTTAGAAGGCGGGGTTTCGAAGGAATAAAATTTTGGATGCTTTTCGTGTTATTATTTCAAAGCTGCAAATCATCAGTTCTTTCTCAAATAGTCCATAAATCTTTTGGAACTACAAACATAAAAGTGCTGGAAGCACTACAAACATAAGTTTATGTTTGTAGTGCTGTAAGTACTACAAACATAAAAGTACTGTAGCTGGCGTAAACGAGCAATAACCCTTGAAAATAATCCTACAAATAATTCTGAGAATATAGCCAGTATTAGGTAAGTCTTGGAATGTAAACGTTGGTTAACGCTTGTTCCAAAAACTAAGCAGGAACAGACAACGATGGCATTTAGGAGATATTTTCATTCTAAACGTGTTATAGCATGTTTGGAAAGTGTGGGAATTTCAATTTATAATGTGGCCATGCCTCATTTAATTGCGCTTCCTGTTGGTTGCGCTTTTTACAAATTCAAGGTTGTGGCAACCCTACATCGTACAAATCTCTCGGCGTCATTTTTCCAACATCATGTGCTCACTTTATGTACATGTGTCTATTTTGTAGTTAATAAATTAATTAATGCAAATCAAACAAAACTTTATTTAGACCTATACAATTGTTTACATGGGGTGATAATAATTTACAATTTATATTTTAAGTTTATTCATCTTAGCAGGAAAGGGTAAAGACAGTAAGGTCTGACAAAGCTGTTGGCACTCAGAATTGGATATAAATAATGGAAGCGACAGTGGTAAATAAATAAATAAATAAAATATAAGGGCTCTTTAGAAAGAGCCGTCAAGAGAGTTGTTTAGTACAGGTATTGAAGTATAGATTAAGAAGGAAATTGTGATATCATGATTATCTCTCTAAAAGGAATAGATCCCAAAGGAATAAATAGATTGAAGCAGATTAGAAAAAAGATCCCACACTTCCTGCCAAAGAAACAAATACGTCAGTGTCCATATTTCGTCCGTGAGTACTCTGGCCAAAATTTCTTGTAAAGTGGGTATGATCAGACAAGTGTAATAAAATGAGGTCAAAATGAGTGCCTTGTTATATGGTGTTAAACATGAAGGTGGACGTTTTGTAGGTAAATGATTTTTCGATTAATAGTATCTGATGATCGTAAGCAATTTCAGAAGTTCTGGGAGAATGGATTTGGAAATTTAGGAGGCAAAGATATATTTTTTGAAGTCCGGTAAATCAAATGAGATTAGACGTAGAATTGTTTTCCCAGATTAAGAGGAAATGGTAAAAATAAATAATAATAATATTGTGCACTTGATAAACTAATATCGTAGTGTAAACAGCAGTTTCACATGCATTAGAAAACTTAAAAAGACGTGGCTGACTTTATTGCGCGATCTGCAACCGAAACCGCAATAGCTCTTAGGTCATCCTGTAGAATCTAGCTCTTAAAATATGTTATTTACTATTATCAATTTAAATATTTTAGGTTGTTTTCTCTGAAAAAAAAATTAAAGTAAACTCTGTATATCTTGTAGATACATATAAAAATTTAGCTGGGAAATAAAACTTTTGTTTGATAAACAGAATATTGGATACGATTATAATCATTATAATTACTGACATTTTTACAATTAAGTGATTATAGAGATTTCGGATAATTATTGTGATAAATTTGTTGGTTAATTTGACTGACGGTTGAATTGGATTAGAGCGTTGAACTGATTAATTGATTTAATCAATGATATAAATCAAACAGTGATGATATATATCACAAATATTTCTGAATAAAGATGAGGCGTTTACAATTTTCATGTTAATTTAAAACACATCTCTATTGCTTTAAGGCTACCCGGAAACAAAATTTGACAAAAAAAAATTATTTATTCTTTTAATTTTAACTTTTTTCTTTACAACGATACCAATTTTTTTTATCTGAGAGAATTAGAAGTTCGTTAAATATTTTTTGCACTAATAGACGCCTAAAGAAATGTATGCAAGAACATTTAACGTGTTTACGTGTTTCTCGAAACAGCGTTTTTCCAGATTCGGGTACCTTTCCCAGAAAACTGGAAGTGAGTATGTTCTTGAGATTTGTACATATTATATATTATGTCTTTCTACATATACTGTAGTAGAATTTTTTTAATACTGTGAAAAAATAAATTTTTATAATTTTTTACTAGTTAAACTCCCACGAAATTCAGTGAGTTTTGTTTAAAAAATTAAAAAAAATATGTTGAATACCTTAATTGAGGTACAGTATATGTAAAAATGTGCATTTCAGGGGCATAGCTAATTTTGTAACTGTAAATGGCATAGTTACTGAGAAAAAAGTACCTGAATTTGGTCAATGTAACATTGGCGAGATAGAGGGTATCCGGGTTGCTTTAAGATAAACTTATCCTAATTGGCTCATTTTTCTGACAACGGAATGCACAAGGACACGTACGATGTATCTCTAAGATAAAACCATAAATGAAAAGATTTGTATTTAGTGCAAAAACTGGTATTTAGTGCACCTAAGTTACAAGACTTGGGTGCACTTGTGCACCTGATTTAAAAAGTTAATTTTGAACATAATTAACACCATTTTAAACTAAATTTATTTTAAACCTTTTTAAAGCTAAATTTATATTAAGTCTTTTGAAAGCAAAATTTATTTCAAGACTTTATTAAAACATACTTTAATTTAAGACTTTTTTTGAAAGACTTATTTTGCTTTGAGGTATTATTTGCTTAAAGTTTCATTTTAAGGCTTTTCATTTAAGACTTCGTTTATTTAACATTTTATTTACTTAAGACATTTATTTACTTAAGATACCCTAAAGATACATTAACTTAAAAATTTATTTAAAGCTTTATTTATTTTAATGGACTTTCTAAATAAGGTGAACGTCAATGCAAATTTCTCATGTTCTCGATGATATGCTTAAAAGCTTCAATTTCCAAGCAAACAAGGAATGCACTCAATCATTTTTATTTTTCGTAGTTTCAAAGCTGTTGAGGTAAACGTCACTTTTTCCCACATCATTAATTTACTGTTTCTTTCACGAAATTTATATTCAGGGAAGTATAATGCTTTTTTACCTCGATTATAGCATTCTATGTAGTCATGAAACATTACATATATGTCAGCACTTACGGGCCATTGGCGATCAAACAGAAATCACCGAGTCGCCGATCAAACACAAATTATCAATCAATCAATTGTCATATTCATCAACTTTTATTAAACAAATTCCCTAAATACAGCAAGGCAATTCTCATCAATAGTCATGTTGTTTCTAACAATAGTATCTTCTAAAGCAAAAGGACCTCAGACAGTAAGAACGAGCGGACGCTGAGAAGGAGGAAAGAAGGAGAAAGGCACAGCATGGCGGGCGGAGGACATCAACAGCCTAAATATTAGAGGGAACATTGACGACAAAGACGAACACGAGACAGAGAAGTTGAGCAGAAAGACAGTCATGGACTCCGGAACGAAAAACATACTGCCGAAACTTAAATATGCAGTGCATACGTATAGATACAGAACATTTTGGTATGTACAGAGCATTATATAAAATAAAATCATATAATCTTAAAATATAATGTCATCTAATTTGAATTATTAAAGCGGCTTTTAGCTATTTCGGAAGCGTAAGAACTTCCTTTTTCAGACCTCTAATTATACAGATGTGATTCACATGCGAAAACATCTACGATGCCAACATGCCCGTCGTAAATTAATTCAGCTAAACCAATTTGTGAGCCCGTAGCCGCATATCTGGCTTTGGTTCGAATGAAGTTTCTCCAAATGAAGGACATAGCATTAAACCGAAGCTTATCGATCAGCTTCCGTTATATTTATACATACCATATAATACTTCGATAATTCTTTTCTTGCTTAAACACTCGCGGGTTAGGAGAAAGAAGAAAGCATCTAGCTAGAATCACAAAACGTCAAATGACGATAAAAAAGTTTCATGGTTAATCCTTATACGACCTCTCTTATCTAATAAAAGAATTCTCAGTTCCACACCCGGGTCATGGACTGTACGTATAAGACAAACAAGACTTGCTAGTTATATATATTATTCAACGTTTCAATTTAACTTCATGTGATGATAAAATGTACCGTTATCGGCTCTAAAAGTTCCACATGAGACGATCCCAAGATTTCTTTCCAGAAATGGAGAGAATAAATAGATTTATTTAGATAAAGCGAAAACAGGCACAAAGGCCAAAGAGATAAGAAGAAGAAGGGACAAAATATTCTGATTTCCTCGATATAGGTCGATTGAAGTGAACGCATGCTTTGCATTTTATTTGTTTAGAAGTTCGAAAAAGGATAAAAGCAAGCAACAGCTACAGTAACGAATGTGTTACTAATACGCCACGCTAGGACATTGGATGTACTTTTTTTTTCAAGTAACCAAGTCCATAGCTCCATGATCTTGCGCACCGTAGCGATGGACGTTTCGCCTGTGAGCTATTTCAGTCGATTTTACGCCCTGCCTCGGTTGAGCCCCTTCCGTGGGCCTTCTAATCAATCCCTAGCTACAAGAAATCAGAACATTTTAAAGCCTAGAGAATCAATCCTCGGACTGCAATCTACAGCTATTCTCTAAGCTGTTAGTTTTCCTATCATTGGAAGCCGAATCACGAATAACGATACGCTGGGCGCCCTCCTTGCCACTACTGCATCGTTAGGCCTCCAAGAAATTGCACGTCCATTCCGCAACCCGCAAGGTGAGTGAGATTGATGGAATTGAAGGAAGTTTTAAGTACGATGGCTTGGAGAAAGTGTTGATTTGGCGCTGTTGGCTTATTTTTTTTTTATGGTTATGTTCTGAACAAATAGTTTGTCCTGTTTTGTTCATTTTAAAATTATTTCTATTGCATTGATTCAACCTTTTAATTTTCATTATCATTCTTTATTTTTTCATTTTCAATTCTAATTCCCTTTCCATATTCAGACAGCTTCTCGAGAGTCTAATAATATTAAGTCGGAGGATTGTGGCGACACCTACTGGAGGCCTAGTGTGGCCCCGCTAGGCATCTCTGATTTAGGTATTATCTGATGCGTACCAAGCGACTTATATGACGTTGGAGCAGAGTTGGATGTATTATTTGACAATTCCTCTTTAAAACGAAAGGTGCCAAGTAAATATCGTCGCCAAATCACCGTACATAAAATCTTCTCAACATCCATTGACCGACCAAACGACTCGTTGTAGCTGTATACTATATCGTTCAATGACCGAATCACTGAACTGCTGAACGTGTCTGCTCGTTAACAACAGATGGGCAAAACCGCTTATTGACTGGTTCGGTAAGCGACTAAACGCACCTGTACTTTGTAGTATTCTTGTACACCTATACACTCGTGTCCAAAATTAAGGTTACATTCAATGTTATTTCAATGGGAGGGGTACATATTTTGCTCTGTAACTTTCGATATGCTTTATTTATGAAAAAACGCTTTACAGAAAATTAAAGAGCCATAAACCATTCCCAGAATTACAACAAATCAAACTTTTTCAAGCATCCTATGAAGGAAAACCAACGATTAAAATTTACGCAAACATGGAAAGTCAAAAAGATAAATTTGTAAAAAACTAATTCAGAATAACAAATTTTATTACATACACATGCAAAATTATTAGAAAATAATTGTTGATGTTTATGTAAGCAAAATTGATATCCTCAATCTGTTTTTTTTTTGAGAATGTTTGTTTTCTACCTTCAATTTTTGTACCAATTTTGATCGTAGTTTCTCCTTCATGGGCACTTGAAAAAAAAATGTATTTATTGTAATTCTGCTGTTTATAGCTTTTTTAATTTTCTGTAAAACTATTTTTTATATTTGAAGCGCATCGAGAGTTAAAAAGCAAAAAATGTGCCTCTCTCATTCAAATGCTATTGAGTGTAACCTTAATTTTGAATACGAGTATAGATAGAGAATAGATGGAGCGATCCGCAATAAATTAATGACGATACCCAATGTTCAACAACAGGCAGAAAATTAAAAAATAATCGATTAGAACTTTGCTAAAACCATTCTGCCACTCATTACTGTTTATTCTGTATTTTCTTCTGATTGTCTCATGATCTATTGACTTTACGAGTTAGCTTTAATTTTAGAAACAGTTTAAGGATTAAAGGATCTCATTAACTCTTTGTCTGAATCAGGCACACGCCAGAACGACAAGAAAACGAAATGCTTTTAAGTCTACGTCTTTTCAAGGAAATGTACATGAAGAATTTATTCCGATAAGAGCATAAACCAATCAATAAATTATCGCTTATTTTAAGCAATAAAACTTTCGAGATGACGTTCCAAATAATCAGTTTGGACTCATTTGCATCGCTTTACGGGCCTTTTCTTCCATAGGGTCTTAAGAAAGTTTATGTGCAAGATAAATTATTATGTGCTGTATATGTTGCAGCTGTTAGTAAACAAAATTCTCGAACTTGTATACTCCTGATTCTTTGAATAATTTTTGAATTAAGAAAAATATTGTGAATTATATGAGCTTTGAAAATTGTTATCGTGTTTTCTAAAATATGCACAGTATTATAAGATTAGCATATATCATATCATCTAATCATAGCTTTAATTGAATTTATTTTTTAAGATACGTGGAATAGAAAATATAAACCCGTAGCAAAACTAATACGTCGGTCAGTCATAAATTTAATTGCACTATTTGAAAAAAAATACAGGGTGGAAATTATTGTTTGTTTGTTTTTTGGTTTTACGGCTCAAAGACTACAGTGGTCATGCTGCGCCGGGACCTACTGTTTTCCGAGGAATCCGAACCTCTTAAGGCCTAGGGAACCAAACCCCGGACTACAGTGAGCAGTGCGATCTTTATGAGATCTCTGAGTAAGCGTTCTTTTTGCACTGCTGGGAGTCGAACCCGGATTAGCCGCGCAATAGGAGAACGCGTTACCACACTGCGCCACCGCAGGGCCAAGTGGAAATTATAGAACAATGTTTAGTTTACATAAAATACAATACAAAAGCAACTTTTCGACGTAATGTCCTCCTTTATTTAGACGTCTGTCGGGGTGAGGAACGAGTATGCCTCGTGTGAAGAATTGCCGCCCATCGTGCGAGAATAGTTGCTGGGTTACAGATTTCATCTCCTCATCCGAGTGATACCATCGCTTTGCAAGTTCTTATTTCATGGGATCGAAGACATGAAAGTCGCATCGTGAAAGTATGGGCTATAAGAGAGATGGCATTAGGTAAAGAATCTGGATTTGTTAAAGTGAAACATACCGGTAGGGTTAAATATACCTATAGGTTAGAAATGGATACGAACAAAAGATACAGCTTGGACCAAGGTCCTTGTTCAGCATATACTATAAAAATCAAATTTACGACTGAAACATTTGGTTCGTCATCGGCTGGTATTGCATTATTTTTAATTTTCAATGGAATGATTAAAATATACGATTTACTAAAAGTCGATTATATTGCGTGGGTATATGACTTTATTTTAGAAATTATGGCATATAGCGGAATAAAGTTAGATAAAATATATATAATTAGAACAAGAAAGTTTAAGCTCTAAGGTATTATTTATGTGTTAAGTCACTAATTTCGTTTTTCTCTAATGAGGCATAATATTAAGTTGCGAGGCGTCCTGAACCCAGAAATTTTGAAACCCCTCCCACCGCAGAATTCATCCAATAAGCAGGTGTACATTAAGAGAGGTTTTGTTTTGTGCGTGTATATCTGTATACATGTGCACATGCGCAGTATTCTCCCCATTCATTTTTAGAAAAGTGAAGGGTCCCTCTTGGCTTTTAAGCCAGCTACCCAAAATAAAATCTTGGGGAAAAACCTGCTCAAATTAATTCTAGATGAACGTTTTCAAAAAGGTGCGTTTTAATGCTAGTGTTATTTCCTATTTTTTCTATTAAAAGCAGGACTACTCCTAGAAACGCCTATTCCCCCACCCAAAGTGACGAACAGTATCTTAAAATATATGTGTAAGAGGTGCTACTCTCAGGATATTTCTGCTAAACAGAAATAAGTAAAATTCGTCAACTCGCACCATCAAGCAAAAGCATAATCTGGCGGAGTCAAAGGATATTCAATTTTTTTAGAATAGATGCAAAAGCTTACTTTTTTCCACCTATTTTTTGACTCCTAGTCTATGCTATATTTTACCCTCAAATTATACTTGTGCCTTCAAGTACGACCAGAGATCCCGGAAAATGAGGGGTGGTTGAAGAACAATCATCATTAGCTTATGTGTAATATTATAGGATATAATATTAATATTTTTATGGATAAATAACTTATTTGACGACAACAATATTTTTTCTATTATCTGGAGGAAGCGGGCTTTTTCTGGAATATTCCATAATTTCAAATTAAACAAAAAACGGAATGGACTTTGCAGAAGAGAACGGATCGGCGGAACATTATTATTAATGGATTTCAATTAAAAAAAAAAGGGAAGGAAAATAAAAGCCACTTATTAAAATTTAGGAGCAGCAGACGCTTTCCCAACGTGCCCATTATAGACTAAATATGGCCATAAATAAATTATTAACATTAAGAATCTGCAAATATATAATGCAAAGTTTAACGAGCCAATTAAATAATTTAAGCGTAAGTTCATTTTACGTGAAAAATGCGGACATATTTATGACAGACACTCAGAGCGCGTCATTTAAACCAGTACTAATATGCGAGTCAGTATTTTTTTTAAATAAATTTAAAATAGAGTCTTAGAAGATAGAGGTTCCTTTAACTTCTAAGCGGTGAAAGTTTTGGAATTTCCTCTTCAAAACAATTTTTGGGCATTTTTTTATAGAGCAAAATCTAAAGAATTTCACTTCAAAAGTGGAGTGACAATTTCTTTAAGAGATCAAATCCTCTATTCGCCGTTATTGAAGAAATATTGTTATGTACGTGCTTTGTGAGATATTTTCAAATAAACGGCAGTTTCTGGCAGAGGTGCAAAATGTGTCCCAACATCTAGGCGGCTGCAGACCATTTATTATCTATTTTAATTTAAAAAATGCAATGACAGGGATTTTTGTCCCGCTTTATGAAAATAAAATTAAAATATACTTCTCTTTCGCATTTAACAACTATTTTAAACTATGTGTATATAAAAATAAACATTTCACATATAAAGTTCTACAAATTAAATAATATTAAATTAATAAGGGGTAAATATTGGTTTTGCTTCATGGCTGTCTACAAAGCAAAAATATCTCAATTCAAGTGAACTAATATCTTACACATTTTTTATTATTTTCCTGAAAATCGGAAAACCCGAGGTGGTGTTGGTCAAATTTAGCTCGAATTGTCGACATTCCATTGTTTTTCTACATTTGAGACATATTGCTTCTTTATTGCTTATTACTTTTATCTCTCTTGTGCTGCATATGGTAAAGAGCTTTATATTCAGCATGAAGGAAATGGCCATCCTTGCTTGTTTTTATGGAATCCATGCTTTGTTATTCAAACGTGTGCGCATATTTGCTTTCAAGTTGCTGTAGAAGTATTATTATTAATGACCGTTACATTAGATCGCAGCAGCGAACAACTACAATGTAGCTATAATGTCCATTTGTTTCAAAACGTGTCCACTTCTTTAGGTTTCAAATGTTCTGCTTATATTCCGAAAGTACATTTGAACCAGAAATGTGGTAAAACCGCCACGCGATGTTGCAGAGTCTGTTTGTTAAAGGAAAGGAAGGCTTGAGCCCCACCACCGACAATCTCCGAATTTGTATAGTATGTTTCTTTTTTTTTCTTCAGCAATAAAGACACCAGCTACATATGCAAAACTACAAACTGAACTATTTATCTTTACACAGGGTACAAAAAAAAAGCGTCGCATTCGGCACGGGATACCATGGGACACGTCCCAATTCGTCACGCAACATTTGCAAAATGAACGTACACCCGTGACAAGCAACTGGGTGACATCGTGTGAACGCTAAATACCCTAAATTGCATTTTCCGGATTTGTTCTTCCTACCAGCCATTGGCGAATGAGGAGAATTTTGGATTTAATTTTCTAACTCAATGTCTGACCGTTCCATTAAACGGCCGTTAAACCTAACGACTGTTCTTCTTTGACGTCATCTAATGGATGTTCCGAATTCGCGGTTGAAGTACAAGTGGCATATTCTTCTTTTGATTTTTCTTTTGATATTTTTGGAGTTGAATCAGCAGTTTCATGGGAGTTCTATCCTCGAGGGTGATTTTCTCCTCCTTAAGGAGGGCTAACGATAAAATAACGTGTCATTATAGTTTTTCAAGTGATGATTGTTTGCCGATGGCCGTAAGGCCAAGAAAGTGTTGCAGAAAGTTTGGTGAATGCCAGCTTTATGTGTTTTGTTTTTCTAAATTAATAGAGGAGATGATACACAAAGGGAAAAAAAAGTAGGTGAAAAAATAAATGCCGTTTATGATGAATGATCGCGTTTTAGAAAGTATCGTTTATTTCATAGTTAATGGTAAATATTTTTGTCCAATGGTTAGGATGTTTTCTTTGACCAATATATTAGCATTGTCATGTGCACTAAAGACGCAGGAAGTTCATATGGGGGGAACGGCTGAAACTCCATATATATGAATATGTGTATATACAAAATTGTATCATGACGAAAAGGGATATCCCCCATCAATTCTTCCTTGCGTACGCCACTAGTATTATGTAGAACATTATACATGCAAGAATTTTCGCAGTATATTCAGTGGCAAAAATCTCATTCCTTTCACTTACTTTCATCTAGCATTACGACAATTTAATGTACAGTGTCTTTCAGATGAAACGCCCTAATGAAAAAAAAATCATAATTAATTTTATTTTCAGCCCACGAGCAAAACAGGTACAGTTTTGGAATGAAAATAGTTCAGTACTTTTTTACACAATATGTTTGAAATGTCCCCCATATCTATTCAACATGTGCTGTGTTCAAATGAACATTTTGTCAAAAACATCAAGGTTTTCATGGGTGACGGTTCCAGCATATTACTCGAACCTCGTTCAGTTCGTCTAGTGTCCTTGGCGCTTGTTTAAAGGCCAGTGGTGCAGTCCTAAAAGAAAGTAGCCTGGCGCTCTTCTAAATCTGGGGTTCTAAATCCAAGAGATGGGGGGGGGGAATCAGGGAACCCCCAACTGGTCAATAGCCTATTAATCTGATATGGACCAAAATTACCATTGTGTATGGGTTTTCTGAACTGGCGTTGCAAGATCCTTTAAATTTCCTTCTGGACACCGCCTACAACATGTAGTTTCGGAGCATGTACGCGTAAAATAATAATAATGTGATATAAAAGCATGTGCCGAATCCAAACTAACCGTGAATGCGCCTCTAAAGTGAGCTAATAAAATAAAGAAAACAATTGAAAATTCCCACGATCTTTAGTTGGTTTATTCAAAATTTTAGGATCACTTCTCCAATTTTTTCTTAACAGAGTTGTAGAATCTGCATATTTTTATTTACAGCTTGAACAGTTTATTTGTAAAATGTATGATCCTAAAATTTTGCCCTAACGCCGCTATGCCTCCAAAAGAAGTACCTTAGCGCCGCTAGGCTGCGTTAGGCCTCGACTATACTCCAAGAAGTATTTATAATAAAGACTTCTTGCTTTAGAAAACCCCATAGGAAGAAGTCTCAAGGATTGATATCGGGACTCATGGGCGGCCACTCTAAGCCACCACTGAAGAAATCGTGATAGAGATTTGAGATGACGCGACCATTAAACTGACGATGCAAAAAAGTCACAACCTCTTACATAGTGTGGGGTATAGCCCCATCCTATTGAAACCACTGAACAGACATTGGAAAAGACTTCCGTCTTTACGGTATAAATAAATATTTGCAGCTATTGTTAATTAGGAATTAATTAGTATTTATGCAGATTTTTTTCCGTGCATTCAATTATTATCATGTTTCAGCAAAGTCAGTATAATATTATTCAGCTATCCATTCTACCCGTAGATTTCCACCATAATTTGGAAATAATTTTCCACCATTCCACCAAAAATTTTTCACTCAAAAAGTGTGCCCCAAAAATAATGGGATACGTGTTCGCCGATTTTTCCATCTACCCAACCGTTTCCGAAAAAATGACCCGGGGTCAGACTTTGTGAACGCCTTGTATAAGAAAAATGCATGACCGAGGAAACTTGTATGGTCTCAATCAGTGCTCGGCAATTTATCGTTCCGAATCAACCGATCTATCGCAATCCCGACTTCAGACGTTCGCGGAAACGTCACCCTCGCCCACAACTTTTTTACATCGTTCCTCAATGTTCTTGGATCAGTAATTTTGCAACTCTTTAAAGAGAAGGAATGCTACTATAAAATATAACATTTTTCCAATAATCAAAACTATATTGTAAATTGGCAATTTTTAATATTGAAATTTGGAAGTATATCTTTAGTAAAAACCAAACATATATTAAGTAGCTCGTATGCGTAATTTTGTTATTGACCACTGGTTTAGATGATGTAAATAGGGGCATGTGTAATGATGTGTGATTTATTTGAAATTTCTCTGGTATCAAATGTTACAAAAGACAAATTCATGTTCCGAGTGTTGTTATGGGTTTTCTTTGAAAATAGTCGAAGACTGCAGCAAAGGAAATTTGTAATTTAGAAGGGGAAGAAATAATGCCTGAAAGACAACATTTTGGTTTGATCCATTTAAAAATGCAGACAGTGGTCTCAAAGCAAAATTTAGGCTGGAGCACCTTTAAGAATCCATTAGGAAGTTTTTTCCGAACTGAGAATCAAATTCATGAACAAACATCCCACAAAGAGGCCCTACGAGCTGGAAATACCCCAGAACACAAGCATTTCTGAACTACTCATATTAGTTATTCAGTTTTTGAGACTACATATTAGGGTAGTTGGTCCACGATAGCACGGCAAAAATTCATTTTTGGAAACACATGAGGCATGTTGGTAATTTAATTCATTTTGGGCTAAAAACCATCTGGGTGAAATTTTAAGTCTCTGAAAATCATTAAAGAATCATAACCGGAAAATGTTCTAAGTTCAAACTTTAAAAAAAAAGTGAAAAAATGAAGAACACTTTTCTTGATCCAAAATTCAATTTCAAATTCGCAAAATTAGCCCCTACTTAAAAAAATCTTCCCTTATTTTGCTTTTTTTTAAATTAAATTTCGGACTTAAATAAAAAAGAGAGAGAGAGAGAGACAAAGGAAAAGGGAAAGCTATGATGTGAAGGAAGTATTTGGCAAAATAAACACCACCCTTAGCTCTGTTGGGCGTGCAAGTGTAACAGAACGGTCTAAAACAGCAACTGTCTTGAAGAAGTCCTTTATCATTGAAGTTGAAAAGAAGGATGCTTCCTTAGTCCTTCACCGCGATGGCAAGCTGTTACCTGACCTAACAGAAGAAGAAGGGGCTTTAACGTAGACTGTATGCTTTCCTCACTCTGGTGTTCTAGTCCAGATATCAAATATGAGAAATAAATCAATGTTCCGAAGCTTCCGTCGGGTACCTGATCTGCTATGGGAAAAAGACACTGTCTAAGTTATACGGAAATGGAAGTTGAGAAAACATGTTGAAACTCTTCGTTTTGACATGCCGGCTGCTAACACAGGGATTAATTCAGAGTGTCGCCATCTTATTGAGGAAGATTTAGGTAGACCTATCCTCGATCTAGTTTGTAGACATCATGTCATGAAGTTATTGCGGCAGTTTTCAAATATGTAATAGCACCCTCCTCTGAAACAGACATCGGCACATTCAGACGTTTTCATCTGCAGTGGCCTTTAACACAAAAGACAGCTTCCAGTAATTTCAAGATCCAAGGTTAGAAGCAGAAAGCCAGAAAAATTGGCGAGACGCTACCGCCACCACATTTACAATTAGCCTGAAGACAAAGAATACCCGCTATGATTATGCAGAGTTGTGTAACCTATCTCTGTATTATCTCACTCCGGTACTGTGCACTTCAATCAAAGCCTAGAGCCGTCAACCACGCTCGTTGCATAGACAAGGTTATCTATATGCTCAAACTTTTATATTTAGGAAACATATAAAGCTAGGGAGGGAACTGGTCTCCGCGAAGTGTCTCTCTTCATTGTACTCATCTAGTCGCTGAAGATGGATTGAGGCTCCAAAAGTCTCTGACGCCGCTGTAAATAATCTGAATCTTCTACATGACCTCGTCCGCTACAAAAATTTAAATTGGAAGACTGGCAAGGTGCACTAACTGCTTTCAAAATCCATCTCTGAAGAGAGATATCGTGGCACAGATGAAGGACAAGAAATGCACTAAGCGAATCCCGAAAGAAGACGAGGAAACATATAAGAGCCTAAGCGATCTTGTTTCTTCCTCATCCTTGAGGTTTGTTAAGTCACTGTGTATTAGTGAGACCTTCTTGGAAATGCGTTCTGAGTAGTGGGAAAGCAATAAAGATATTTGGGAGGGAAAAAGAAATGTGGACAGACTTGAAGTTTTTAATGTTGGGGCTGAGAGAGGAGTTACCATGATGAGCAACCTCAATGAGTCTTTGACCAAGGACGAAGAGGCTGAGAAGGCCCTACTTGAAATGGTGGAGCAATACCATCACCTTCACCCCTGAAACAATTAATAACAATGCTGAACTTTGTCTTTTTTTTTGTATCCAAGGCTCATTCATATTATTAGGTTTCATCTCAAACAAGCTAACTGTTAAGAGTGTTTGCATGTTTGTTGTTTGTAGGGTATATTAACATAAGGCTTATATATTGGAACTTCTATAGCGTTCAGCGATCAGTAAACATGGTCAAATCGATGTGAATTTTTAGGGTAGTTTTTCTTTTTTTTTTGAAGATCAACAAAATAAATAAAATACCTAAGAAAGATTTTAGCTTGTTTGTTTTTTGAATACCCTACTGCACATAGACACTTGAATATTTTAAATACTTTATTTTTTAAAATAATGAACACAACTATGATAGACAATGCTAACTAAATAGTGAAACTAACGCCTAATATATAAACATTCTAACAATGCGACAATACTTTCAGTTATTTATTATTACTTTTATTTATCATTAGCAGTAGTGCTTTAAGTTATTGATTATTACTTTATATTTAGTATTGAGAGAACTTTTAAATATTTAGTACTTCTATTATTCTTGTATTTAAATTCATTGTTGCCATATATTTTCTCTGTTAAATGTTATATAATGTCGCTCCAAATCAACTTTTTCACAACATCTATTTTTTTTTCTCTCTTCGCTTCATCCTCCTCCCTCCCTTACCATCCTCATAAACAAGACCTTTATAACGCAAGGAGGTGTAGCGCAAACTGCGCTAGTGCTTCGTACCTCAAGCAATTATTTGGCTTAGTTATATAATGCCATCACCTGCCAAATGTACCTCACAATGGATATCATGATCAAAAACAAGATTGTATAAACAGTTTAAAGATGCTTGGAATAGCAGTACCCTTTATTTTCTATAGGTATAGACGATGGTATTCCAGTATAGGCGATATATGGCATCTTTCAATCTCATGTGTGTTGTCCTTGTGGCATGCTGTGGTCATTCAGTCACACATTTTATGTACTGTTTACTTTCCCCACATGCTGTACCTTTCTTTCCAAATTTATTACATTATTATCATCATTTTCGAGTTGAACAAATGTGTCAAATATCATACTTATTTTTTGTTTCTAAGAATATAGTAACATTATTCTGTAAGGGAAACGGCTCCGGTGCGAAGTAACGATAACATCTTCATTCCTGTTTTATTGACCTACAGAACTCTGGTATCTCTTGTAACAGGGGATTTCTCTTCCGCTTTCTCTGTTAGGAAATTTACTGAACCAGAACAGAAAATATGTTGGGTAGAAGAAAGATAGCGCCGCTTTTAAACCAGATGATGGAGTATGCAAAAAGAATCCAAAACTCAAATATTTTATATTTAACTATTCCGAACAAGTTTCGTACATTTATCCACCGACGTTTCCCTTCGCATGCAGTAAATTTCCAGCTTTCCCATTTTGCTCCAAAATGGTTTAACTAATGTGTCTTAATCCGCAATAACAATAGTTTAAATGTTGCAATATTTTAAGTAATAGTTAAAAGTGCTAGTTATGGAAAATTTCGTTCGCGTAAGCACTCTTTCATTTATTAATTATGCTCCCTCTCTAAACGTAATTTTGGAGCAGTAGAACACGCTGTTACTTTTAATGCTCTCTTCTGCTCTATTTCATGTGTCGATCAGATGTTTTTAAACTGAAAAATATACCTTCTCTATATAGGATTAAGGTTTAGATAGATATACTGAATAAACCCGATATTTCGTAAACAGTTAACGTCCATCGGTAAAGTAAATAGCTTTTAAGGGGCTTATATCTGAAAAAGGAACGAATTTAGCGAAAAATAGCGATTTTTTTTTTTACATGCTGAAAAAAAAGGTAAGAGTTCATATTTCTAAGGATGGTTTTGTTATTTCGATGCGATGATCGCATCATATCGAAAAATATGTTTGGGTTTAGTCATGTCACATGTTTGGAGGTTTAAATGATTAACTTTGTTTTTGTCAAAACCAGTTTTTGGGAAACTTTCCATTATGTAAAAGATCCTTTGCGATGCAATTTTCAGCGAATCGTTTTAATTTATTCTGCACGTATTTACTCACAAATAATAAATAAAATGGCTTACAATTTCACTAAGGAATGGTAACGTGTATGCTTTTTTTGTGGGGGCCAAGTTTATTGTAATCGAATGGGCAAAAATACCAATTTTTTAAGATTCGTTAAGTTTTTATTTTTTTAGACAAAAATATTAAAAACAGAGTATAATTGTTCAGTAAATTTTATAAGTATGGCTTCAATAATTATTTAAAAAAAATGCAAAACTTTGTACTTAAAACATAAACTTCGTGAAGAATTTCAAATACGTCACTTAAAATTGAAGAAATAACGTAAGTTAAAAAACCTATCGAGTTTTAAAAGCTAAAACTTTTCAAAAAGTTTTCTCTTATAGCTCTTAATATTGTGTGCCATTTCAGAAAAATTGGTTAGGAGTATCAGAAAAATTCATTTTCGATGTGTCCCTTTAAATAAATTTAGAAAGCGGGGTTTCGAAGGAATAAAATTTTGGATGCTTTTCGTGTTATTATTTCAAAGCTGCAAATCATCAGTTCTCTCTCAAATAATCCATGAATCTTTTGGAACTACAAACATAAAAGTGCTGTAAGCACTTCAAACATAAGTTTATGTTTGTAGTGCTGTAAGTACTACAAACATAAAAGTACTGTAGCTGACGCAAACGAGCAAGAACCCTTGAAAATAATCCTACAAATAATTCTGAGAATATAGCCAATATTAGGTAAGTCTTGGAATGTAAACCTTGGGTTAACTCTTGTTCCAAAAACTAAGCAGGAACAGACAACGATGGCATTTAGGAGATATTTTCATTCTAAACGTGTTATAGCATGTTTGGAAAGTGTGGGAATTTCAATTTATAATGTGGCTATGCCTCATTTAATTGCGCTTCCTGCTGGTTGCGCTTTTTACAAATCCAAGGTTGTGGCAACCCTACATCGTACAAATCTCTCGGCGTCATTTTTCCAACATCATGTGCTCACTTTATGTACATGTGTCTATTTTGTAGTTAATAAATTAATTAATGCAAATCAAATAAAACTTTATTTAGACCTATACAATTGTTTACATGGGGTGATAATAATTTACAATTTATATTTTAAGTTTATTCATCTTAGCAGGAAAGGGTAAAGACAGTAAGGTCTGACAAAGTTGTTGGCACTCAGAATTGGATATAAATAATGGAAGTGACAGTGGTAAATAAATAAATAAAATATAAGGGCTCTTTAGAAAGAGCCGTCAAGAGAGTTGTTTAGTACAGGTATTGAAGTATAGATTAAGAAGGAAATTGTGATATCATGATTATCTCTCTAAAAGGAATAGATCCCAAAGGAATAAATAGATTGAAGCAGATTAGAAAAAAGATCCCACACTTCCTGCCAAAGAAACAAATACGTCAGTGTCCATATTTCGTCCGTGAGTACTCTGACCAAAATTTCTTG
>QLNU02014802.1:33208849-33221321 GCA_006491805.2 Dysdera silvatica
AAGCCTCCGGGGCGAGATTTTTGTGAGTTTTTCGTGGGGGAATTTATTATACAATAATTTTTGCCACCCACGTATAGATTATAGCTCAAACTAGAGCTTTATTCGTTTTGGAGAAAAAGAGACGCCTTCCCTACTCTAGATTCGAACCAGGGTCCCTCCGTTTATCCCGGAGTGTCTTAGACCGCTGGACGAATGAGAACAGGAAATAACGCTCTCTTTCTCCGTATGTAAAAATTTAAGGTATTATTACCCTCCGCAGGAGGGACCCAGGTTCCAATCCAGGATGGGGAAAGCGTCTCTTTTTCTCCAAAACGAAAAAGCTCTAGTTTGAGCTATAATCTATACGTGGGTGACAGAAATTATTGTATAATAAATTCCCCCACGAAAAACTCACAAAAATCTCGCCCCGGAGGCTTTTCTGTGTTGACCATATTTGGCAATTGTGTTATCCCTGCGAAGGGCAATAATATCATACATCCTTATATACGGAGAAAGAGAGCGTTGTTTCCTGTCCTCATTCGTCTAGCGGTCTGGGGCCCTCCGGGCTAAACGGAGGGACCCTGGTTCGAATCCAGGATGGGGAAAGCGTCTCTTTTTCTCCAAAACGAATAAAGCTCTAGTTTGAGCTATAATCTATACGTAGGTGGCAGAAATTATTGTATAACACTTAAACAATGCCTACTGAACCACAGAAATAAGACACTTTATATACAAAGCCAAATAATGTAACAAGTTGGGAAAATGAGTGGCACAATATAACTACATACAGAATTGACGTAATATAAAAACATGATATTGGATTTTTTTCTTATAAGTTTTGTTTTCAATTCCTCAAAATATTCACAATGGAATTGTTTAAATATTCAAGCATAAAAGTGGTTGTGTTTCTCCGGTAAGTTAGAAAAGTATTGGACAAATTCTTGCAAAGTATTCTGTTGCAGCTCTTCCGATGGAAACTATTTTCAAACAAATACAAAATAATAGGATTTAAAATGAACTAGTCTTTCGGATTCCAAGATAAGACGTTGTCTCAGAATGATCCTCTTGCTTCTGAGAAATCGTATTCATATGATTTTATTCGCATCATAGGTTGCATTTCTAGGCTCTCAATCGCGCGAAAACTTCTCTTGAAATTGCCCGTAAAAAGACAACATTTATTTGCTTCGATTTCTCGGCGTCCGAAAGCAGTGAGAGGGAAATATTTCAGAATGAGCGAGCACACAGCCGAAAGAGACAAGCATTCCGCTTTTACGTCTGTGACAGTTATGATTAAATTCGTGAGCTCTAAAATGCATTTTCTCATATTTTGAAAAGTCAAACAATATTGAGCTGTCATTTTCTGTATACGACATATAGGCATTTCATTCGATGTGTGTCGCCTCCGGTCCACGCCTGAAAAACAAAGACTTATAATAAAATGCTGGCTAAAATTTTAAACTCATATTTGATGCAGGTATATTATCGAATAAAAAAAAATTATTAACAGTAATAGATGCTTTTATCATTTTAAGAAATCTATGATGTTAATACTACATGGAAACATTGATACAAGTGATGCCATATACTGATTATTAGATATAAATGCAGGGCATTTATTTACATATATGGTTGATACTAGTAAAATACAAAAGGAATAAAACATGCAATCTTTAGAATGCTTCTAGCTACTCATCATTGTATTTATCATCGAATTTCTAGTGTTATATATGGATATATAAAGCTAGAAACTGGACATATATATATATTAATAGAAAATTGTTAATTTAGAGACATTCATTTTTTCCTCTGCTGATAGTATTTGGTAGAAAACTTAAATACAGCAGCATGTAGTGAAGAAATTGGAGAAGAGCTTAGGTAGTTTCTTTTATTTTCATCATATGAAATAATTGATTATTTAACTCTTCCCTTAAATTCATTATCTAAAATTCTCGAAACTACACGCGCGTTCTTACTTTTGTAGTCATAATTATTTCATGCATTTTTATTACTCAAAGTTTTCTACGGCTTTAAAATTTAATTGCTTTGCTTAATTTTATTATATTTGAAAGAAAATATTCAAAACTATAACATGGACCTACTTACAACCATTATGTATCAATGGTGAATATCGTCAATGCTAACATACCAAGATGACATGGAAAAACACAAATTTTTGCCAATGAGTTCTTTCCTTGACAAACGTTAAACATATTCTTTTCTCTAAATAACCGATAATAAATGTTAACACCAAATAACAAAAATGTTGTTTTCCTTTATGGTAACCTATTGCATCTCTTTAATCTTCTAAATAACGAATAAGCTCTCCTTAAATAATCACTGGGGAAAGAATTCAAAATTTCCTTTCCAATTTTTATTTATCTTTTTGGAAAACCTTTTTTGAGAATTCAAAATTTAAAACTCTTATCTCAACCTTTATAGAATAACGCCTCTGAAGCCAGAAAATAAAATGCCTTAGAGCTTTATACACTTTAATTATCGAGAAGTAAAAGTCAGCAGAAATTGCATTTAAAATTTAAATTTCTTAGTTTGTTTAGTAAAGCATTCTCGTGTAAACTTATGCAAATCGGGCAGCTTTTGTAAATCTTGGTGTATTTTTTAGGGCACTGTTAAAGTAAAACTCACGAGTCATGGAGAAATGTGCAAATTTTCTTTTTATAATTAGCGAAAAATGTTTTCTTTTCGCCCGTAAATACTCAACGCCCCAACTCGATTTCATACTTATACACGCGTGATCGAAATCGCAGCAAAAGTTGTGTAACTGCTTTAATTGTTAGTAACCGAATTAATAAAATCTCGTCAAAATAAATTCGGTTTGGTTTCTAATTTGACTTGTATAATATGGCTTCCATGCTATTATTTTTATACAAGCACAAAATTTTTAGAAAATGTTGATTCTCTGCTTTGTCTTTCTTTTACTACATATATTGTGACGTTCCTATTATTGGAGATAGCAAACACGAAAACAAGCTGGTCCTTCCTTGAACACGACTTTAAAAACGGAAACATAACTTTAAAAAACGGGGCCATAGGAAACAATTTTTGTTTTGAAAAGAAATTCGATTTTCCAGTCAATAAACGCACAAACGTGGCGTTTCACACCCCCCCTACCCCTGGAAACAGCCTTGAATAAAAGTTATATTAATGCTAGACCAAATGTGTCACACATTTACAATGGCTTTGATTGTCCTGAATGTGCAAGTGACATGATATATGTAATTAAAGAAACGAAGATAATGTAACAACAATTAGTTTAATATCAGCGTAACAATAACAGCACGGGCATATTTACAAGAATCAGATCTGAACTATATAACTCGAAACTAACTTTGATACCCACAATAGCTATGTTCAAAACCACCCACACAGCTGGCACATACAGTGTCTTCATCGGAACGTCCGCTATTGGAATCATTGCGACCTTCTATACTCTAGCACCGTCTAAAACTACTTGTTGAGTAGAAACCATTTTAGCTGCGACAACTTGGCTTAATAATATCCACAGATACAGGAACATACCCGATACTGCGTATCTTATATAACTCTCGGCCCACTAGCTGCAACTGTTTAGCTTATCGGCATGGAGTCCCCGAGGGGAATGCAAGTGGGTGCACTTGCTTCCCCTTTGGCATTTGAAAAAAAAAGGGGTGGGAGAAAAGACTGAATTTTTCATGGATGCACCCCCCCCTGTATGTAATACTGAGGGCGGCCATGCTTATCGGTATCAACCAGTACATGAAGATACGAGTTATTGTGTACTTTGTACAACACTGGGTTCTCGGAACGTCGTAACGAGTATACTTATTTTCTCAAAGCAATCAATAAACTAAATATCGAGCCCCGCAAGGAGAGGTGGCCGAATTCTCAGTGGCGGATTTAGGTGTAGGGCGAGTAAGACCTGGCATAGGGTCCTGCCATTTAAGGGGCCCACGCAGGGATCTGGTTCTAGTTTAATTCTAACGTTATTTTAATCCTAATTTTCGTCTTTAATTTATCATTTAATCACTTAAACTATTTTCAAAGGTGTGATCCACAAAGCAAAAACAAATTTTTTAAATAAAATGCATTTTTTGGAAAAATTATATAACGCATATAATGAGGGATAATATATCTAAAGTAATATTATTATAACGTACTTATATAATAATATTAAATTACTATTTTTAGTTTGCAACTCCTATTGCTTCGTTTATAGTAAGAGAGATGAAGCGATACTGATGAGCCCTGATGATAGTGAAATCAAGCCATCATCGAAATTTTCAATTTTAGTATTTCTTCACAAGTTTTCGATAAAAAATTCATGTTATTAATTCGATTATTATTGCTAAATAGATTAGCTTGATTTCAATGTTAAATTACTTGTCCAGGTAAATTATTTACAACATTAATTATACATTTCATGTTATTGCTTCATGCCTTTCAAGTTCTGTTGAAAATATGAATTGCGTTGAAAATTAACTTCATCGAAATATTTTATGTCCGAATATTGCATATGTATACTATTATTAATTATTAATAAAATACCCAAAAATATATATATGAATTTTAATTCCCCTTTAGCGTTCAGAGTCTCCTGCAGAGAGCTTCTAGCTACGACCATGATTAGTAGTGCAAACGAGTTTGTATTCATTATTTGCAAGGATATTTTACCCTGACCCCAACAGATATAGATTGTATCATGTTCAAGCTTGTCTATAACGATAAATCGTTTCAACCATGTCCTTATTTTGTTAACGGTAGATTTCACTGTATATCCAACTATCACTGATAGATAGCTTGTACTCAATGTAATTTCACTGTATAATATACGAAATATGTGGATTACAAGTCTGTAAGCCGCCTGATTCTGGAGTATGAAAATGGAAGAAAAAATCAAATAAATCCATCTTAAACGATAAAATATAAATAATATGGCTGTAATACAAGGTAATTATAGACAAGGTGACCCACAACAAGCTCCCTAAAAGCACAAAATTTTATCTGGAGAACCAGTTGAGATAATAAGCCCATATTTCGGCGTTATCCACAGTTACTATTGGGAATTCTTTTGCGAATAAGCATATTAATTTTTTCGTTCAGTAAGGAGGATTCGCCTACTTTATCCGAATATACATATATATATATACAGGGTTAGCGAAATTAAACCTCCTCGACTTAGGAGGCTCTGCAGCGCGTTCTAAAACTCCAAATGGAATTAAGTTTAAAATACAAACATTTTGAATGATGCGCTCACTATTTATGTAAAATATAAAATTAGTTCAAAAATGTCCACCAGATGGCGCTGTAGCAGTAGCTGTGCTAATTGGCACAATGTTAACTACTCTTATCTATAAAAGAGAAAAGCGGACTATTCATAAAAATTAGTTGATCGCCTGTGAGTAATGTCGACATCACCGGAAAAAAGCGTTTTGGTGAAGTTTTACTGTCAGAAAAATAACAAGGAAGTTTTTATAAAAAAAAACGAGGCGTAATTCTTTATAAAATTCTCCCCACTCATGACTTCACATGGAAGCATAATCTCGCTTCCTTTCTACTAGAATCGAACGGGCGAGAGCAAGATTAGCTTTTATATACTCTGCTTTTCTTCGCCGAAAATGTTGTAGTTATACGGGCTAACTTTGTTAGGGGCCCCTTATTTCTTTTCGGCCTAGGACCGTAAAACGCTTAATCAACACTGCTCCTGCCCTGCTCTCACATTCAAGGCTGCTACCGTAATAATGCTTGCTTGCGTTCAGTACCAGATTAAGGTTTTTGCGGGCCCTAACGTGGAAAACTGAAATGGGCTCTCTCCATATCTAGTCAATATATCTTGTTTTCCATTAAAGTTCATTATCTTTAATATCCAGATATATCAATAAGTTTCTTGAATATTTGTAAATAAACAAAATTAAAATAACCCCTAAACTTAAATATCACCACAACCCTTCAATGCCTCTAAAGTGCCACAACCCTTCAACGCTGCCCAAAATTGCGGAACCCTAAGCCTGGACCTACTTGGCCTATACGTAAATTCGACACTATGAGTATGCATTCGTAACTCTACGTCTCATTTAAATCGATTTTTTTCTTATTGTTCATCTCATATCATGTCATACGTTCGTATCATATCATGTCATATGTTTTTCTCATATCATGCCATATGTTTTTCTCATATCATGTCATATGTTTTTCCCATATCATGTCATATCACATGTTCATCTCATATCATGCCATGTCATATGTTTATTTCATATCATATCATATGTTCATCTCAATATCATGTCATTTCATATGTTCATCTCAATATCATGTCATTTCATATGTTCATCTCAATATCATGTCATTTCATATATTCATCTCAATATCATGTCATTTCATATGTTCATCTCATATCATGTCACATGTTCATCTCATATCATATCATACGTTCATCTCATATTGTCATATGTTCATTTCATATTGTCATATGTTCATTTCATATTGTCATATGTTCATTTCATATCATGTCATATGTTCATCTCGTATCATGTAAGACGTCAGCCATGACATCTCATTTGTTTGCCTTATAACACATTAAATATATTTCCATGACCGGCACGGCTGGTGCAGTCTCCAATAGTGGTTCGCTAGGAGGCTATAACGGGTACAGCGCTACTTCTGCCTCACAATATGCAGACACACAACTGGGTATAGTCAAACTTCCTTAACGGACACTCCTGGAAAGCGGATGCCTCTATTTAATGAATAGTTTTTTTTTCAATCCTCAAAACGCTCCGCTATTCAGAAGTTTTATTGCATACAGTCTATATTTCTGAGCATGAAGATTGTGTGTCGATAAAATAAAGAACACACCAGGGATAGGAATTGAAGTTTAGAGACCCTGATAATTAAATTGAATTTAAACTTTTCGTAAGCAAAAACGCTCGTTCAGATGCTTGTAAAATAATGAATAAATTCTGAAAAAAAGCAAGCACTACAAGATTTTCGCAAAGAATATCATAAATCAAAAATAATTTTTTGCTTCGTATAAGTATAAAATTAATTGACTGAAACGAAAATGTACATTTTTACTCCTTGGTCTTCATGCATCTTCATTAACTTAAACTGGAATAATTAATGACAACAAACTACGAAGTAATTAATGTCAATTTACCTTTCCTTGTAAAGGAATAAAATATTGAATTATCGAAAGATAGAAATGGAACGGATAATTTTATTGATGATGTGCCTTAAGAGAGAGTGAAATGGATAAGTTCTTTCCCGTGAAATCATCCGAATTTTATGATCTGAACGACTTAGTCTTAATATTCGAAATATTTAATCTTACTTTTATTTAACCCTTTATTGGACAAATGACCTTATACTTACAGAAAAAGTCTTAAATTTGATAAGAATTACCTTTAGTGCATACATATTATAATTTATATTTAAAGAAAAAATTCCAGCTAATAGTTTTCGAATTACGAGCTATAACCTTATGGTCACAGTTTCCAATAAGAGTTAAAAAATAACGTTACAGAATTTCCAAAATCAATATTTAATATTTATTTAAAAGAAAAATTGGAAATAAACGAAAATAAGCAATGGTAAGTAAAAAAATTACAGATGATATTGCATAAAACAATTTTTTTTCAGCTGTTGAGCAAACTTTGGCATCACGCTTTATGCATTCAAAATAACTTGTTCAACTTTTGCAGTACCGGCATCTACCTTTGAAGGTATAAATTGGCCAATGTTCAGTAAATCATTCTTTATCATCATCTGTACAGCTACTGACCGCTTAATTCTTTCTTCAAATTCGTGAGCTTTTTCTGTGGATGATCTACCAAGTTTAGGTTTACCACTACAAGCTAAGCCTACAGCAATACTCGCACGGAAATCTTTCAGATTGCTTGCAATGACGCCCAAAATAGAACACTGTCTTCTATAAACAAATTACATATATTCTATAAACAAATTACATACATTCTATAAATAAATTACATGCATTCTATAAACAAATTACACATATTCTATAAACAAATTATATATATTCTATAAACAAATTACATATATTCTGTAAACAAATTACATAGATTCTATAAATAAATTACATATATTCTATAAACAAATTACATATATTCTATAAACTATTTACAATAGCTAAATCTAACATGTAACCAAAAGTAGGAAAACGCCACCTTTTTGTTTTGCAGGGCGAAGGATAAATTTTGACCTTCATGTTCGAAGAATTAACCCCACCCCCATGCTTGTTGTACTCTTTCACATCGGCTGGACATGGTACATCTACTTTCTGTTTTTTATTTTTTTCATACCTTTTCACTTTTGACATGGATCTGACACAAGCACATTTACTTTCAATTGTAACACATTTACTTCCAACCCATTTTGTGACAATTACATCATTAGAAGCAGCATCAACGTAGAGTTCTCAAAATTATTGAGAGTGCCTAAGCTCATATTATGGGCATTTATACATTACAATATATGTAAAATTGCAATTTATTTCAAATTATTGGGGGCTTGGGCCCATATAAATCTAAGCCTATGAGGAGGCGAGTAATCAAAACTCCTTCTTTCTTTACTCATTTAAAGTTTTTCACCCTCAACAGAGCATTCTAATAGAAGATTAAAAGTAATGTATCCAAGCTTATAATATTCATTTTTTTTCTTTAGGTTCATAACAAGTGGGATGCTGGCAGAAAAATTATACAAAGTCGAAGATTGAATTTTTAGCTTCAGAAATTGATCGACATAAATATGTAAATATTTGACCACCCACACCAAGATGTGCTTCTTCATCTGACAAAGTGATACTTTTAAATATTTTTGAGCCCATGTAAGGAATAAAATTATAAACATTTCCACTTACTCCCAATCTTACAAAAAATTTAAAACCCCATTAGTGGGGCTTGCTTTTTATGTACTGTCATAAGTTCCCAGCCCTTTTTCCTTTGTAAGGGAACATCGTTTCATCAATCGAAAACTCTTTCTCATTCTGAATAGCAACACAGCTGTTTCTGATGAAATCTAGTATTGGGCGAACTTTGAAAAATCGATCACTTGAGTTTTGAGTTAAAATATATCATTGAAATTGGTGTACCTTCGTAGCGCTTTAAACTTCTTTAGCGTCACTATATCAGCAATGTTTTTGAACTCCTGTTGATGCAGCCCACTAATCTTCATAACTTGGTAATATAACAGTTCCCATTAAAAAGAAAATGGAAAAAAAAATCTGTCATTCCAGAAATATTCGTATCGATGGATTTTCCAGTCATTTGTACACTGTACAAATTGGTGTGTTGAACAATATGGGATATCAAATCATCAGTATAGAAACATTTAAAGCATGATAAAGAAGTACCTACTTCATCTATGGCCAGAACACTCGAAACAAACGGAGGGACCCTGGTTCGAATCCAGGATGGGGAAAGCGTCTCTTTTTCTCCAAAATTACATAAGCTCTAGTTTGAGCTGTAATTAAAACGTGGGTGGCAAAAATTATAGTATAATAAATTTCCCCCACGAAAACTCACAAAATTCTCGCCCCGGAGGCTTTCTTGTGTTGACCATATTTGGCAATTGTGTTATCCCTGCGGAGGGTAATAATACCTTAACACCTTTACATACGGAGAAAGAGAGCGTTGTTTCCTGTCCTCATTCGTCTAGCGGTCCAAGACACTCCGGGCTAAACGGAGGGACCCTGGTTCGAATCCAGGATGGGGAAAGCGTCTCTTTTTCTCCAAAATCAATAAGCTCTAGTTTGAGCTAATTAATACGTGGGTGGCAAAAATTATTGTATAATAAATTCCCCCACGAAAACTCACAAAAATCTCGCCCCGGAGGCTTTCTTGTGTTGACCATATTTGGCAATTGTGTTATCCCTGCGGAGGGTAATAATACCTTAACATCTTTACATACGGAGAAAGAGAGCGTTGTTTCCTGTCCTCATTCGTCTAGCGGTCCAAGACACTCCGGGCTAAACGGAGGGACCCTGGTTCGAATCCAGGATGGGGAAAGCGTCTCTTTTTCTCCAAAACAAATAAGCTCTAGTTTGAGCTGTAATTAATACGTGGGTGGCAAAAATTATTGTATAAAGTATATTCATACTCTACACTTGCAGTTTCAAATAAAGTTATATCTTTTATTGACCATTTCAGATTAGGTTTTGCATTTTTCTTTCTCTTACGAGATTCGCTTGTTGTAGTGCAGATTGTGGGCTCATTAATATTCACATCAGAATCAGAACTATTAGATGCAGGTAGAAGCTTATGTTTAGCTAAAGTCACCTTTAAGTATAAAATGTAAAATTAAAATAAATCGTAGATATGAAAATTTTAATTATTTATATAATTTTATTATTTATTTATATAAATCGAACACTACGCAGATTAAATTAAACAACAATATAAATCAACGTTTATTGGCGTAGTGATACCAGCGCCGATGTTATGGCGTGATTAGATGGTGAAACGTTCGAAAGAAAATAAATATTTCTGCGTTCGGTGGGACCTGAAGTGGAAGGTCGTGGGTTCAGGTCCCACCGAACGCAGAAATATTTATTTTCTTTCGAACGTTTCACCATCTAATCACGCCATAATATCGGCGTGGGTATCACTACGCCAATAAACGTTGATTGATATTGTTGTTTATATGAAGTATTAAAATATGTATTATCAAATATATATTCTTTGGTGTTTATTGAAAATATAAATACAAATAACTAGTTCGTATACTAGGCATAAATTATTGCCAATTAAATTTAACCCATCATAAGATTAGACTGTTCTGAATGCTACAAATGATATTAAAATCACCCTTGCATCAAACTCTTCTTCACAGTCCATACAAGAAAAATCCTCCCCATCTGATTGATCAATTACATCCGAAAGTACAGCTGTTACTGGAAACATGGCTAAGTTACGTTTATTCCCATAAAAAAATGCTGAAAGTCCTTATGCACTCATTTTATGAAAGATTTACCTAAAAATATAATTTTAATTTGAAATCCAATCATTGTAAAATTTACTATAACGCGTCCTGTATCCAAGAATGTCATATCCTTACCGGGAAGCTTGACCATATGGATACATAATATTTCAATTCTGGAAAAACATGATTAAAACAGGATTATACAATTAAATTATTCATTAGACGTCAGTGAATTTTCTGGTATAGTAATTATTTTATTTAAGCAATTTTTTATTCTAGTCTAGTATTTTTTTTTTAATTTATTCATTTTAAGTTTAGTAATATTTTGATAAAACCGAAACAAAACTAAAGTTAAAAACGCCCAATACTTATTGCTTATATTCGGGGACGTAGAAGATGGAGGGTTCTCGGAGGCGAATGCCCCTCATGGTAAAAAACTAAATTATCCTCTTTAACTTTGAATCACTTAATCTTTTCTAAAACTGCACAAGAGCCTTTCCATAATGGTCCAGTTACTATGCGCCTTCCTATATCTGAATTGAAAAGGAAAATAAAATCTTCCAAGCAAAATTATTGAATCATAGGAGTATTTATACCTTCGTTAAAAATGGCTCTTCATATTTTACACAGCAATTTTCAACTGAAGTTCTCAATTAAAATGCAGAAACTCTATTGGATAATAGTAATTTTCAAATAATGAGTGGAATTTTATAAGAAAATTTGGAGCAGCATCTATGGGTATGTTTCCTATCAATTTGCTCTAGTATGATATAGAGGGTAGTCATGAAATCTAGCGTCAAAATAATGGGGTGGTAAAGGACGTCAAATAAGTCCTATTTAGCGAAATCACTATACCCGTGAAAGAGAAAATTTGTCTGTAGAGCGAAACTACGGTTACGTCCTTGTCTTTGTTACGTAAGTGATTACGGCGATAAAAAATTAATGCATAAGTAAAGTAATTGACCAAATAATACAGCAGAGACAAAGAAATCCGGAATTCCGTTTTCTACTTCTGATTCGTGTCACCATGTTTTGAAAAGAAGCATAAAACTGCCTTTTCTACCACACTGGAAAGAAGTTGGGAACTGCCAAATCATGTTCAGTAGGTGAAGAACATAAAAATAAACATTTTTTGTTCCGTGACCTTTTCCCCTCTGGGAACTACAGTGAATGTAGAGTTTGCGTCCACTCCGATCAAAGTGTCTACAAATAGATAGAACGCGCCATTTCAAGAATTTTATAATTATTTAATATCAACAGATGTCGGGCTCTCTCCGGCAATTTTTTAAAGTCAGTTAAATTCACCGGAATTGCATGTGTAGAATTCATACACTCGCACCTGAAGCGGCGAATTCTACACATACAATTCCGGTGAATTTAACTGATTTTAACAAGTCGCCAAATAGAGAGAGTCCGACTTCAGTTAACATTAAATAATTTGGGCGCATTGTAGCCATTTGTGGAAACCTTGAATGGGGTGGATGCAAATACTAAATTCACTGTAGTGCCCGAACGGCTAATTTTTGGTAAAAAAGGCACTGGACAAAACAAAATATGTTCATTT
>QLNU02014802.1:33228232-33260642 GCA_006491805.2 Dysdera silvatica
CCACACGCTGAACGTATGTGACGATGTGTGGAACCGGCCAGGCCAGTAACCTAGTGTCCTACCCCGCCTTCAAGTGGTGCAGGCTGAGCTTTCTATTTATGTGGCAAATTAATATTTGCTACACGGATAGAAAGGCGGAAGGGGAGGGCTAATTCACCAACCCGTCTAGCCAGCGTGGTGAAATTATGGCTAATTCCTCCATTATGTTGACACACCAGAAACCATGGCCCCTAGTCTCCAGGTGCTGGAGTGCTCCTGATCAAGGCAGCGGTCAGTGTGGCATGAAAGCAGGGGGTGCTAAGAATCACTGGAATGGCCCAGGCTGCCGTTTGTTATTGACCTTGGCTACGTTTAATGGACGATCCCTTGCTTCTGAAGCAAAACTTCAGGAATTGGAAGAAGAACTTGACAAGATCAAATGGGACATTGTAGGACTCAGTGAAGTTAGAAGAAAAGGTGAAGAGTTGGTGGAACTTAAAAGTGGACATTTGTTTTATTATAGAGGAACGGAAACTGGAAGAACAAGTGGTGTTGGCTTCTTAATCAACAAAAGAATTAAAGACTACCTTCTTGAAGTCGAAAGCACGTCAGATCGAGCAGCGAGGCTTGTTGTTCAACTAACCCAGCGATACCAACTTCAAATAGTACAGGTATATGCACCAACATCAAGCCATACCGACGAAGAGGTTGAAGAATTTTATGAAGAAATCAAAGAGTTACACACCAAAGGGAAACAACATACCAGCTCCGGTACCATACCGGAAACAGGAACGATTCATTTTGAAAGCTTTGCATGCAAAAGAAATTTGCGATATGGAACCGAGCATCACTGGTAAGAAGAGGAAAAGTGGTGCAGAAAGCAGATAAGCCAAACGCAAAAAGGAAATTGAAGAAGTGCAACAGACCGCAAACAGTCTAAATTACGGTTTTATCAAACTGCGACTGTCAGCAAAGTGCAACTACGGACTGAAACGACATCTATGTAAAGTAATCCAGACCCACCATCAGAATTAGGGGAGGACAGATTTTACCAATACGGACAATAAAATCATCACCAACTGCAGACTCTGCAGCTGGTAGTGGTAGTGATTGCCATGCAAAGCATGACGAAGAAGTTGGGAAAGGAGTTGATGAATTTAATCGGAGTGTCCTTTTATGAGTTTTATAATTCATGATTCCATGCTTTTCTTGCTTGTAGATTTGTGTGATATAGGGCCTATACTGTTTACGATCATGTAAAAGTACCTATTACACTTTATACCAATTTAATTAATCTAATGAAAAATTTTCTTCTATTTCTTGATCGATTCAATCTCGCAAATTGTTGGGCCTCCTTATCTGTACTATTTAAGCATGCTTGAAAATGCACTGCTCAGTATCTCACAACAGGCACTGACACTTATCAGTAGGCTATTCTCGTCTTATATATTGGTTTAGACATGAGAGATGTTATCGCCCTTTAACGGAAACTTTGGTCATAGAACAATGACTTGAGAGGGACATGATATCAGTTGATGTTGGTGATATAAGTATAGATGAATTTCAAATGGTTACCATGGAATGGAGATACTTGTAATGTCTTCGCTGGTTAAGAACATGTCCCTTGTCTTATAGCAATATTTATTCAGGAGTCACTCTACGTTGGAGAGGTTTGTCTTCATTGGCCACACTTCAATCCTTATTTGCACTATACCGTGGTCTCAATTTTCAGATATTCCTCATCACTAGATTCGAATTATTTTGACTATGCACTTACTCTGTTGAGGAATTAAATATGATCGTAGTACATTGCAATTGTGAAAAAAATTCGAAGTCAGTGACAAAATGTTATAATAATTTGGCCTTTCGGATATACACTTTCATATGTAAAGTAGAGTGTGTAATATGTAAAGTAGAGTAGAGGAAAAGTAGAGTGTGTCTATTAGAGATGAAATGGTAGATACATGCCAAGTCAAAAAGCATTTGCGAACCAAATTCCGCATTTATCGCACGGTTTTTTAGGACGCATCATTGCTTTTTAACAGACTGTATTACTAAATGTAAGATATTATTACCCTTCACAGGGATAACACAATTGCCAAATAATGGTCAACACACAAAGCCACCGGGACGAGTATTTGTAAGTTATTTTTCGAAAATTATTAAAAAAAAATCATTACCAAATATAAAATTGTGACTTGCAGGGTGTAAAATCCTGGATAAAGTTGAATTAAATAGAAAACAGCAGAGAATAAATTAATTTTAATAGTTGGCTGCCGCTACTAAATCACGATTGAACAACCCTCTGAAGAAGATTCCCAAAAACGAAACGTACTTACGACATGTAGCGAGAGAATGTAATAATGATGTAATAATATACTAAGATAATAAAAGTATAAAAATCATGTGATATTCAAATTTTTGTAAAAATTTGAAAATGTGACCACATGATTATTTTTTGAAATTTAAATGTAAAAATTTTATACAATTCATCATACATTTTGAGAAATAAAAATCGACACACTCGGAAAAAATAATCTGGTCGTAGTGAAATTTCGAGTGCGAATTGGCGATGTTACAAACATTTCAAATACGGAACCACTGGAAGGGTCTGCCGTTTATGATAAATAGGTAAAACCGCTCATTGGTTTGTTAAATGAAAGAGTTGATACATTTGTTGTGTAAATGCCCTTCAAACTAACATTCAAATGATTTAAATGTAGAGCCACATAAATGAATAGCCGGGGTTGCAGCGCATCGGAATTGAGTATCCTGAAGGTTTACATAATGAGCGAAACTGGATTTCAAGGTTAAAATTTCAATGTAACTTTGATTGAGGCCACATATCTTGATTAGAACGATGTCTCTCTGACGAATTTGCGCTCATTCAAAGACAGAAAAGACAGAGTAATTATCAGGGCGGCTCTCAGAACACCGGATTCCTCTTTATCAACCATCCGACGTGTAAGCGGGATAGAAATGAGCAACAACGATATTGATAGGTGACTCAGAGAGGAGAACCTAAGATCGCACAGCCCATCATCGATAATATCTTATATATCTATATATAATGAGAAAGAGAGCGTTGTCCGTGCCCACTTTCGTCTAGCGGTCAAGACACTCCGGGCTCAACGCGGGACCCTGATTCGACTCCAGGATGAGGACGGCGTCTCCTTTTCTCCTAAAAGACAAAAATTCTAGCTTGAGCCACTTACACGTGGGTGCAGACAAATATTGTATAATCAATTCCCTCACGAAAGTCACAAAGTTCTCCCCGTGGCTTTCTTTGTTGGCCATTATTTGCAATTGTGCTATCTCTGAGAGGGGTAAAATATCTTGCATCTTTATATGCGGAGAAACAGAGTGTTGTTCCTGTATGATAAACCAATAGTTGGCCGTAAGAAACGTTTAGTTTAAGTTTAGCTGGAAAGGCAAAGGTGAATGAGCCAGTCCTATTTAAACATGAAACATTCGTAAAACAAACAATAATTTAATAAATGTAAAACACTGGAAATACATAATTGTGATCGTAAAGAACAATTAAATTATGGCCAACAATCTATTTCATATTTATAGCGCGAAATGGCTATCAAATGGACTGATTGTATTCGATCATACATTACCAATTTGATTATTAATAGGAAAATTGCTTAAGATTAATATGATCAGCAAACTTTGCTGTTTGACAAATAGCTATCTATAGCTCACCTTAGTAAATCATCAATATGCATAAATTATTCCAGTTTGATTCTGATAATGCGTGTCTACCATTAAACTATGTTCCCTCCTTAGCCTAGCCCTCGTTCTAGGCCGTATATATAAACAACACTTAATCGAGCCTAACCTTATGTGCATTGCAAACGCATTTCAGAATAAAAGGGGGAAAGATACACGTGTGGTGTCCCATGATGATTCCTCGTCCTTGCACCACAAGTCTGCTCCAGGTATGTTTTGGTGTTGTATGTTTGATGGTATAACGCACTGCCTTGGTTGGTGATGGCCGCCATTGATGCTCCTTGCACCGTAAATTCCAGTCGTAAAACAATCTACGCTCAGATCCGCTCGGCTCCTTGCACCGTAAATGCCAGTCGTACACAATCAACGCTCAGACTCACTCGGCTCCTTGCTTCGGAAACGCCAGTCGTAAACAATCTAATCTACGTACCTCGTTCGTCTCCTTTCTTCCAGTCGTAAACAATCTGCGTTCGGACTCGCTCGGCCCCTTGCTTCACAAATTTGCTCACGTTGCTATCAACTCTGTTAACACCTCGCTGTCGAGGTTTACTATACTTCTAATTTCGAGCCACTTGGCCCCGGCACAACTCTACGCTCGACGAGTAACTCTCTCTGACGCTTCCGATTCACAGCCGACCCCTCGAACCTTTGCTGTCGGGCTCCCCACTTCGTTTCCCCCTTCCCTCTCTTCCTACATCGTCTCTCAATCATTTCTCGATCTGTCCATCACCTAGAACGTACCAATCACTTCTCAACCAATATTTCTAGACAAATCACAATTACTGCCCTCAACAATGGCTCCTCCTTACGACCTATCTGATGCTTGACCACAAACAAGCACGGCCCGACTTGAGTACGTCCCTAACAGCTTCCTTCTTCTCGGGATTTAAAACAGCGAAAACCACGAGGAGTTATAACCCCTATAAACCGACTGTCAATTTTATTATTTTGCCTTTGTTATATTCAGTTTCTCACTGCGGCCTCTTGATCGCAAAATCCATCTAGTCTGGATGTTGCGTTCGCCTTGTTGGACTATCGTGCTTGCCGCTTTCTTTCCAATACAACTAATCCTTCAATAATTCATATCTCTTTACCACGAAGGAGAAGCTCCTAAAATTTCTAAATACATCTTATGGCTCGCCATACCTTTCCTCGTTCGTCTAGCGATCAAGACAATGCGGGATCAACCGATGGACCCTGGTTAGAATGCAGTATCGGGGACGACGTCTCTTTTCCTATTAAAACAAAAGAGCTTTAGCTTGAGCCACTTATACGTGTGCCGAATATTAGTGTATAATCACACTGTCTATACGCTGCTTACACCTCATCAGTGCATACTATAAAGTGCGATTGCAGTGGTGCCTAGCACGATCTGGAATTGCATTGACTAGAGACCAATTGTCTTCGGTGACAAAGGCCGTTTCGAACAAACTCTCGGCGACCAGCGCAGATGTATCTGGAGACGTTCTGGACAGATTTGGGACCCTGCCTTTAATAATGCCCCAGACCATACAAGCCGATAACAGGGAAGTATGATCTGGGGTGAAGTTTCATTTAATAACCAGGCCCATTTGATAGCCATCAGTGGTACTCTTCAACACTGAGGTACGTTAACGAAATTATACTACCCGTTGCGTTAACTTTCTTTTTCTGCCACCGTGGTCTGTATTTTCAGCAAGCTGTTGCACGGCTGTACACGGCAAGAATTTCTGCTGAGTATCTTTGTACTTGTCAAGAACTTTATTGGCAATCTATAGTGCTAGAACTCTCCCTCGTAGAGAACATTTGGGAACTGATAGTTAGGCTCCTTCGACCATTCTAGTATGTCGACAAAATGACCAGACAAGTTTATTCAAATTGGCAACAAATTCCGCAGGACACGATTCTTTGACTGTATGAGCCAATGTTACATGGGATAACAGAGTGTATCCAAGCCAGAAATGCACCGATGCCTTATTGATTTGCTCGCTCCTCTTTTTCGTTTCTCTTCCTCTTGAATAAATTATCCATTTTTTCTGGAATTTTAACCATTTCTTCTTCTGTGCATATGCATCATATCTAACAATTTTGCTCTGAATTGCAAAAATCCTTCTTAGGTTCGATTATTTTTATGTCTTAAAATATATCATGGTTGCGAGGTGTTTAATTAATAAATAAGTGTTTTGTTTATTATTCAATTCTTTGCCAGCTTGCCATAAGTAATGTTTAATAAAATGTATAAATTCTTCAAATATCACATGATATATGGGCTACTTCGTTTTCCTGTGTCTTACAGGTATTTATATTTTAAAGGTAAAAACGATAAAGTAGGATTCATTTGTAGATTGAGTTTATGATCAGGATATACAGTGCATTTCACATGGTTTTTAAGAAAGGTTTTGAGCAATTTATAACATCCCATGCATTGAAGCCGCTCCCTCCAGCCAAAAACTGATATTTTAAAATTATTATAAATGCATACATATCTGCAAATCCACAATTTATTTCCCCGTTTTCAATTTTTTGGTCTGCAATATATTTTAAGAAACATTGGTAAACGTTTTGTACGTTTAGAACTTATCGGTCTATAAACGTTTGTGATAAAGAGGAAAATTACTTCTGGGAATCTCTCTTTCCATATATTCTCCCGTTTATGCTAGTAAAACCGTTTTCAGAAGTTTGTAACCGTCCAACCGTAAAATGCTTTTAAGTATTAAATCGGCGAGTTTAATAGCTTTTTGTGAAAAGGGCAAATTTGCCCTAAAGCGTGATCCCTTCCGTTTTATCCGATTTTCTTAGACTCATTTTTGGAAAGGAATGGACGTTCAGAGGGAATGGAAAATTCAACGACTCTATGAAAAATTCCATGATTATATAATAAATTATATTGTTTTGTGATATTAAAGAGATACAGTTTTATTGAGCGAATTTGATATACTTTTGGTTGCATTTATGATTTGTTCTAAATGAAGGATAAGCAGAGAAGACGTAGGGAATGTCCTGAATAGAAGCGTAGAAATAATTTTGCAATATATTTATATTATATTATTATATTTATATTATTATACTATAAATGTGATTATACGAAATTAAATTGGTTTTGATATGATGCATTCAATTATAAAATTACTATGCTTGTCTTGCATGGCATGAGATCACAAGAAATGGACATAACACAATAATTGGTAAACTAATTTAAGGTATCATGTATTTTTCATAAAGAAGTTGGAAGCGAATTAAAATCTTTAATTGCAAATTTTAAAACACACGCCGAAATGTGATTCGCTAACTATCGTTTCGTAATTGCGACTATGTGAATTAATTAATTAATTATAATGCTAAGGAATAGGCATATATTAAATTTAAATACCAGTTTGTTGTTAAGGTAAGCAGGGTTGAGAGATAGGACTTTTATTTAGATGGTTCACCCTAATTAGTTTAGCAAAGTGCTATCCTCCCACAACGAATGCATACCTCCTTCCCGCCCTCTAGAAGTTTTGAAGAACTAAATGCTAAAGGATTAGCAAATACCCCACTATTTTAATGATTTTCGTAAATAAATTAATATAATTGATAAAAGAAAAAGTCTACTTACGGATTGCTTAAAATCTTGGAGCCCATGGGCATATGCCTCTTTGGATCTCATCTTTTACTGTGGAAATGTATTTAGTGTAATAAAAGAAAAGATACATTTTGTAAAAAACAATGCATGGTATTAAACGAAAAATATAAAACAAAATAAATCACCATTCTAATATGCAATACCAGTATTCTTATTTATAAGATGTTATGTGTAAAACAATATTATGTAAAAAACATAATAAACCTGCTGCATTTGTCTTGGACCATAGATTCATTAAATTATGCTTAATGTTTGCGAAAAATATGAGAATAAACTGAATACAACAATTATAAGAAGGCAGTTATTTTAAACTTATCCCAAGCGAAGATGATGAATTTACAAATTGAGGAACTAGAACAACAAACTAATTTTGATTCTCAAGTTTTAAAAATAAAAGTTAATATGCCTTTTAGAAAATTAGCAAAACGTAACGCAACGCTTTTTAAGACCATACTAATAAACTCGGAAAGCCATGAAAAATAAGGGCAACAGACTTGTGAAACAGACATTTGAAATGGAGTACTGAGAAACTGGAAAGTACTAATTTTATTCGCAGACGCACTTTACGAGTGTTTTCTAGGCAAGTCGTCTAGTATCACACTTCCTATTAAAGCTAAGCGTAAGAGCACGACTAACTTATATACAGGTCAGTTGCTGGGAAGTGGCATAAACATTTTGAAGAGCGTCATTACTTAACGAGTGCGAGACTTAGCCAAATTATGTCAGTTACAGAATAACATGAAATCAGATCATATTAACGAAAGAGTATATTACATTTTAAGAAACGAAATCACTCGGGTAATAAAAGAGAATTGTTTTGAAAATGTAAGTTTTTTTTCGCCTATGAGTGGGTAGTTTCTTTTAATACACCATTATTCTTTCCGTGATTTGTACCAGAAAAAAATAAATTACACATCCCTTTTACAACGCTCCAAACGTCATCTTCTACTTCCTAATATAATTTTTTGTTTTTAGATCGTTTATTTTAAAATAATTACTGTAAAATATTCTCTTTATTCGATGAGGCGAAAAATTTATAAACCAAAATTGGAAATAATTTTTAAGCTTAAATAAATTAGTTTTTATATTTGTACCTGCATGTGCAAAAGCATGGACGTGTAGATGCGTCAGGAGGTTTTAGTTTTTCCATTGTTATATTACATCATTGTATTTCTTGCTGCGGATATTCTTTCCCTTTGAAATTCAAACGCTATAGCACTCATGTATAGCTTTCAGATAGAAAAAAAGATTATAGAAAAGAAAAGATACAAAACATTTAAGCCAAAGGTACCTGTAATATAAACATACATATCTATTCTTTCTTGCTTTTTTTCCTACTTTTTAAAAAACTTTCATTTCTAAAGCAAACCAAAGGATGCGATATTTGTACGTCTTTCAAATTCTATTTCCTTTTTTATTTTTATATTACTAGAAGTTTCTATGAAATATGCTTTATAAAAATCTTAGTAAAATCCTCAAAGGAATGAAAATATTATTTTCGCAAAAACAACTGTGATTTCAAACGCTGAAACACATTGTTCATAAAAATAGAAATTACTTTTCCCCGTTCTCTAAATTTTCAATATATATATAAAGAAAAACAATATCTATGTATATTGCAGGCATATTATACGCATTTTTGAAAGAGTTTGTTTCCATAAAACTGTTTCACAATTTCAGAAGACATAGTTTTATGGCTATCGTCTTCTTTTTGGAAGTTACTTATCTTAGATTTTGTAAATGGGTTAATGATAGCAACTACGCGTAACGAATAATGAATTTAGTATTTATCGTTAAACTCCAGAATAATTTTATTTGGATACAATGTAGAGTTTTATTTTGTTTTCTTTTTTTTATTTTATTAAAACTCATATTTCTACATTTTCATGCCCTAACTTAAAACATGGTATGTAATGAATAAATAGAATCAGTAGAGTACAACTTAATAAAGTGGATACCTTTGTTAATCGACCAGCTGAATAACGTAACCACGTTTTATAAGAGAGAATTTTAATGACTTATTCATACCTATATTCATACCTACATTAAAGTCTGTTGGGTGTAGTGACTACCTCTCTATGGTGATCATTGCAGTCTAGTTCAAAAGGCGGGCATATTAGACAAGTTTTGCTGCGTTTTCAATATTTTGTAATAAATTTAATATATCCAGAAAATTTCCTGCGATCTTTACACATCAATGAGAGCGTATTTTTAATACAAATTAGTAAAATTTGCAAATAGTTATTGACTTATCTAATAATTATCATGTTTAAATAATTCAATAATTTTAAGTTTGTAATGTAGTGTAAATATATTTGTGTAATTTTACCGAGTACAGGAAGTTGAGTAATTTTCCCCTGTCAAAAGTATTCCTAACTGATATATTTCAAACACCTCGCTAGCCATTTCCGTAAATAAAGTACAATACTAAATATGCAATAATAATAAACCCGAATCCGTTCTGGAAGAACGGGAAAAATAAAGAACTAAAATCAGTTAAATGGCTAATTTAACTAAAAATGAACTAATATATATATATAGCCAGGAAGGAAATAAATTTAACAAAAGGTTCTGCAAATGGTTTCTAAAGTAAGTTTGCCATCGGAAAATAACTTTTTCTAATAGCTAATGATAATATGTCACTAGTTGGTGTTCAGGTCTGAATATATGTCTTCCATTTGGGCTTTCTTTGTTAAATTCATTTGTTCTGATGCCCGAACATAGCGAATTTTGCACGAACCAACCTAAGTGTTTCCATTAATTTACCCAAATACAAGGCGTGAGACACAAAAGCTTCCCGAACATCGATCAGTTTGAATAATCTGTTTGCGATAGGACTTTTAAAATCCTATATCACCTTGCTGCCCGGTAAGACACGTAGCCTGGGAATTTGTTAAATACAGAGAAATCTAAATTAAAGTTTAATATAAAAGTTTAAGAAGAAGATCCTAGCTAACTCATTAAGCGAGTAATCTTCGAATTAATAAAGGTTTAACGATAAGTGCGCATACGCAGTTTTTTGTGTAAATGTCGAAAATATAATAAAGAAAGGTTTTTCAAATACCGACGGAATATTGTAATACAGCATTTACAAAAGATTTAAAAAATTGAGAAATGTTAGTTCCCAATTTTTACTAATTGAAATTGCTATTGGGAATGCATATCTATCTAGTTTTGTTTTGATTCAAATTGGACTCATGTATTATTTGATGAAATATAATATCTCATTATAATTTCACTAAATCGTATAATGGGACCTTTGTAATCTAACATAGCGATCCCTTAGTATGAAAATTGTATAAGATGTATGATAAAATAAATAATCTGTAATATAAAAGGAAATTTTAATTTCGTTGAAATGTTTGCGATATGAAGTATATTTTTAAAACAAGATATACATGCTAACTGGTAGCGAAAATGAAGCAGTGGAAGATTCATTTCTGAATATAAAATCTTATTTTATGCAAAATAAATTAAGATAGGAAACTAATAAATTATTTGCAGAATTTTAATCAGAAAGCCAGTTACTAATGAATTCATTACCAAAATGTGTTTGTCACAATTTTTGAATCTAATGAGAAATTGGGTAAGAATGATATAAAAACCTTACGTAGAAAGTTCCAAGATCAAGCCTTGGAGGAAATGCATTTCCCAAGACTTAACACTAATGAATTACGAATATGATGACTACTGTCACCAAAAAAATGAGTAATCTGATACAAAATGTACCATTAAAATTTTCATTTTACAAGTAATAATGTATCTATGTACTGTCGGCTTTTACTTATACATTAAATGACTTGTATCGGTTGATTAGTTAGGATGATCAAATTAGTGGACTCGGATATTTGCATTCAGATCAGAATCCTACTTGCTTGTGATAGCTTTTCGCTATCACAAGCAAGCAGGATTGCAGCAAGCAAGAAGAACTGTGGGCGTATGTAGGACATTTGAACCAGTACATCCAACCCTAATCTCAGCTTTAATGACTGAATTCCAAGAAATGGCATAAGCATCGGTAGGCACGTAGCCAGGATTTTGGTAAGGGGGTCCATCACAAAAAAAAATATAAATTTAATATTTAATTAATTGAAAAATTAATTAATTGTAATTTTTTAATAATTAATTTTACTTCTTCAAGTGAAATATTCTTAACACTTAGGATTCATGACTAGCAAGGGAGTGCGGAGAAGAATGGCCCATGGGGCTATAGAGCCCCCCTCCCCCCCCAAACAAATGAAAAAAATTAACATTAAAAAGTACAAGGTAGCGATTCGCACCCCCCAAAAAAACTTAATAAGATACTGCATACGCCACTGATAGCGAAAGTAAATGCTTCTAATTTCATCATGAACACAAGTAACAGCTTTAAATTAAACAACAGTAAAAAATCAACGTTTATTGGCGTAGTGATACCAACGCCGATGGTATGGCGTGATTAGATGGTGAAACGTTCGAAAGAAAATAAATATTTCTGCCTTCGGTGGGACCTGAACCCACGACCTTCCACTTGCCGGGCGGAGGCTCTACCCACTGAGCTACGAAGGACAATATCCAATCCCTTACGAACGTATATAAAGACTTTACTGAAGCCGGTCATTTCGCAAAATGGTGTAGCTCAGATGGTAGAGCCTCCGCCCGGCAAGTGGAAGGTCGTGGGTTCAGGTCCCACCGAACGCAGAAATATTTCTTTTCTTTCGAACGTTTCACCATCTAGCCATAACATCGGCTCTGGTATCACTACGCCAATAAACGTTGATTAATATTGTTGTTCAATTATGAAAACAAAGTAGCTGCTTATGGCTTTGCCCAAAATTTTTCCAGCCATATTTTCTGCATATAAATCTATTAATGGATCAGGGGGTTACAAATTCTTCCCTCAGTGAAGGATGGTTTTCGTTATATATCTGATACATATTGAAAACTGTTCCTGGGCAGAAACATCAAGAGTTTCGTCTCCAATAATAGAGAAACACTCTGCATTATTGACATTTTTAACTATTTCTTCCTGAATTAGCTGTCCACAAATGCCTATAATTTCATTTTGAAATTGTGGATCGAAGCAAGATTCATTTTTGGAACCGTGAAGTATGTGTTTTTGCAAAAAGCCCAGTACATAATAACGACACCCACAAGTTTTCTTTAGTAGGAGACGATGAGGCAATAGCCCTAGTTCTTGTCCAGTCACTATTGAAGCGAGCTTACAGACCAACCACGATCGTCGTAACAATCGGAGCTCTGCTATTTCGGCAACCGTGATTGATTTGTGAGCTCGTCTGCGAACGTTTGCTTCAATAGCGACCGGACCAGATTTGGGCCCGATGATAATTCGGGCAGCAAATATGTAAATAACTACGAAGAAACATATTACCGATAATTTCCGATGTAATCACAGATTTAGCCTTCTCATTTATATTGGTAGTTTCTTTGTATAGAGAGTTTCTCGAAATTTCTAGAGAATAACTTGACTTAGCAGGAAAATAAAATATTGTTCGGTTTCAAGTGGTAGGTTTAGCTTAAATATGAATATTTGGATTTATGTAATATTTTATTATTATTTATCAACAATCAAGCAGGTTATTTTATTAATTAACTGATTTTATTTAACTATTTCAAATTGCAAGACGCCACCCACCAATGCATGAACTTGGTCGATGAATATACTTTAATGGAAGAAAAATACGCATTTTAAAATATTAAGATCACAAAAAGGGAACTTCAAAGAAAATTTGAAATACAAGTCGTAGGTGAAACTAGTCATTAGTCATCTTGTCATAGAAATAAAATAAAGGATGGAATTATGGGAATACCTAGCATGTAAAATAAGCAACAAGGTAAGAAAATGTATGTAAGAAAATATATGTAGAAAATATACGTAAGAAAATATATAGTAAAATATACGTAAGAAAATATATATAAAAATATGTTTGAAAATTCTCGTAAGAAAATATATGTAATAATAATAATAATAATAATATTTTAGCTACATCTAGTAAACACCTGGAATTTATTAAATAATGGAAATAAAATAGACATATTTTTACGAACCCTAAGTTTTAATTCACAATTTTTAGATTTCCAAGGACCCTACGAAAGTTTGTAAAACGCAGAGTTCCTACATGGTAATGATCATATTAAAACGAAAAATGTAGTTCGAGTTACAAAGGGAATTTAAAATTTGCTCACAAATGTGTTCTTTCTTAACTAAATTGCGATATTCGCAAGACATACGTGTTCATCCTCTCCCATTTACTTTGTTTTAATATTGAAATTCGTATTTGCTTCCAATTATCGATAATAATCAAAATTTAACACTGCAAATCTAATAAATTCCAGTACCAAAACACCAAGAAGTCACCTTTCACATGAAAAATACGTTCGCCAAATCTAGTATTATCCTTCTCTAAATCACAAATTCTTAAATGAATAAACAATCCAACACCTGAATATTTATTAATGTATTGCATATATGTAAAAAATAACAAAAAATCGAATGTAAATTCATCTGCTCCTCCTCATTTTAAAACTTGTGAGACACAATGTCCAATAAGTTTGAGGAAATTTCAAACTTCCCCTTTCCAAATTTTCGACTTCCGAAGGAAAACAGAAAAGCAAGTGAAGAAATTGAGTTTATAAAAAAATAGGGACTATCTAATTTTAGTTCGCATATCGTAGCGGATATAAATGCAAGTTCTTTGGGATGCTTTCTGGGATCAACGCAGTAGTTCGTAAAAATATGAAGTTCGTGAATTGGAGATTAGTAAAATTATAAAGTTTATGAATTGGGGATTCGTAAAAATGTGAAGGTCATGAATTGGAGATTCGTAAAAACTATGTGAAAATTAACAATATTAAATTGGAGTCTGCAAGTTGATAATATTACTAAGTTAGTAATTTTGAACGTTGATCATAACAGATAATTATTGAAATAATTTAAAACCTGTATACAATTTTATTTCCTACATGATCAAATTAAAGTAATTTTGTTTCAACCAAATCACTTCTATCGTTAACCAAATTATGTTTTCGAAAATATTTAATTAAATTTGAACTCCGGGCAGCCAAGAAAATATTTAATTAATTTTAAACGTTAAAAGAACTGACTGCTGTTTAGATATGGGTTATACAGAAACCCAGAATTACACAAAATTTATGCGGCCAATGTTCTGGAAGTTATCGACATGTTTAGTTAAATTCTGACGTGCACTTCGTTGAACCGTAGACAGCTGCATATTTCGCTGAAGGCATTGAGTATTAGTAACTGATCTGGAGTTAGTTACAGACGAGTAACTATTTAAAAATAAAATGTAACTTACTCCTATGTATTCGTTGTTCGATTTCTAGTTTGCCTGAGCGATTAATCATCGAAGATGTTAGATCCAGGGATTGGCTGTTGCTAGTCTTTTCGCCGAAAGGCAAAATTAACCAAAATTCGGCTAAAAAAAAGTCTGAGAAACTCGCCGAAAAGCTCCGATTAAAATCGGAAAGTAGGTGATGGCGAGATCATCCGACTGCATGAAACGGTTCAGTCAGGGAAAGACTCTGGTGATGGGTGATAACAAAATGTTTTTGCAATCGAAAAATCGCAATCCGTTTAAATTTACAATCGAGTCAACGATTCACTCGTCCATGAACTTAACGATTGAGATGTTTAATTGCAATCGCGAGTCAGTTGCCCGACCACACTGCACATGCACGTGATCATTCATTACTAAATCACTGTTTCGTCATGCACATGTTGTTAAATTGGTGAGCAGATAGATAAATCTAGCGGCATTTTATTATATCCAGGAAAAAGGGTTGTGGTATTTGTTTATAGAATCATTATATGTAGAAGTTTTATAGAGCCCCGAGAGCCACAGATACAGCAGAACCCCGATTTAATGAAATTCAAACGACATGCACTTATTTTATTTATTTATAAAAGTATCTATATTTTATTTATTTATATAAGTATGTATATTTATTTATTTATACAAGTATTTATATTTTATTTATTTATACAAGTATTTATATTTTGTTTATTTATACAGGCATTCATATTTTTTTTATTTATACAGGTATTCATATTTTTTTATTTATACAAGCTTTTTCCAAATACACAAGAAATTCACTTTTTTAATTTATTGTACGTATATAACTAAAAATTATGTACTTACAATCTCGTGCTGATTTTACATAAGAATTATGGAAAATGATGTAGAGTATAATATAGGACATCGCATTGAGTGATTCAAAAATAAACCCTCTAGTATTTTAAGCTGCATTTAGTCTTAAAAGTTACTTATCTAAGTATTTAAATTGTTTTTGTCCTTATAAAAGATGTACGGTAAATATAATAGACGATATAGTAATTATATTCAAAAGCACGGCTGATAATAATTCAACAACGATTTTGTTTTCTCATTCGAAACAGATCCTAATCAAATATCGTATATATAAGTAAATAGAAATGGTAATCGAAGTTTTATAATTTTATGCATATATAATCTGATCTTGTTGAACATGAAGACTTACTATAAGGCCGATCAACTATTAATTTTATAAGCTAGTTCAATACTGGCGAAGCGAAATGTCTTTACGATGGAGAAAATTGAGGCATCGTTTAGCAAGCGAAGTAATTGAATCGGGAGTCAGCTAGCACTCTATGGCTTCCACCCTTTGGAAGGAGTGGCGCCTTCTTTTTAAATAGTTGATTGGTACGAACGAGAGAATCAAAGCGAAGCGAGTAAGCAAGTAGCCGATGGTTTTATACCCATCGGAAAGAGCGATTACTACTCGCTTAGCCAGTTGAATCGAAATGAAGTGAGTCAGTCGGCAATCGGAGAAAAGGGCGACGTTAAACGAATAAAAATAAGCTAAACTTAGCAGGTATGATTTTAACTAAAATAAATACGTCTGCTACGTAAGGAACTACGATACTAAAGTGGGTAAAACTAAAAATTCGAACCTTCAATATAATAAAACTTAGCTATCGTGCACAAGACTTCCAATTTACGATTAAGATAACTTATTCAAATGTAAGATATTTATATAAGGTATATATATATATAATAAGGTATTTATATTTATATATAAGTTTGATACTGGCAGGATACCAAAAGTTCTACAGTTCTTCAATTGGTTTAAATTTTTGATCAAATCAATCGAATTTTTGAGTTACACTCAATCTTCTTTGAATCATTTTACACATTTTTCTCATCAGGCACAACATTAATCCGAATGTATATAGATATCCATAAAAATGTGAATGAAAAAGTTAGTAAATTGTCAATTTTATGAAGGTTTTATTATTACATTAGAGGTTATGTATTTGTTATAAATTAAAGATTATATATTTATTATATTAAAACTTATGTAATTTGTATTAAAAATTTTATTATTATGAGGAAAATATTATTAATTTTGCCAAAATTAGTGTATGTAAAACATTTTAACGTGAGAAAGTATTTATGGAGTTGCTATGTAGGAACAATTTACGTGCTTTGCGCCCTGCAGTGGCGCAGTGCAAAGAACGCTTACTCAGAGATCTCATAAAGATCGCACTGCTCACTGTAGTCCGGGGTTTGGTTCCCTAGGCCTTAAGAGGTTCGGATTCCTCGGAAAACAGTAGGTCCCGGCGCAGCATGACCACTGTAGTCTTTGAGCCGTAAAACCAAAAAGCAAACAAACAAACAAACGTGCTTTGGTAGGAAGTTTTCGGCTTTGTAAATAAATTTTCTCACGTTTAGCAGAAGTGTAGAAAATACAATATTTGTTGGCTTTTCTAATTTAGTATTATTCATGTTTTTTTGGTTTGTCTTCCTAATTAATTTACATACATTCGCATTTGAAATAAATACAAGAGATTAGAGACACCTCCCGCTAGTGGAAAGACTTTCATCGGTTTAGTTATAGAGTCTAATGGAATTTCTCTTGTTATAAACGTTAACAGCAATGATAGTCAACGGTGTGCCATACGCAAGAGAAACACAGAAAAGCAATAACAAATGAAAAAGTAAGATAAAAGTGGTGAAATAATGAGAGAGATAAAGATATATATTAAGGAGAGAAATAAAGTAATTAAATAAAATAAGGGGCAATAATTAAAGAAAAAGGATAAGATGCTAATTACGGGATAATAGAAAAAAAATGCATGTCATTGTTATCTTTACTAAATAGCTGATTATTTTAGGTTTCAATTGAACTAATTTAAATCCTTAAGTTTCCTCAGGCGTTCTTACTTTTAATTTGTCAGTCAAATATTTTTCCTGTTCTGTTTCAACATTTGTCCTAATAACTCACAAAATAGAGTAAAATATATGCAGTAAAATCTGCTTAAAGCGACCACTTTTGGGACTGGCGTGCAATGGTCACAATAGACAGGTGGTTTCTATACACGACAGAATTTTGTATAGGCATGATCAAGTCCCTACAAGTTCTCTCTTATAAAAAATGATCACATTACTCAGGTAGTCAAATTACCAAGGTAGTCACTTTACCAAGGTAGTCAAATTACCAAGGTCCACTGTAGTATACCAATAATTGTGTAGTATACCGTTAGGTGTTCTATATTACATTTAATATGTTTTATACTAACGGAATATAAATTCCGTGTATTCAGTTGCGATTAGAGAAATGCTTACAACATAGCAAAAAAAATTTTTTTGAGAAAGTTACTTTCTGCTACACTTACTTCCAGTGAAATAAGATTTTTTAGTACAATATTATACAATGATAGATTATACACTTATGCTGCGTAAAGGTTACTTCAAAAATAATGAAGGCATTTTCAAGGTAACTTTCTAGGTTACTCGACTTTACACTACTGTATATTACTTTTATGTTATTTAACTCTGTGTTAATTTTATGTGACTTTTTCACCACCCTGCTCAAAATAAATTTCACATATCAGTTATCACTCCACTCCGTATCCAAGTAATCAATTTCCTCTCCGCAGCGTGGATTAATTTTTTCAATAAACAAATGTTTTTGTTTATGTTAGTAATTTTTAATCTTTTGTTTAAATCCACATATTAATCGGTTTAAATTCACCTTATTCACTTGTTTGATTTCTTCGGAGCATTATATGGGAAAGGAGAGAATATTCAAGGCTAAATTAATCTAATAATAAATATCTAAATTTTTTATGTCTAAAGAAAATCTCGCTTACTATGCAAATTTCGATAACAGAGAAGTAACTTCCATATAAATTTGTAGATGCTGAATTATGTTTGCAATTTATCATAACATTTTATATCATTTTGCTGAAGAAAGTATGTGATTTGATGCATTAAAATCAGGGAAGGTGTGTTTAAGAACATAGCCCGCATAAACACGCATTGAAAGACCATAATGGGATAGTGGTGAGTTCGTACCTCAGGGCATGGTCATGATTATACCCAAACATTTCATTCATTATGCCATTCGATGTACAAATAATGGAATTCCTATTAGCTGTGACGGAAGCATATTCTATAGAAATGACAGGTGATCTAAAACCATGAGCGATGAAAGGGTAAATTTGGCATGTTTGACTATTTCAAATTAATGGGGACAGAATAGTAATCCTATATTATGCGTTAGTGGCAAATTGACCACGTTTGGTTAGGTGACTGGTGACATGCATAAGCTTACAATGTTATATTGCGTCTAGAGTTTTGGCTTATGAATTTACTGAAATATGAATTAATATAATTTTATAATATTTAAAACGTATATTGAATAGAGAACTGATAAATACATTACGATCACTTTTTGTTTCCTTAATGATAACCCATATTTAATTAATGACATTGAAAACAAATATTCAAGATAAGAACTATCTTGATACAAAAATATTAATCACGACATACTAATATTATTACTCATTAATATATGTAATCGATATATTACCAATTATACACATTTGATGTGTTACCCATTAATATATTTTCAATGATTTACTCGCTAATGCGATTTTAATAAATTACACATTAAAGCATTTTTTATAAACTACAAATTAATATATTTTGTGATAAACTACTAATTAATATATTTTGTGATAAACTACTAATTAATATATTTTATGATAAACTACCAATTAATATAGTTTGTGATAAACTACTAATTAATATATTTTGTGATAAACTACTAATTAATATATTTTGTGATAAACTACTAATTAATAAAATAGCAGTTACGACAATAATTTAGTATTCTGAAAACTAACATAATGAAAAATCTTGCAAAATAACGTACCTAAAAGAATGGAGGTTTCCAATTCTCAAAGACTCTTAAACTACACATTCGACAAAACCCATATTGTAACATAGCCAAAATTGTTATCAATACAAAACTTCATTTATGAATAATATCAATAATGGCGAGAAAAGACGTAACAGTTAATGGGAAAAATACAAATTATCGATTATGAGTTTTTGTGTTAGAAATGTCAAAAATGTCGTCCTCATTTAATCTGTGATCAACTATCAACGTTAAATATCAAACGTATTGTTGTCTACCAAATTACATATGTACCCAATAATTTCTTAATAAAGAACTCGTTTGAATAGCATAATATTATAATTAACAACAAACAAATTTTAATTATCATTTGCCCAACTATTATTTATCGGTTTAGTGGAATTTGGATTAGTATCGAAATCTTAAAATTTAAAAATATTATTTATATCTTAATAAAATATAACGCCTCTGAAAGCCAAAACTAAATGTTTTAAATCTTTATACATTTTAACTATCGAAGAGTAAAGGACAGAGAAAATCGCATTTATAATTTAAATTCCTTAGTTGGTTTGCGAAGACATTATTTAGAGGAGTCTTATGCAAATGATGTAACTTTCCTTAAATCTTCTGTTAGGGAAATGTGAAAGTAAAACTCATAGGTTATAGAAAATATTCTTCTAAATTCTTCTCTTAAATATTCTTCTATAATGAACAAAAAAGTTTTGCTGTTGTCTCAAAACTCTGCTGAGTCCTGATTTTATTTAATTGGTAAACATTACTGATTCTGTTCACAATGGGACTCGTGAAATTGTTTTTCCTGTGGGATAAACTAATTAATACAAATTAATAATATTGAACTACGTTTGGTTTTTCGTTTGATTTATATACCCAAATTTCCATACTACTCTTTCTTTATATGAAAACACAGAATTTTTTAATAATATTGTGTGTCCTCTTCTTAGTCGTTCTTTCACCACGTATATATATATGGCACAATCAGGAATCGATTTCCTATTTTTAAGGAGAGTAATTTCATGCTAAGTAAGATAACGAACACCTCAGGGATACGACTCCAAGCTTTGAGGCAGAGTTAATTAAATTGGATCTAAACTTATCACAAATACACGTTTTCTTCCAAATAACCGCAACTCAATGAAAGAAACCTCGCGCAAAAAAAGGTATCACAAGATTTTTGCTAAAGAAAATTACAAATCAAAGACTTTTCATTATGATGCAGCAGTAAAAATAATTAAATTAAACGAATATGTGATTTTTTTTACTCCTTTAAAATTACGTGCCTCCATCAGCTTAAACTGCAGCGAAGAACATTATCAGTGCACGGAAATTTTATTTCAACTTAATTCTCATCGCAAAGTAATAGACTTTTGAATGTTTGAAAATTGTGAACAGAGAAGTTACAAATTTATTGATAAGATATTTAAGGATGCATTTAATTTGATAATTTACAGACCTTTTTCACTAAGCCCCTCAAATCTTATAATTTGAATAGTTTACTCTAAACATTACATCTCGAATTTCTTAAGAAAAATGCAAAACAGATACAACAGACATAAAGCAATCTAAATCAACATTATTGCCGCATTTTTTGCGAAAATCTAATCAAGCTTTGTTACCTGAAATATATGAAATTTGAACACGATAAATTTTCTTCTTGCTGAATGTTTTCACTTCGATAAATACGAACAATACAAAGGGATGCAAATGCGGCTAATGACTTCTCCTGGAATCAATGAAATGTAGCAAATAACAAAAATTTTCCGGAGGTGGGCATAGGGTCTGCTTTTCGGGAATTAAATTTCCTAAATGCAGGTTTCTACATATGAACAAAAGCTATACTGCAAATTCTTAAAGAAATTAGCTCCAATTTCGATAATCGTGTTCACTGCCAATAAAAGAAATTAGTTTTCTCTCATCTTTTAACGAGCTTTTAATAAATTTGGAAATCCAATTAATGCTAAATGCGTTAAGACTTTATTGCCTGTATCTGAATATAAGAGCAAACAGGCATTTCCAATAAAAACGAAGAATAATAAAAGTCCAGGAATTATTTGTTTGCCGTCATTAAAATCATCCAACGATTTTATGCATAGAAATTTATCAAACGAATTTGCAGACACAGTTGTTGGAACTCCAATATATAACAGCGATTTACGATAAGCAATTACATTTTATAGAAAACACACTGCAGCGATCGCGGATATCAATTTCATAATAATTAATTCAAATTTAATATATTAGCAAAGCTATTAACAACTTTTTGTTAAGTACGTTTACTCTGAGCATTTTACTTTATGATACACTCAATATTTCCAGCAACAAATGATCTTCCAAATGAATTTCATGGAAAAACGAAATTTTTATTCGAAACAGGGCTATTTTATAATTTGGAATAGCAAATCAAACAGGGTGTGAAATAACTTTTCAAGAAAGTTGCGTGCAGAATTTATCAAATTTCTTTACTGACATCTAAAGGCTGCAGAAACCGTATTCACCCACAGAGAAAACCTTTTCCAAGACATCCAATATCAAAATGGGGTTCTAATGTCTATTCTAGCAGAATGTTTCGACAGATATGGTCTCAGTATGGTGCGCACAAACGCAGCAGCTGCAAATAAAATGGGAGAACATATCGCTGTTTGCCAGTCAGCTCGTTACAAACAAATGTTTACTACCAGAACTCCATTATAAAAAGGGAAATGACGGCTGTCTTTCAAGAAACGTGTATTAGTTTTCAAGAGATTCTCTGTATTCCACTGAGGAATCGACTGATGACAAAGAGAACAACGACGGAAAAGAAGGAAGACTTCCCAAAGACAGATTGAATTGTCCCGAAAAGCAGTAGAATCGTCCAAAGAAAGCGAAGAAACTATTCGCCAAGAGCTTTTTTCCGAAGCAGAAGGAAAAAAGCATCCAAGCCGTATTTGAAAGGATCTCATCCCCGAAATGGAACTGATATATCTCAAAAGCATTGCAGTTCCCACATTTTTGATTTATTTTCTTACGAGCGATATATAGACTCCGTTCTCTGTTTTGTTTGACATTATATTTATAAAAGGGAATCGGATTTAAAAGTCCAATGCCTCATGTAAGCGAATTCTTTGGATATAGATCGTACAAATAAAAATTAGAATAAAAACTGGAATCACACAAAATGGAAGGAAATGGGAAGTTAAAAAGATGAAAGAATTTGCCATCCATCATCCCATATCTACCCAGTTTATTTATTAATAAAATTTTCATGTAGAATCAGGCTATGCCACTTGCGTAGATTAAGAAAACAGTTATTAAAACAAAGTAACTAAACAAAAAGATAAATATTTAATAAATAATAATAATAACACTAATATTCTATATTCAATCGACGGCACAATGTATTACAGTAGATTATTGTCGATACACTAAATAACACAGAGGGTAAGCTAAGAGAAATGTATGATAAAGTAGTCAATCAGTGTAACATCGACTAAGTTATATCGAAATAGAACAATAAAGGGAAATCTGACAACGTCTAATATACTAAATATATCCAGTCCAAACCAGCCGAGCACCAGTTAATGCAAAATTAACAATGAGAGGTTGATATCTCCGTAAAATGAAAAGCTTTCTTCTTCTTATAATTTATATATTTTGTATTTTTTTGTATAGTTTTGATATTTTGAGTGTCAAGTTGGCTGCGGGGAATATTTGGTGACGGAATAGTGGTTTAACATGTCCTATAATCATGTTTGTAAAAATTGCAACCTCCTCATCGCGATCTCCTCAGAAGTCGACTTCTGAGGAGATTGCGGAGATTCTGAAGAAAGCTGACATCAAGACTTACTATAAACCTGCATCGACTTTACGTGACCTGTTGGTGAGAGTGAAAGATCGAGTTCCAATGGATGAATTGACTGGAACAATTTACCAGATACCCTGCAAAGACTGCGAAAAAGTATACACTGGCGAGACGGGAAGAACTGTTTGTACTCGTAAAAAAGAACATCATCGTGCTGTGGAGAAAGGTGAGATGACTAATCTTCTGGCAGAACATGCCTGGGAGAAAGGTCATGTTCCTGATTGGAAAAGTACAAAAGTTCTTCATAAAAATGTAACTTCTCGCTATTGTAGACTTTTTCTGGAGTCTTGGGAGACTTTTCGAATGCGAAGTAAGGCGATGAACATCGCAAAATCGATGCCTGAACCTTACCGCATTTTTGCTAGGAGATGGGGGAAAACCAGTTTCAGACAGGGGGGAAAACCCGAGTGCGGGATAGCTTTGGGGAAAACCAAAGTTGGGGTATAAATACCGAACACCTACACTTCCTTGACACTTTCGCTTGATGAAGGGAACAGTAGTTCTCGAAACGTTGCGAATATTTTTGCAGACGGTAAATATCTTTTACCTTCTTCATTTGTATTTCGTATATTCCGACCAGTGTCAAATTTTACTAGTTATGGTAAGCCCTGGTCAATCTTTGTACGTTGTTGTATGACGTTTATAATTTGAAAATACGAACGTTCGAAATATGCCGCGGGGTCATACGTATTTTAAATAGCTTAATAGAATGTAAAGATAAATTTGTTAACCCTAGTCTAATGTATTCTCTTCATGTAACAGATGGCATTGGGAAATACCAAAATTATGGCTTTTAGAAACTAATAACAAAACGTTTTCAATTTGCCTACCTATTTAGCAAATAGATATAAAGATACAAGCAAGTTAAAGAAAATTACCTGAGGTCGATATTTAAATCCATTCGGTTTCAATTAACATTAATTCGCAACTCTCTAATCCGCAACTCTCTAACATGTAACTCTCTAATTTGTAATTCTCTAACCTAAAGCTCTCTAATTCATAATTCTCTAACCCAAAACACTCTACTTCTCTCTAATTCGCAACTCTCTAATATTTGCAACTCCCTAATACGAAACTCTCTAATTCGTAATTCTCTAACCTAAAACTCTCTAATTCGTAATTATTTAACCTAAAACTCTCTAATTCGTAATTATTTAACCTAAAACTCTCTAATTCGTAATTCTCTAACCTAAACTTTCTAATTCGTAATTCTCTAACCGAAAACTCTCTAATTCGTAATTCTCTAACTCAAACTTCTTCTAATATCTAACCTTCTCTCTAATATCCAACTCTCCAATCATCAACTCTCCAGTCTGCAAAACTTTAATCCGCAACTCTCTAATTCTAAACTGTCTAATCCGCAACTCTCTAATTCACAACTCTCTAATTCTCAAGTAACTCTGTAGGTTTTCAACGTTAACAATAGCCATCGTTATTGCATTTACGCAAGACCTTCACCTTACCCTTTTATTGGTACACACAGACAGAAATAAAAACCAAAAGCAATAGGAGGTTCAATATCTTTTGAAACCCTCTAACAAGAAAAGCACCACGCATGGCTGTGCTCAGTGACTTAGCCGTCAAAATTATAAAGATAACTCAGGGGTCACTGTTTCGAGACTAGCCTGAGTGTGATCTAATTTTTCTTCTTTACATTTATCATAAGCCCAAAATACCTCTCGGTATAGAACTTACAGTATAGAGCGTCAGCTCACTCTTATAATTCATTATGCCGAACCCTCCTTACTTATAAAGGATGAGTAAATTTACGATTTCCAAAATATTCTGGTTCCAAGTATGACACTTCCTTAAACTTCGTATTTATTTTTCTTTCACGTCTTTTGCAATACTTGTATAAACTTTAATCCTTTAAAGTGGTTTTAAAGTAAGCCGGTCTAAGTAAACTAATCGATATAAACTAAATCGAATCATGACCTGTGGTTATTGACAAAACTTCGAATCTCAATTTACTGGGGACGGTTCTGGAATATGCGATATTAATTATCACGCGGTATTTATCCATGGAGTTACTAGAAAATCTCCGCGAAAGGTAAACACACCCAAGTTTGGAGAATTTTAAAACCGATATTTGGAATTAAATAGTGTAAAGGAATATTATACCGGAATTCTACTTATGCTGCCGTTCGTTAATATCCTGGCCAGAATTGCATAGCCTTTTAGCTGAGAAACAGTTGATATTTGAATTTATAAATACGATTTAAAATTTCAGTTTCGGGATCCTTAGCAGACAATTTTTCATGAAAAATGAAATAAAAATTACCGGACACTTGGCAAAAATAGGAATGGGTGTCTAATAGCTCCCCCAACTTGAAAGATTTCTGGATCCACGCTTAAATGCAGATAGCATATTTTCTTTTTTGTTCCAATTCTCAGTTAGCAGTTTGCATTAACTGAATTTTGTATGTTCCAATGTACTATTCTTTCCCATAATTTTAAAATCTCTTTATATCTAGCTATTGATGTATATATCTCGGCTTCTGTGTAAAGCTACAAATCTTGCTTGCTGTAGTATTGTTGTAGTATATTTAATCAATATACATGAACAATGATTTGAATTACTAGATTTTTTTTAATTATGTAGAATAACCCCTGCAAAGGACAGTAGTACCAGTAGTTGTAAAACTGAGTAAAGGAGAAAGCATTGGGTTGAGTCCTAGAGCATGTGTGACAAAGGGCGGATACAGACTTTCATTTGGGGGGTTAAGGACAGAATTTGCCATGGTCTTGGAATAACACCCTTCATTTATCATGAAAGTTGGAATTTTTTACAGTGAAAAAATATATTTGGGGGTCATGACCCCTGTGACCTCCCCCTGTGTCCGCCATTGCGTGTGATTGTGCTTAAAAAATAGGATTTCTTTAACATGAATAAGTAAAGAAAATCCTTCCAGTTGAAAACAACATTTATTAATGCTATAGATGTTTAGGTTAATTCATTATATCTCCAACAAATAAATTAATTCGGATACATAATTAAATAAATTTAGTACGCCTTTTTGACGTAGCCTCTAATAGTTATGTGAGCACGCTATGATATTAAATTGAAAATTCATTACTTTTTAATTCGAAACGCAGACACATATGCTGTTGTAGATATGAAAGGAAAAATTATATACAATTGGAAAGCATGAAATAAAAAGAAAAGATTTGGCATGTGCCAATTTAAGAAATTGTATTTGTCAAGTTTGAGTTTCTTGGAAGTCTTAACGGCAACAACCAAGGAAGCCCGCAAAGTGAACACGTAGATTTTCTGTTTTGGAAGCTCACAAATTTGTTTATTACACCAAAGTTCATCCCAGGTATTTTACAAAACTTCAAACCTACTTTCTCTCAAAATGTTTGGCTTCACGTGTTTTGTAATCGTAACAATAACCGATTTGCTATCAATAATTAAGAGTCAGGTGTTTAATTAGCATTTCTAATTAACAAACTGATAATTAATAGTTAAATTATGAAAAAAATAAAAACACTTGCCATATCTTGCAAGCAGCTCTTGTTTCTCTCCCTGTCAATTGCATTTGAATATGAAAGTTGTATATTTTTTTAATTCTTAGGCGGTTTTTACTTTTTCCCTTAAATATAATCTTATGAAAATGCCTTTGTTTTACAGACATTATTTTACGCTTAGAACGTTAATTTCCCACGGGCGCCCATATGAGTGCTTCTAAGGGGGATCTGAGAAAAATTACTACCTCCTTCTCAAAGCTGTCGAGAATTTTAGTGAATGTACAAGATACCAAAATGCTACAAAAATAATTGATACTGTTTGACAATTAGTAATGAGCTAAAAGTACTTTATTTTAAAATGTGACTATAAAACTTTGGAGAGTAAATGCACAGCAGGTTCGTGCACATTAGTGGCAAAAAGCTAATAAAACCGGTAGTCCCTTTACAAATACCCGGCTGTAAGTTACCGCTGGGTAAAATAAGCTTTTTATGGGTTCTTCATAAACTTTTGGCGCGTTTATTGGTGTGGGTTACAATCTTATATTATGTAATAAAGTCCTTTCTCGCCATTTTAGCATGCCATAATATATCACAGAATAAGAAATTAGTGCTTGGTTGCCCTCGGTGACTTATTAGACAGGTTAAAGAAAAATTTTATAAAGTAATTAAATAGCGTATCAAACCTTTATTTTCTATCGATAAAGTATAAGATCAAAAATTCTTTGGTATTTCCGTGCCATAATATATATTTGACTTCACATTGTCATAGAAGTTTAATGATCTCTAACATTTTGTGTTATACATGATGTATAATAATCTTTGCATGTACAGTATGTTGTACTAATATAATGTAATAATCTTAATACAGTAAAACCTCTCTACAACAATATTATACGGACCGAGAAAAATTATCGTTGTAGAGTAGAGTGGGTCGAAAACCAAATTTTTTCGAAATGAGAAACTGTACCCATCTCAAAAGTTGTGGTTCGGTATGGTAAATAAAGTGATAAAATTTGAAAAATATGGCTGAATATATTAGCGTTATCCAAAAGGGCCAAAGTTTCGGTATTTTTGACAAAAAGTTCGAAAAACGTGATGAAATCCAGAGCTGTATTTTAACAAACAATAACCATGTCAGTTGATGTTTCATCGAATCTTGGATTATAGATAGAAGCATATCGATGCATAAAATCTACTTCCAAAATAAATTAAAGGGCTGGCCAACGAAGTGGCCGAATTTGGACAATTTTGCTATTTTTTAATTTCACGATAATCCGGTTAATGTAATAGGAATAGTCGCAGTAAAGTGGGATGATGGTTTATTCGAGTATAATTTCATGATTTATTATTTTCCAATGTTAAAAAAAATCACTCATGGCAGGCGAGATGAATCATGAATTACACTGTGGTCTGAAGATGGGATATCACATTTTAAAAAGGAATGGGAAGAATACATTTCTATCGTCGAAGAGCCAGGATCGTCACATCTTGGACATGTAGTTCCAAATTCCAAAAGAGCAAAAAACATACGTAATGATATATGGGACTTCCTTGGGACAAAGAATATTGATGTTTCAAATCTTACACTTATTGGTAGCGATGGCGAAGCAACCAATACCGGAAACAATGGAGGAGCGATTCGGTTAATTGAACAGAAGTTGCAAAGACTAATATATTGGATAACATGCCAATGTAGAGGTTGCAGAAACTAATACATTGAATAATATGTCAGCTACATGCCAATGATTTACCTCTTCGCCGCCTCATGGAAACCTTGGACAGAAATACTTCAGGGCCCTCCGATTTTTCCAGACAAATTGGGAAAAGTCTTCAGGCATGCGAACAGCTCCAGTTGTACAATTTGAACACATTAATGGCATCTTTCCAACTGTAGACATATAAAATTTGAGCACAGACCAGCTTTATATGTTGCAAATTTATCAAACCATTTCCAGTAGAGAATCTTCTCAGAGTCTCGCTAACAGGTCTCCAGGAAAGTTGGCGCATTCAACTGGATAACGTTTTCTAACCGAGTACTTCGTTTATACATTGCAACATTGAACCCAACGGCACAACTAGTGAAGATTGCCACTTTTATAATGAAAATCTATGCTCAGTCATGGTTTGCAATTAAATGTAATCACAAATGCAAGGATGGACCAAAAAATCTACAGCGAAGTCTAAGGTTTTCTCAACACTTGGAGGATGATCTCAAAAAAGTTATTCACAAGAGTTTTCAGAACGCTTACTTCGCACATCCCGAAAATCTCCTTGGAGCAATCTTATGCGACGAGCGTGTTCATGTTTTTGAGCTTGCTGCCAGGCGTATTCTTCAAACCAGAAAATCTGCAACCCATGCAAACAACATCAAGAAATCCATAATCCCGAATCTTAACTTTAAGTGTGACGATTATATAAATCTGATCAACTGGCGTGACTGCACTGAGTCTGAGCCTCCATTTACACTCAACTGGACTGATGAAGAACTCGAGGAACTTGTAAAGGGTGATGAATATCGCAACATTCCGCCTTCTGAAATACCCTGTCATTCCTAAGCAGTTAAACAAAACTATAAAGTTTGTGACTGAAGCCTCAGTCAGCATTCGCGGTGCCATAGGACTGCAAAATGATGCCGAAATTTGAATCCAAGGCTGACTTCAGGGTGGAGTAATTTCTTTAAACTCTTGTTCTAATCGTTGGATCATGCGGTGGGACTCGAAGCGCAGTCACTCCTCGTGGTGAGTCCTGGTAGTTTATAACTAGATAAGAACTACGCAAAATTAAATAGATGATTATTTTCGACGCCCGAGTCACACAAGAAAATTGTCCAAATTCGGCCACTTTACTGACCCTTTAATTTATTTTGGAAGTAAATGTTATGCATCGATATGCTTCTACCTATAATACAAGATTCGAGGAGACATCAATTGACATGGTTATTGTTGGAAGCAAGTTAAAATACAGCTCTGGACTTCTTCAAGTTTTTCGAACTTTTTGTCAAAAATACCGAAATTTTGATTCTTTGGGGAACCCTAACATATTCAGTCACATTTTTCAAATTTTACCACTTTATACCATATTAATCCACAACTTTTGAGGGAGTACAGTTTCTCATTTCGAAAAAATTTTATTTTCGACCCACCCTATTGTAGAGAGAGTTATTGTTATAGGGAGGGTTCATTATACAGTAAAACCTCTCTACAACACTATTATACGGACCGAGAAAAATTATCGTTATATCGGATATCGTTGTAGGGTGGTTTTACTGTACCATAATATTATAAATTAATTTTATAATCTTAATAATATAATGTAATAAAGTAATTTAATAATTTTGATAAGATAATTTAATAAAATATTAATCTTTATAACATTATATATTGGTGCAATAATAATATATTCATGTAATAATAATAATTTAATGATGCTGTGAAAATATTAAAGCGCATGGAGAGCGTTGATTTTTGCAGATTTTTTTTTCTATTTTTTCCATTGTACATGTCGCATTAAAGATTAAAAACAACATTATATAGAGGATGGTCTTATATAATGAGTAGAGCCCATTGATTTGTATCGGGCAGGCGTTGCTGTTATTTTCATTATGATATTATTATTGTATCTTTAATTTTGAGTATCACTGCTCATATTCATAAAGTTTTAAAAAATTAGTATTGTGTAATTTTTCTGATAAAAACGGAATTCAAAAATTAGTATTATATAATTTTTCTGCGAAAACGAAATTTAAAAATGACATAAACAACAAAAGGCAATCAATACGTTTCTATTATAAAGAAATTTTAAATAAATTAAATTGAACATATATCATTTCCTTTTTACAATCTTATATGTAGCCTGCTAGCTATATATATACATATATATATTTTTTGCCATTCAGCATAGACAAATAACTTTTTTATAGTTTAATATCTTTTGTGTTTATTGTTCAGATAGTTCAAGCATGCTAGAAAATGAAATTCAATAAAAGATATTTATGTTTGACGAACCTTGATGATTTGCGTCTCCTCCCCCATATTTCCACGTTTTAATTGCATTTCAAATTTTAGGGATAAAAATGGTACGATATATTTCATTTAAGAATCTAATTAGTGTTAACGAAATACGTTGATTTACATATATATTTTATAAAGAATTTTAAGTAATGCATAATTTTTTTTTTGGTATACTAAAGTCGATATTCCGTACATAAACTTAAATTTCAAAGTTATTATAAGTGTATAAACTTTTTCCTTCCGCAGTTTCAAAATTTATTACCACGTTTTTAAATTTTCTGATTTTAATATATTTTAAGACTCATTCGTAAACGCGATGTACTTTAACGAGTTGTCTATCTTTAAAAGATTGCAATAACAGGGGAAATTACGCCCTGGATTCTCTTCCCGGATATTCCGTCATTTATGCTACGAGTTCCAGAGTTTCCTAGAGTTTAAAATTTCCCAACCGTAAAATGCTTTTAAGTGTTAAAATGAGTCGGCGAGTACAATAGCTTCCGTAAAGTGAGGGAGCCTTACCGTAAGTTCGTTCCTACCCATTTTATCGGAGTCCTTTACCTAATTTTCAGAATAGAAAATCAACGTTGAAAATAGTTTACAGGGCTTATTCTGCAATACCCTTGCTTGCACTTAGGAATTTCTCTAAACGACTAATGATGGAGATTTGTATAAACCATAACATGTATATACAGTGCGTTTGGTATTTTAGTGGACACTTGATAACAGTGCACTATCGTGAGAAATAATGCCAAATTTGAAAATGAAAATAAAGATACTACAATAAAACAGTATTCTGCAAAGTGGAAGATTAATAATCTTTATTAAATCATTCATAAATGTAACAAAATCAAGATGAGGCTTTCAATCTTGTTTGAAAATTTAATGGACACTTACTGAAATTGGAGTGTTTTATGTACATTAATACATGATAGATGCTCCATTTTTGCATATAACTTTAAAGACACGTGAATCCATTGATTCTATCAATGTTTGTAAATACTTAGGATCGATTTGATACCAAGTTTCCACAATAGCGTCCTTTAAGGCATTAACCGACGTGAATTGCTTCCCATTTGCATATATTTGACGAACAATATAATCCCATACGTTTTCGATAGGATTTAAATCAGGACTACGTGTCGACCAAATCATACTTTTAAACTTTTTTGAATTTATCCATCTTTTGGTGGAGATAGATGCATGGCACGGTGCGTTGTCCTGTTGCAAAATCCAGTTTTCCCCACATATTTATGAGGCATATGGGAGGGCATATTCTTTTAAAAATTCTTGATAGCAGGTGAAATTCATACGACTGCCGATGAAAGCTCCAGGCGTAGTACCGTTGTAGCCAAAGACACTACAAATGGTCATCAACCCTCCTCCTTGAACTCTACGAGAAAAGTATTGCGGCGCTTTCCGCAAATCGTGCCAATAATGTTGAAAAGCATCCGGACCATCTAAGTTGAATTTCTTTTCCTCCGTGAAAAGTACCTGCAACCATTTATCGTTCCACTCCATGTGTCGTCGAGCCTAGTTTAAGTGTTCCTGTTTGTGAAC
>QLNU02014802.1:33266608-33295613 GCA_006491805.2 Dysdera silvatica
TATTCACGACATGATTATGTATTAAAATAATATCGTATAAAGTTATATACTGTGCTTAAAATTCTGCTTGATCAAATGCTATATGAGGGCGAATCAGAAAGTCTTTGCCCCTATTTTTTATTAGCCAAAATAAGGTACATACAGGTAATTACAACTACTATTTACGTACGTTACACTATTTTTCCACATAGTCCCCACACCGGTTCAGACATTTGTCCCATCGCAGCACTAAATTTAAGATGCCCCTGTGGTAGAATTCGTCCTGCTGTCTTGGCTTCATCGTTGCACGTGAATCGCTGTCCTGCCAGGAACTTCTTCAGCGGACCGAAAACGTGGAAATCACTAGGGGCGAGGTCCGGACTGTATGGTGGGTGGTCCAGACTCTCCCAGTGAAATGACCGGAGCTTGTCGGCGGTTCTGATTGCATACAGTCCGGACCTCGCCCCCTAGTGATTTCCACGTTTTCGGTCCGCTGAAGAAGTTTCTGGCAGGACAGCAATTCACGTGCAACGATGAAGCCAAGACAGCAGTCCGACGGTGGTTCCACAGACAGTCGGACGAATTCTACCATAGGGGGCATCTCAAATTTAGTGCTGCGATGGGACAAATGTCTGAACCAGTGTGGAGACCATATGGAAAAATAGTGTAAGGTACATAGAATAGTACGTATATTTGTAATTACCTGTATGTGCCTTATTTTGGCTAATAAAAAATAGGGACAAAGACTTTCTGATTCGCCCTCGTATGAACATTAAAGAACATTTCTCTTTTGAATGGCCACTATTTAAAACTACGCAAATACAGATATAAAAGAAGACGTTGCACAAATGAACGTCTTAGTTAAATAATATCACATTAATAGGGACGGTGAAATAGTTTTTGCACCTGAACGGCCAAACATCCAGGGAAAATCCTCCCCACTCCCGCTAACAAAGAGTGAAAATTGACATTGATTCGCTGATTCAAATGGCTAATGCTCCATAAAGACTTTGATAATAAATATATCATATAGTGATGCACTGTCCGTGATTAATAAACCAATATAAACATAAATATATATCGCAGTTCAAATTTATTATCGTTTACTCAACTACCACATTAGTCCTGTAAGTATACTGACAGAAAAGCGGCGAATTTAATATCGTAATTAAAAATACATTTCGAAGGAGCAAGAATTGTGAGTAAAACCCACCAAACAGCTATTGATCAATATTTTCTAAGGTAAATAGATTTTAAAATGAAATATACAATAACGTTTGCCACTCAGATATATTTAGCTCAAGCTAGAGTTTTTTTGTTTTTTTAGAAAAATAGGTGCCTCATCCTGAAATCGAACCAGGTTCCCCGTGTTGAGCCCGCCCGCGGTGTCTTGACCTACTAGACTAACGATGATAAGAACAAACGCATTTTTCTCCGTATATTAGGATGTAAGATATTATTACCCTTCACAGGGATAACACAATTGCCAAATAATGGTCAACACAAAAAAGCCTTCGGGGCGAGATTTTTGTGAGTTTTTTCGTGGGGGGAATTTATTATACAATAATGTTTGCCACCCACGTATATTTAGCTCAAGCTAGAGCTTTTTTGTTTTTGGAGAAAAAGAGGCGCCGTCCTCATCCTGGAACTTTATTTAACGTTTTATAAATTTTATAAATTTAATTTATAAATTTAATGTTTCATTGTAAATTTACTCGTTGTATTCAACAAATGCTTACGTTCGTTATCTTAAACTTGTTTTATGTGCTTAAAAATACATGGTTCGAAATGGAATATTTCAATTATTTCGGAATGACCCTTTTCTTTTACGGTCACCTTTCTTTTCCGGGCAAATTTTTCTGTCCAGTGAATGTCCGCTAATGACGGGTTTCACCGTATCATCGTTATATCTATCAGGCACCTTCGCGGAATTTCACAAAGGGGGAGCAGTTTTGATAAAAAGAGAAATGGTGTTAATTTGCGATGAAATTTTCTCTGATGAGGAAATTTATTTTACAGTTAGTAATATTGCATATCTTTACCCCCAAAACTTACTACTTTTGTAATTTTTTTATTTTTTATATATGCATAAGCATTGGGATAGACCAGTGGTCGGCAAACTCATTAGTCAAAAGAGCCAACTATCATGACTTAGATACCTTTCGAGAGCCAAATTTCTAAAAAAAAAAACCCTGTTTTTAGAAAAGTTGGTTAAAACTAGTTACACTGAATAAAACAAGATATCATACTTTAACATAATTTAATTTATAGTTAAAATTACTTTTTTATTATTAAAATTAAAATATTGTCTTATTTAATGGGAAGAATGGTCTTACATTTCCTCGGAAAGTTTAGGTAAGTCAGGTTTGTATTTTGTTTTTAATTTCAGGTATGATTCCAGATTCTCATAAACAAGATGATTTCTCAATGTACTTCTGGTAAAGTATATGCTTGAAAAAGATTGTTTGCATGAAAATGTAGAACCAAATAGAAAAAGAACGGCAAATGTTAGCTTTTAAATAAAAAACAATTTAAACACGTCATTCGTGAAAGAGCCGCACATGAGCCAAAGAGTCAAATTTGGCTCATGAGCCGCAGATTCCGATCATTAGAATAAGCAGTTTTACATTAAGTTATTGGCAAACATTTCATTAAAATAATTTTTTATATTCAAATTATTAGTTTCCATAATGTTGATTTACAATCAGACATTAGAATTTCAATTTGGGAAAAATTTTAAAAGCTACATGAATTAATTTTTGATCAATATTTTTGGCATATAACAATATTCAATTAAAAAAAAAGACATGAAGATAAAATCTTATTCCTCTTCTATTTCTCAGATATTTTGTATAATTTTCCTCGCATTTCTTTGAAAAAGTGTTATTTTATAAAAAGAAATATTTGTTACAATAGTAATATAATTGTAAAGCCCCAGCAATGGAATAATATTTCGTTTATTGTTAGACAAAGTGTTCATAATTTTTTAGGACCCGATAACGGAAAATCTATTTAGCAAAACGTAATAAAATTTGTTGCACATTCTTATAGTATTGCAAGATTTTGATTTCTAATAGAATCTCAGAAATTCACGAAGTGTGACAATAGCATTAATACTTTTTCATATAATACAATTTTAACAGAGAAACGTAACCACGTGAAGTCATCACCGAACATGAGTCTTGTCAAACAAACGCGAAACACTCTCTTATATCCACTTCGGTTACTAAAATTTGCTTAATTTAGCTATTTTTGAATAAAAAAAACCCATAATTGCGTCATTTGTTTTAAGCGTATATTACCATATTTTATTTCTCTTCAGCGCCATTCATTCTATGGTGGCAAAACTTTTTAAATTATTTTTATTTTATTTATTTTATTTTTTGCTAGAAATCAAAATTCCATAAAATCTGGAGTATGCGCACCAAATTTGATTGAATTTTGTCCAATGCATTTTTGGATATCGAATCTAAATTCCCAGCTGTCAACTATGGCAACACTGTATGATGTTTCTTATTTTCATTATTATCTCATTTCGTAGAGAAACTTAAATTAGCATGCATAATTAACTACTCTTAAATTGGCAACTATGCTCAACTCCGAATAATGAAGTATGCATCTGTGTTTGGTCTACCCAAAAACATCTTCTAACAGAATTTAACTTGCAAATCGTTCAACTTCCATAAGATCCCTCGTTCAACATTCAGAGTGCCTTTTAAAAGCTATAGCAAGCTATGCCACTCATCGCATTCGTTATCAAGTCCACCCCAACTGCGCACAAATTAATCGCTGAAAGTGATGCTGCAATTTACAAATGAATAGAATGATATAAACCAGGCATTATTGATATTTCGCTTTCACAAAGGAATGTCAGGGTTTTTATGTATATTCCCTGTTTTAAATAAGCTGTGACGCTCTATTTGTAGTTTAATCAACAGCATTTTTTAAATACAATACGCATTTAATGCTAGATTTACAACAGCGCTGTGAGCGTCAACTTATCCTTTAATCAAAGGGAGAACAGAGTGGGGGAAGTCCAGAGCTTATATATTCTCTTGCTAAGAATACTAATTTCAAACAGCTCTTTACTGAATGACAGTAGATTACTAATTCTCAACTAGAGGTTTGGCCAAACTTTTGTATATTTTGCATTGAGTAATTTAAGTATACATTATCTTCAATTTAAATTACCCTACGTTTTGTATTTCTGCAGGACAAGGTCATAAGATAAGGTCAAGGATAAAAGTCATACTGCGCCAGTTCCTGTCATTTTCCAATGAATCCATAATTCTTTTGGGATGGAAACAAAACCTCAAACTACGGTGGAGAGGAAAATGGCAAGCAATTTTATGATTCTTCTATATTTCTCCGAGGAATCTGAACCTTATAATACCTAGGGAACCAACCTTTGGACTAAAATAAGTATTTAGCTAGTCAGCGTATCGTTTTTTTACTTTGTTGGGAGTCGATCTCGGAATAAGACCATGTTTGATAAATGCGATGCCTGTACGCTATCTAATAACCCTGTATGGACTGCCCGCGCGTGTTCCCTTTCAAACAACTTGTAGGTGAGTAATTTGAATGGAGTATAGCTTGTATGTTTTGTTTTACATCTGTGTGTAACTACAAGAGTCAAAACGTTTAGCAACACAGCTTTAGAAATAATTTAATTATTATTTTTAATAATAATAATAATTTATTTATTATAACATTATTAGAGTGAGAGATTACATTGATAATGGCGATTTGTACCCCAGATTTTTGGCGGAGATTTTGACTAGCGTGAGAAATATATTAAAATAATTTATTCATATAATTTACTTAATTATTATTTAAAATAAACTGATCTAGTCTAATTTCTTCTTTTTATAGATTGCGCAAAGACAAATCCTGATGTAAGATCCAACTAATTTGCAATTAATTGCATTAATTTGCAATTAAACATTCATTGCATTACAATGCAAGCCCATTTTTATATTTTATAGAGGGTAATTCAGCTATTTTGTTATCGGAAAATATTCCAATAATATTCGCGTGTGGAAACTGGATAAAGGCTGTTTTTGCCAACTCAGTATAAACCAATCAAATTTGCCCTGTCTTTCTGTCTAAGGGAAGTCTTGTGTTTGCAAATCTATCTGCAGCAATTTCCTAGAACAATTGAAGTGTGAAGAAAGGCTTCGAAGCCCCCATCAGGGACATGTAAGGCAATATTGTCTTCTCTATTGTTCAGAGCAACATCAGCTACGCAATCAGTATTCTCCCCTTTTCCACTTATCGAATAAATCACCTCCTGCTTTCCAGATCGAGAGATCGTTTTCCTTAGCTTCTCCAGCATTTAACCAACGATTTTTCTGTCTTGGCTTTATGGAATTGTCTATTTTCCTGCGCATTGCATTTGACTACATTTTCCCAGTCTTTCGAAAATGACATTCAGAGAGAGGTAAAGTATATTCCTGCGGTTCACAATTTGTAACTAAGTTTTACTTTCAAAGGCGTGATAATTTTACTTTACGCAATGCAAAACTATTAAAATAGACATCCTTTTCTTTCACGCTAAAGGTTATAAGCATTAAAAAATTTAAAGGCAAAATATAAGGCATAATCTCCTTTCGCTTTTCGAAAGTAAGTATTAAAATGGTATGTTAATTTTGTCATAAAGTTAACTTACATTCAACTATCAGCATACTTATTGAGGTCTTCATACTATATGCTCATGCATATATATATATATATATATATATATATATACAGAAACTAAGAACTTGGGCCGGAAAACCATTACATGGCAGGCACTACAATGACCTGCAACAACCACACGTTGACAAAAAGGCATCAAATTCTTGGCTGGCCAAAGGCACTCTCCAGCCAGAGACAGAAGGATTCATGCTAGCCATCCAAGACCAAGTGATCGCAACAAGGAACAATCAGAAATTCATCCAGAGAAAAGACATAGAAAGCGACAAATGCAGACACTGTCATGCGGCATCGGAGACAATCCAACACGTGATGGCAGGATGCAAGATCCTTGCGCAGTCAGACTACAAACATAGACACGATCAAGTAGCGAAAATAGTCCACCAGAAATTGGCAGCGAATGCTGGCTTTCTGACAGAAAAATGCCCGTACTACAAATATGAGCCAGAGACCGTGCATGAGAACGAAACACACAAGCTTTACTGGGATAGAGCAATCATAACAGACAAGACAGTCCCACATAACCGTCCTGACATAACCCTCGTCGATAAATCGAATAAGACCACGTACTTAATCGACATAGCAGTACCCAACACCAATAACATACAGACAACCTACACAACGAAAATCACCAAGTACCAAGATCTCAGACATGAAGTACGAGATATATGGGGTATGGAAAAGATCCTCATCATCCCGTTAGTCATCTCAGCAACAGGGATAGTACCAAAAACGCTTGCGACGAATTTGGAGATACTCAACATTGACCCAAACACCTACATTGAAATACAAAAAGCCACAATCCTAAACACGTGTCACATTGTCAGGAAGTTTCTAGACATGGCACATTAAGAAGTGATGTAAAAAGAGGCTTGGGAACATGGCGCTCTGCCCGTCCCAAAGCCTGTTTCCGCCAAGAATGGGCGAGGAAAACTTTTTTCTTTATATATATATATTTAGTATTTAAAGCTTTAGAGATATTAGAAAGAAGTCAGTAATCGAGCGCATGCACGTTCACTGTTTTTGCCTATATTTTAAGTTCCTGACGATTTAAATTTTATTAGTTTCATGGCTTTTTGAAGATTCTTTTATTTTATAAATTTTAAGGGTCGAAAGGGCAGTTATGAACTGGGTGGTGAGATTACCCGATTACATAAAGTATATCAAATTATTTCCATTTTATGCAAATTTTTAGCAATTTTAATAAATATACTGAAATGTTTAAAAATATGTGCAATATTTAAGATTTCAGTGTTTATAAAATGAAGCACGTTGATTTCTAAAGTAAAGTAATCGACTGTAATGTTATTTCGTTTATAAATTTGAGTTTCTTAATATACCTAAGAAATTAGGTATATTAAAAAACTCAAATTTATAAATGACCGAAATAAAATTTGTCGCTTTTACAATTTAAATGTCATTAACTCACTTGTCTCTGCATATGGATTTATAGGAATATTGCAAATGAATCAAAGAAAGAAACTGTCTGGAAAGTTGCATTTTTTGGGCATGAATTCTGGAAACATTTTCTAGTTATAAAAAAAAGACGAAAGTTCTGAAGCACGCACACGTCATATAAAAGTGTTCGTTTTTGTAATCGTGAATATTTTTAAATTCCGTTCTTTTAGCCCTGGTACTTAGATGAAACAGGAATACAAAATATAACGCTCAGGTGGACAAAAAAGTGTTCCTTCATTTAAAATAGGGTTCGTATTTTTAAAGCGAAAACACTCTGTCGTATATTTCGAATCAAATTCGCGCATGTATGACTGAAACGAGATTTTAAAAAAACAGTTTGCTTTTTATAGGTAGAGTTTTCGAAAGACTATATTTTTTTCTGTTGTAGGTTCTTTAAACGTAGAATCTACAAAGCTGATAAAATATACAGTATTTTCTCTTTTTATCGATTGGCTGCAAGGCGTTGAAACCTTCCACTTTATATTACCTTTTCCACCTCGACTGTAGCATTCTATCAGTCATAAGACATCTCATATATGTTATTATTTACGGATCCTTTCCGATTTAAGGAAAACAACAATTACCGAGTCGCCGATCAAAACACAAATCATCACTCAATCAATTTACAGATTTATCAACTTTTATTAAGGCAAATTCCTACAAACTACAACAAGGCTACTTTCAACAAAGGTTACGCGACTTTCAACAAGAATATCTTCTAAGCGATACAGGGTTATCGAGACGTGGGAGTCCCTCCAGGGTGAAAGAGGCTGCGATAAGTAATAAATTCGTTTAAAACTTTCGAAAAGTAATAATATCTAAACAAAACATTATAATTTATTAACAGTTAAACAAATTTCCTAACCTGGGCCTCTTAGCCCATTGTCAATCGAACAGGAGCTAAGGACTCAGTAATGAATGTCAATTCGTCCACTAACTTAGGCAAGAGTGCTCATAACAGATACTTAAAAGTATACTATCTACGTTAAAAATTAGTTATACTTATCTACAAACCCTTTACGCTATATTAATACCAATCTCTCAATTTTAAGGTTAATCGAAAATTATATACACTAATTCAGTACAATTTCTATATTCTAAATTAACATTCAAATTCCAATTCAAAACATATTACACAAATAACTAAGAATCATGAAAGCCCTAACGGTTCACCCGAAATCCCACTTAATAAAGTTAATAAATAAAGTACTTATAGTTGCAACGTAGCTCCGTCAGTCCTAACCAGTAGTGACGCACTCGTAGGATAGATAGCCCAGCCGGTACGCACGCAATTACTTCCTTAGGGCGCAAGCAGCCACCAGTCCTTCACTATGAGAGGCGCATAGAGAAACGTCGACTAGGCTACCAACGAATTGCTTCCCCAACAGAACGAAGTTCGGAAGAATCTTTACAATCGGCATTCCACAAACAGCCATGAGGTAAATCGTATATACTTCGGAAGAAGTCAGGCCATATCCTTCTAGGCATACATTAGGACCAGAAACGATTAACGTATAACTCACAGGTAAGTGCTTACGGAGTTCCGATACATTCCACGCAACAAGAGCTCTCCTGGCCCACGACTGGAACCAGCCATTCGCAGCGAAGCGAAGCAAAAGCAAGCGAAAAGCAAAACGACTTACATGTTGAAGCAGCCTAGAAGTCGAAAGCACAAGCTTTATACCGTTACATGACGTAAATCTCATGACTATTCCTAACGCAGGACTTCCCAGGAGGGCGAAGTACCTCAGTTCTTGTTTGCATCCTATACAAATGCATTCAAAGTGCTCAGTTGGATACTTATCTGACAAACAATGGTAAATTACCATTACAACTTGTTGTTACAGTTCTTCCAAACTAATGATTTTCCTTAATTAATTACGAATGCCCTCTGGTTTGTATTCAACACTTCAGCTTAACCTTCCTAATACTATGGGGTCACCGGTGACCCCAGTCTATGTGTGTCGAAAAAATTTAGTGATTTCTACGGTTCTCAAATTCCAAAAAAAAAAATATTTATTTAGTATTTCATATATTATTTTTGTAAAACCTCTGAATAACGGTCACCCTCAGGACTCCGCAAAGGTGACTGTCCTTCGGAGGTGGCTGTTATTTAGAGGTTCAGTATAAAACTTAATTTAATTTTTTAAATTCTTATATACTGAATCTCTAATTAATAGCCACCTCTGAAGGACGGTCATCTTTGGAAGTTCCGAGGTTGACCGTTATTCGGAGGTTTTACTAAATTATTTTGAAACTTTAATTAATATTGTCATTTTATATACTGGATTCAAATGGGGTCGCCTGAGGCCTCACAAATTTTTTTGCATGAATTCGTACCGTAAAAAACATTGGGATCTCAGGCCTAAATTATGATTTTGGGACCCCATGCCACAGCTCAGCCATGGTCTGGGTGCTTATTGAGCCCCAAGACCAAGACTTGGAAACCACGGTGTGATACGCTGCTTGCACCGTCGGTTTTTTTCGGCATCGGTATGAATTTTTTTGTGGGGAAAATATCAATTTCTGAAAAGATTGCAAAATAGTTCCCATTCTTGTCACCATATGCTTGCACTGAACAGCCAATTAAATTTAAACATTTTATAATATGTCTAGCGAATGTCTTCTACAAGTATTTCAAAATGATGCAAAGACAGATGCAGCTAACTGAATAGGAAATTTCGAGAATTATGAGTGAAAAAAATGATTATGAAAGTTCGGCTTATTAATTAAAATTCGTAGACGCTTTAAGCGATGATGGAGAGATTGATATAGTTGAAAATGCTGAAGATAACAATTATAACTCAGATAATCATGAATCTACAGAAGCAAGTTGAAGTGGATTTTCTGAAAAGAAAAAATATATTTGTGCGAGTAAATATATCAACTTTATATATTAATATTGTTATATTCAAAATTAAAACAACATATGCTTTTGTAGCTGGTATTTCTGGCAGAAAGAGAAGAAGAACAGCTCAAGTCCTCCATAACAGGCATTTCTCTTAAAAATTACAATTAGAAATTACAATTTAGAAATTACAATCTTTTAGTGAGTTGATTATGAAATTCCTTAAACCTTCCATAAGTTTTGGTTGCTATTGCCCTGCTTAATATATATTTATACTGAAATCTTTACGAGATAAGTTCTTGAATACCCTTTCCTCTATAATGCTTACAGGTAAACGAAAAGAAGATATATAGTATGCAACTCCTAAAACAGATTTACATGCAGAAGGCCAAATCGCAATATGATGGCTATTGCTCCAGGCACTACACGTTATGCAGTAAGAAACGTGGACAACGTGCAATCTACATTTGAACTTTTCATGAAACCGATCACCACTGGGCATATTTTATAGTGAACTAATAAGGAAGGGGAAATTTTATATGGAAATTATTGGAAAAATATGGACAGAGAAGAAATGTTATGATTTTTTGTGGACTACTACTACTGGAGTCTATAAAGCACATAATGAAGCAATAATAAATTTATGAAAAATCAAATAATAGTCTTAAAATTTTCAATAAGTTAATGACTAGGAATAGATTTACACAAATAATTAGATGCATTCGATTTGATAACGCTGAACTTAGTTGTCTAAAAAGATGTACTAATAAAGTGTCTCTAATTAGAAATGTGTTTCAGGCTTTGAATGACACTTTGCAAGATGCTTATAATCCGCGTGAAAGTAAAGATGGACGATTTTTCTAATCATAGCCGATGATGTGGTAATATTAGATGATAAATTGTTTTTTATATGTGAGATATTATTAGCCTTCGTAGAGTTAGCACAATTGCCAAATAGGCGGCACATAGAGCCACCGGGCCGTATTTTTTATAAATTTCTTGCGAAGAAAAGAAGTATTTCACGGTTCCTGGAGGGAACCGGACCCATGGCCTCTTGGTAGACGGTCAATGGCTTTTCCAACCCCCAAGTAAGGGTAATAATATGTCATATATAAAAAAATTCATCATCTAATAGTATTACATTATCGGCTATGATGGGAAAAATTTCCTGTCTTTAATATCGTATCAGTCCCGCTATTCGGACGTTCGCTTCTTTAACGTTGATTTGGTTTAAAAAACAGAACATCCCCATTTCGATAATTGTTTATAGTGAAGCTTTATATGTTCTCGCAGAGAAGAGGGTGGCAGGTCGTCTGTAGCTCAGTTGGAATAGCCCTTGGCCGGCTACCATCGTATTAGAGCGTGTATTATCATGCACATGGACATTAGCCATAATTAGAAATCGTCGTAAAGCGAAATATTGTAAAACAAGGTACAATAACACTTGCTAAGTTGACCACATTTGTAATTTGGTCATATGCCACTCGGGACCCCTTGTCAAGTAACCAAAAATCATTTGTAATAAAATAGACTTTTATAAGTTGGCCACATGTCTAAATAGACTAAGAAAGTGTGGATTCATTTAGTATCCAACTCAGAAAATTTCACCATACAGTCGAATCTCGTTGAGATGAATTACCTTCAATACGAACCGTTTTCTGAAGTCCCATCAAAATGTACAGGGATCCCAATGTTATTGTTTTCTTTAACATAAACACGGTTAAGGCGAAATACTGTTTACCATAAAATGATAATCAACGATCCTTGGAGAATCTCATCCGCTTAATACGAACAAAACGAGCTTAATAAGATCAGAGCTTCTCACTGATAAGTTCAACGGACTGTAGTTGCATCGACTAAAATTTGTTGGTTTCATTTTGTCGACAGAAAGCGAAAACAATATTCAATTACTGAATTTTTTAAGTGTACTACTACCATTTAATTTTTTTTCTTGACAAAGTATGTAATCCGGAAAAAGTACCTACTAAACCATAATTTGTACATATAGTAAAACAAGGGCTCTTTGCATCCATCTACTGCAAATAATATCTACAAGATACGCATAAACTATTGTTTTTGTCGCCAAATATGCGTACAATAATAAAATAATACTGATAAGACGTAATAAAATACAATAATAAATTAATAACATATATATTATAGCAAAATGTGCATGTGGTAACCAGTGATAGGACAAATAACTTAGTACTACGATCCGTCCCATCCTTTTTGGATAATACAGATTGCAATTAATACAAATAAATTTTCTCTTCCCCTTGGGGTTCGTCTTAACGAGTTTCGACCTCATTACTATCTTATAAGTACAACCATTTTTTATTATATTAAAAAATGGGCTACTTTGATAAGTGATTAAATATACTATTAGAAAATAAATCGTTATATGTGTTTGTATCTTTGGAAAGTGATAACGGTATAACTATATTTCATGCAATACATAACTACATAAATAAAACCCTTACAATATCTCGGTGGAGCTCCACAATCCACACTGATTATAATAAAACTACGCTGACATTTGGGAACTGAATATTGTTATACAATTCAGCGTATATCCTTGAGGACAAATACACAGGTTGGAATCATTTTGGACTGCTTCTCATACAGGAAACATGATATATAACATTTTACCTATCATTATATATTCCCAGTAGATATGAAGTTATCAGAGTCCATGATTCATTTGCAGTTTCTGCCCCATAGCAAATATTGGTTCTGCTATGCTGTCTCCATAATCTGCTTTCCATAGGCACTGAAATTCGCAGCAAGGCATTTCGAAAGGCTATCTCGAGTAATGGAGAGCTGGTGATGACGTTGGCGTATGCAAATATATTTTACAGGGACCTTGCATATTTCTCGCCCAATACTAGCAGTTATTAGGAATATCTCTACGTAATTTTCTGAAGTTTCTTAACTGCAAGACTTCGTAGACTCACTAATATAATAGTTATTTGTATACATATATATAAGGTTATTGTATTGTATACATGAATACAAGATCAGAAGCTGGTGGTTTTAGTTCCTATTAGATTAGTGGGTACATCATAAAACAGGAAGGAAACGATTTTAATCAGTACTCCTTGACTACCAAGCACTGGAGTATCTAAGGTGCGGGACGATGGAGTGATCGAATCCTCTCCTTTGAGTTGGGATTATGTCATGGAAAAGGAATCGGAAAGTATTGAATGTTTGACCATATGAATCGGAATCAAACCGCCCCCTTGCTTGAAAGATCTCTTGATTCGCCCTTGCTATCGAGAGTATATTAAAAGCGTAAAATTACATTGAAAGCTTTACTATATCGCAGAATTTTGGATCAGCCTACCTGGGATTTGCCAAGGTAAGGTTTATTTCTGCCTTGCCTCAATGCTTTATGCATACTTTCTATAGGCCATGGTATTCTATATCTATTGTTGCAGTCTTGAATTTAGTTCCCTTGATGGCAGAGGTTCAGATTTCTCATGAAAATATACGTCCCAGGGAGAGTAGCCCAACGTGTTTTTGGGCCATAACAACACAAGATAATATTCCTATGTTGACGCGTAAGTAACGTGTTTATCGGCCAAAGAGAACATCCGGGTCTGGACACAAATTGTAGCGAAAGTTGGCTGTTTTTCTATTGAACTTTATTCTAGTGCATGAATCACTGGATCATAGAGGCTCAAATAGCTTGAGTAACTATAAGTGTTGAGGCAACTTTATACAGTTATACATTTTTAACAACTTTAGAAAGTTTCCACACATTTTAACTTCATACATTTTTAACAACTTCATACAGTTGACATTTGTCAAACCTCGTTAAGACGAGCACGCTTAAGACGAATTACTTTTAATACGAACCGTTTTCTGAAGTCCCATCAGATTGTATAGAATACTATCCTTTATTGAGAAAACGAATTACTATTGATCCGAACAGATTTTCTATCTCCCCCTTGATGTTCTTCTTAACGAGATTCGACTGCATTAGCTCTCTTTATACCACAAAACACAAATCCCCGAAGATTTTTACAGGTGCAGATTTAATTAAAGTACAGTGAAAATCGTTTATAACGACCAACCGCATATAACGACGGAATTTTTACAAGAAGTTTGGTTTGCTATTCTACTCCATACTAAATATATCGGTTATAACGACATCGTATATAACGACGAAACCTGCTATAACGACGGCGATTTTGTAGTCTACGTAGATTCTAAGTAGGGAAATTCGTATCGGATATAACGACGCGACTTGACAGTCATAAAGCAGAACCACGTGGGTTAGTTATTAAAATTTAAAGTTAGTTATCAAAATTTAAGCGTTATTTTAATCTTGTTTATTTACAAATGTCCAAGAAATTTTTATTACTGCTAAACCTGAATATTAAAGATAGTGAACTTAAAAAGTGATTTATTAATTGAATATCACGAGGGTCATATTCTTAAAGGGCCCATTCTATTTTTTCAGCGTAGAGCCCACAAAACTCTTAAACCGGCACTGTTCTGAAGTCATTAGTATAATATAATAAATACTATTTATTACATTTGTTTTCTACATTATATACTTTAGTAGTATTTTCTACAATTTTTTCAATTTAAAAAACTAAGAAAGTACTATGTACTTAGTTTGGCTATAACATAATATAAACTGAAATTAAATTCATTATAATTATGTTTTTATTTAATTTTGAAACCAAAAAGTTTAATAAATTTTACTATCAAAATAATTTATAAAACTCTGGAGTATATTATATTTTAGGCTACAATGATTTTAAAAAAAATATTGTTTATAACGACTATCGGTTATAACGACCGAATTTTCGCGGTCCCTTGAAGGTCGTTATAACCGATTTTCACTGTAATTTAAATTATGACTGCTTACTGCAATGCTTTTTATACATTGTATTCATCTTGGCTAAGTTTGTTTGTTTTGTGGTTTTACGGCTCAAAGACTACAATGGTCATGCTGCGCCGGGACCTACTGTTTTCCGAGGAATCCGAACCTCTTAAGGCCTGGGGAACCAAACCCCGGACTACAGTGAGCAGTGCGATCTTTATGAGATCTCTGAGTAAGCGTTCTTTTTGCACTGCTGGGAGTCGAACCCGGATTAGCCGCGCAATAGGAGAACGCGTTACCACACTGCGCCACCGCAGGGCCAGCTTGGCTAAGTAATCGAAATTATTAAATATATGAGGAGTCTGGTGTCAGGCGTACAATTCTGTTTTTTTCGAAATTGTTATTGATGCATTCTTATAAGATTTTTCACGCTGAATTCAAATTCATGGCCCTTTAGTTTCAAAAACGAAAGAAAATAGCATTCAAATGTGGGCCTAGAATATCAGTGCAGAAAATAATACTTTACAGTTTTTCGGCTGTGTTAAAAAAATGCAAAATGGATTTGTCCGTCTTGGATACGCAAACTCCCCTAATCAACATAATATAACTTCTATTTAATTTCTGACAGCAATCTGATACCAATGCATAAAAAGATATATTTTATGCATTACTCAAATTAATATTAGAAGATTCATGCAAAATATATTGCTTCCTTTGATTAGAGACTATTATTATAAAAACTTTCTTATGCATATAATACAACATTAGCATATAAATACATCTAGAAATCTACAAGCTTTATATTAAAAGTATTTCGAAATAAATACGTTTCCTATTAGGTATTATAAAACGGTTACAACATGATCCTGGTGTTTCCGTTTCAACTTTACAAGTCCTAGATTGTACACATATAATTATTTTAAATTGCTAGAAAAATCTAGTTGAAAATGCAGATCAGTTTTTCTGAGATGGTACAGACGTCAGTAAGCAAGCAAGCACAATTCAGTACTTTTGACATTGTGAAAGAGGCGTGGAAACAAATGTGCGAAAAAATATCGGTAAGATGCCAGCCATTTTTGACAATGAAATATAATACAAATTGCAACATATATCCAATAGCAAAATAAAGCGAGCTTGTCTACATAGCAGTGCCTAACGGAATGCGTATTAGACGATATAATCTGCGACAGGAAAATAATGCTCTTGTTCATCTAACCAGATGTCGGCGGTAATAGACAGGCGAAAACCCGATAACAAGATTGCCAAGGCAGAATGAGGTTTTCCCCAAACTAATCATTGCATCTTCGTCTGGGAGGGCAAAGGAAAAGGTTACATTTGTTTGAAGATTTATTTGGAAGGTGTTCGAGAATTCGACCAAATTTGAAACACAGTATTTGTTAATTATCGTCACTTGGTAAAAGCATTTCTACTACCTTTAATTAGAAACATTGAAAATCTCGGCACCTTGTTTCGTAGAATTTTAGCGAAGTTTAGGAGAGTTTATAATTGCAGATTAACTCATCATTAAAAATGGAATTTTAAGACCCCTATTAGCCAGGGAATACAAATCTCATCTTAGGTTTTATAATCGCGCTTAATTCTCCTTAAAAATTGATTGCCTCTGTTATAAGAAAGAAAGTTCGTTGAAACTGTTCACCAAGATAGATACTCAAAAATTTGATACTCAAAATCAAAGGATAATCTTTAAAGGCATGCATATGTTTGCATTATATGGAAGTACAATTAAATTTAGTTAATGTGCGAATATATAATAATTAGTTCGAGAACTGATTAAAACGATCTCATAAAAAACGGGAGAAATTAATGCGAAAGCAAAGAAGATATCTGGGTAATCAGAGCTCAAATTGGGCTGGAGCCAACAGGAGCCCAACTCCGGCCGGCATTTTTTATTGCGGGTATTTCAATTTCCTAGCCCCTTTTGTGTTTGAGTGCCAAAAGTTTTGTGAGTGTCATGAAAAAGTAATAAATTTGAGATTAAGGTCAAGCATTTTGTTGTCCATAAAAATGAACATAAACAATTAATATGATTTATCGATTCTTTTGCAGCCATTACATTTTTTAATCGATTTATCATAATATTAGGGCTCCTGCAATTTTTTTTGTAAAAGCAATAATACGTATTTAGAGTTCAGTAACTCTATATTGCACATTTTTCTTTGTCATCCTTCTATTTCCATCTGTACAATTTGTATAAGTTTCATACTAATTCTTAATCTTATTTAGAATGCCTGGAACTATACAATAACAAACAATATTGGTTTTCCTTTAGCAGCGACATGGCTTTTGCGTTTTCTCCTTTACCATTTACCTTTAAGTATGGAGGAGGACCCACTTATAACTAGCCGTATTCATCAAATTTCCGTATATAACGATAAAAATATATGAGTATATAAAAGTATAGATTTTGATTTGCATAATGATTAAGTATAATATAATTTAATCGCCTTTAGTGAACAAGATATCGTGGACCCCTTATTTAGCGAGTAAAAGCAAAGAATGTTTGCGAAATTTTACCCCATTTGGAATTTATAATATCAAGTTTACAATAAGCCTTGTTTGAGCTCATTAATTATATTGGTAACTAAATATTTAATGTGACAAATGTTTCAGCACAAAAATTTAATAATAACGATACTTTACAACAAAGCAAACAACTATAAATGTATACCGTTTAACTATAAATGTGTTTTTTGTGTACATTAGCTTCTCTATGATGTTCATAAGGGGATTATAATCTTATAAGGGTGTTCATAGAGCTACAACTCCAGATACTCATATATTTATACAGACAGAAATGCATACAATATACACACAGAAATGCATAAACCTATACAGACAGAAATGAATAAACCTATACAGACAGAAATGAATAAACCTACACAGACAGAAATGTATAAACTAATACAGACAGAAATGTATACAGTATATACATGCAGAAATGTATACAATATATACATGCAGAAATGTATACAATATATACAGGTAGAAATGTATATATATACACACAGAAATGTATAAACCTATACACAGAAATGTATAAATCTAAACAGACAGAAATGTATAAAATATATACAGGCAGAAGTGTACACAACGTATACAGACAGAAGTGTATACAATGTATATAGACAGAAGTGCATAAAATGTATATAGACAGAAATGTATACAACATATATAGACAGAAATTTATACAACGTATATAGACAGAAACGTATACAATATATACATAGACATAAATGTATACAACATATATAGACAGAAATTTATACAACATATATATATATATATATATACAGAAATTTATACAACGTTTATAGATAGAAATGTATACAACATATACAGACATGTATGAATACAACATATACAGACATGTATGAATACAACATATACAGACATGTATGAATACAACATGTGCAGACAGACATGTACACAACTTATACAGACATATACTCGTATGTATACAACAGAATTCTATTGCAATGGGGGTTGCGAATCCCATCACAATCACCCGCTTACGCCGGTCTCTGACAATGCGAGTGTCACCAGCTTATTTTGGGGAATAATCACTATTGGGCGCGATTTTATATTATGTGCTTTTTCAACAAATATTATATCGAAATTTAAGTTGTAATATAACATGCTGTCCATTAAATTTTGAGCGAATTTAAAGTTAAATATTACTGTATACCTGCTTTACGCACCCATGTTTACACTATGCAGATATTATTGAATATTTAATTCAAAATCGGAATTGGTGAGCGACCGAATGTAACGTGAATTTTTATTTGTCTCTGGCATTCGTTATATATACAGATAATACTGCATACATGTTCTCTATTACATAAATATTTGTAATCTAAATATCAAGAGATTTCCTTTTCTAAATTGCGTCTAAAATTTATATGATGATATTATTTAAGCATGAAGCATATTTATTGCATAGAATATACTACTGAAGTTAAAGAACAAGCAGTTCTTCATCTATCATTTTTTAGAAAAATAAGAGAGAATTATGGAATTTTACATATGAAGGAATAAACAACAAAATAGTTTATATTGTTCTATATTGCTTTTATATTTTCTGTTTTAAAAATATTATACGTATTTTGTATTTGCAAAACCACATGATCTATGAGAGATAAGACAAAACTTTTAGTAGCTCTACATGCCAATTACTTACACCGTTCACAAGATTTCTGATCAGTTCGCAAATAAGTTGATATATATTACGTATTAAATAAATTATTTATATTTTTTACAAATATATTTAAAATCACATATAATTTTTCAGGGTATAATTTAATTTTTCGCGTACGAGTGTGTGTATATATATATATATAAATAATAACGCAGTTAAATTTCGGGAAAAGTAAAATGAAACCTACTTTCGAAAAGCTTAAACTATCCAACTTATTTATGTAAACCCGGAATGACCATAATACTAAAGTAAAACACAGTCAAAGCACGTTATATGGGTAAAGTTCCGGCACCGGACTTGCATAGATAAACTTAGGCTATCCACGTTATTTATATAAAGTCGAATTTAGACTAACCAGCCACGAGCTCTAATGGTAAAGTAAATTATACATAACATTGAGAAGAAGTTTTAATTCATGTTTTATAAATTTTGATTAATACCTGTATATTGTAGGTAGAGTTTGATTTAATGAAATTTTATGCTTACACTAAGATTCTGAACACTGCAGGAAGCATGCATTTGCAATACATATATTAAGCCTTCAAAAGAAACAGAGATCTCTGAAGAAATACTCAGGAGAAATCAGAAAATAATAATTTTTGTGCGGAAATAGAAAAAAGCAGACGAGTATCATTACCAAAAAAAAAAAGAAAAATCTGAATTGAAAATACACGTAAATTAACTGCATGCAGTCACAATTCCTGACTGGATACCGGAGGACTAAGATACGACCTTAAGCAAGATTGGTGATTTAGCCAGAAAAGCGGGATAAAATAAGGCAAGGAAAACTGTTTTTATCAAAGATATATATGGTACGAACTGGAAAAATTTTTAGATAATAATGAAAAGATGATATCTTCATATGATGATGACAATGATACAATATTCCGCGCATCTATGAAGCTGTCGACAGAATAACTGACCTGGATTTTATTATACACACGCTGTCCTTGCACCATAGAACTACAACCAACCAACCAACAAACCAAATAACTAACCAAACAATCAACCAACCAACTAACCAATCAACCAACCAATCTTTATTACATGCAAATTTTCTGAGATCAACGGTAAAGGCACTGACAGAATATAGATGGAAAATCATGTATTTTTCAGTTCCAAACTCGGAGTACATACTCAAATTCTTCCACAGAATGTCTTGGACTGCTAAGCAGTTAAGTAATTTCAATCAGAAGTATGTGACTCCAAATTAGGTCATTTTTATAACTCTCAATGACATATGAATGATATTTTTATTCTCTATTAAACTATTACCAAATGATCAACACATAAAGCCATGGGTCCATTTTGTAGTTTGTTTCAGGGAATTAATTATACTGATAATTTTGACACTCAACTAAAAAATATGAGTGAGTTTCCACGTATGTGTCAAAAAGTATCAGTTTTCAGTGATATCTAAAAAGTATCTCTAAAAGACTTGAATTCTTCTAGTGAAGATGTTTTTTAATTTCCCTAGACTATGGACCCCCTTCAGAGATCACTCACCCTCGCGGACCCCCAAGAATTAACTCAAAGTTTAAAGCCCGAAATTTGCATCATACATATTTATTTCTAGTGTTTCATCACTAATTTTTACCATTTGAGGAAGGAAGTTTTCATTCCCTCATTGTTCACTCATAATATTAAAGAGATAAATGCTCTTGTTTTATTATTTTTAAAACCTATATGGAACACTAGGAGGGTCCCGTGGACTCCCAGTGGCCCGCGGACCACAGTTGAAAGATAGCTGTTCTAGTGAATCGTTTTTAGAAACTTTTATTCGTTCAAGATTTCCTTGGTACTTCTAGAAAAGAATTGGGTGTTCTCGACGCTTTTCTTTTCGGCTTTGACAAAATGTTCAGATAACGAGAAATCTAGTAAACAGTATCTGAAAAACCTTTGGAAAAAACAAAACCAGAAATGTTAGCATCAGTTATATTTCCTTGACTCTAAGAAGGCGTTAAACAACTTGAAGAACAGTTGAAAATAAACCAAAACAAACAGAGTTCAACAATTTTTTGCGACAAAGGCGTAAAAGCGCACTATTATATCACGATATACGTATAATAGGAATTTTAAATCGTAAACGGATAATCGTGTAAACATAATATGAGTTTAAATCGTCGTTTACCCTATTAAAGAATCGGCATTGAAATTTTAGAAATTTTACCAATCCCTGTTTGAGCGCATATTTTTAACACTTGTGCATATGCAAGAGATGCAATTTGATATATGGTTACGCAGATAAGGTTCATAAGCAGAAATCAGCATTATAAACGCAAAATAAGCTTGCTTTAGTCTTGTCATCTCTATTTCTACTTATAAATTGCACATATATTCTAAAGGTTCATACATTATATATATATAATGCCGTAATCTATATTATATCATAATATAGATATTGATAAATCACCATGCTAAAGCTTTTATATATTAAAATACAGCAGTACAATTGACCCAAAATATTGTACAACAGTACAATATTTTGGGTCAATTGCTAATTTTCAATAAAAGAGTAATAATTTTAAAACTGAAAATTCCCTCCCATGTACGAGTACATTTTAAATTTCTCATAAGCATAGTGATTAAACCTCTACTGATTTCGATGAAAATTTATTAGGGATACAATGTCTAATTGAGAGTAATTAAAAATATTAAATTTATATAAACAGTATGTGTGTATGCGTGTTAAATGAAGCTTAACAAGTTTTCGTTTTTTATTGGTTTCTTATTACTAGTTTGACAACTGAAATGAACAGAAGTAGAACGGGAAACCGCACACACTGAAAATATGAAATTGACATAAAATTTGAAAACCTGTACTCCCGAATGCTGTTTTCTTAATAATATCCATTCATTTATTTATAATTATAGGATGTTCTCTAAAAAATAATTCGGAAATATTTTTGGCCTTTTCACAAGACTTAAAAGTTTCGAAGATGGATTGTATTAATAGTCTTGAGGCGAGAAAAACATGGTATGAGAGACTTTAAGATACACAATTTTATATGATTGGAAGCCGTTTGTAATTACGATAAAAGAAATTCCAAATTATGACAGTCGAATATCAAAGCACGCTTGAAACATGCACGCACGACTTTAAATGTAATGTTTTATGATCTTCAAAATTTATATTATTAGAGATTATTTTCTAATGCTCTTCCTGTAGGGGAATCTGCATTCAGCATGGATAATTCTTTCTAGATGCCACATTTGTACTGATAACAAGCATGAGTTGCATGTCAATGGATTTTGATGTGATTTTCCATTTTAAATACAATAGTTTTATAGTTATGCATATTTGTTATTTATAATGCTTTAATTAAACTTTGAATAAACCTTAACTTAAAAATCAGTATCATTTCTTACGTATAACACTGACTTTATTTGCACTGATGCGTCTTTACCTATGCTAAATTCATACGAAATAGTATTAATAAAATTTAATGTCATACTTAATATTGTTCTCAATGGGAAAAAGTCCATGATCTTGAGAAATGTCAGAATGGCAATTAATTCAAGAGGAAGATAAAAAGAAGAAAGTGGAGAAGAAAGCAGGAAGAATATAATCATCTGTTTTATCCTCCAAGGCTAGAATTGTTTTTCTTCTGAAAGTTTCAGATAATTTATGATGTTCCTCCATCACACACTTTCCCTCGAAAAAGAAAAGTTTAAGAAAATGCAAGGTTCTGATAAATAACTAATAATTGCCTTAGAAATCACATCATTAGTGTTCATCAAGAGAAAGTGTAATTAAAAACAAACCCTTAGGGATCGTATCAATTACAACTTTGATTTACAAAATGCGTTAAGGCTGAGGCGTCCATTTCAATTGAACAGTGGCAAAGGAAATCTGGCCCCAATCCCTCATTGGATATCAAAACATATTGCTTTTATCATAGAAAACATCATATAATTGAGTCACCTCATGATTGTTTGTTTGGCTTTTTTATGGCGCAAGAGCATCTGGGCTATACTGCGCCAAGAGTCATCTCATGAGTTTTTAATTGCTACGCTATAGCAGTGGCGCACCCAGGTAGTGAGCCCAGGGGCCTGGACCCCTAATTTGGGCTACGAAGCGAAAAATTACGCCAACTTCCACTGGTAAATTCTTTTTTTTAAAGTAAGTTTGAAAATAGTGACGTTCCCAACAACATTCCCCTGAACTGTGGTGACATTGGTGGGAGTGCTGTTGAAGTAAGAAGCAACAGTGTTCCAGAGCTACCTTCAAACCCTTTCCAGGAGGTAAAGATAGACCAAACTCCAACATCAAACATAGTTGAAATGGAAATTCCGACCTCATCTGTTTCTAATTATGTCAAGAAATCGAATCTTACTGATGGATATAAGATAATAATGCCAAAGAATCTTTGGAAACCATATGCAAATTACAATTTTCCCACGACTGTCAGCGCTGTATGAAATCAAAGAAGACCTCACCACTCTCGGAAGTTTTCTCATCTTGGCTAAGTAAGCATAACTGTCTAGCTCAATCAAAAATAGAAAACAGTGCCTATTGCAAATTTTGGGGTCTCTTTCAACCCAAAAAGTCCGTTTGCGATAAACACAAGCCACAGATAAACTTTTTCTATCATATGGGTCCAGTTATTGAAGACGTTAAGTTTTCAAGGTTCATGGAAGGTAAAAAGGCTCAAGTGGCTTTAGAAGTGGACAGAGGCAAATAAAAGCAAGTTTTGCAGAATAGGGTTATTCTTAAACCTATTATAAAAACAGTGCTTTCTTCTGGAAGATAATGGCTGATCATTGTAAAATTATATAACGATGATCTGTTACTCCTAATTACTTTTCTTGCATTATAGAATTCTTGGTAATTTAATAACGATAAATGTACCCAAAAAACAAGCGTAATTGCTATGGCTTCTAACAATGTTTTCCTACGAAAAATTCTTTTGCCATTGGACCGCACCCCATTGGGAAAATTCAGGATGGGCCTCTGCTTTACTGCAACTGAAGGTGTCCTCCTTCTTAAAAAGGAAACGTTGACTGACACATAATTTGCTTCTGTCTTAGTGTTTAATGCAAGGTAGATTGGGAGAATATTGCTCCACAATTTTAATTTTTATTGAAAATACTATTTTGTCATTTAAATTCATAATGCCCTGCGATGGCGCAGTTCGTTAACGCGTTCGTCTTATGCGCCGTTAATCCGAGTTCGACTCCCAAAAATGCAAAGAACGCTTACTCAGCGATTTCGTAAAACTCGCAGGTCTCACTGTAGTCCGGAGTTCGGTTCCTTAGGCTTTAAGAGGTTCGGATTCCTCGGAAAACCTTAGGTCTCGACGCAGCATGACCATTATAGTCCTCGAGCCGTAAAACTACAAATAAGCAAACATTCGCAAGATTTCATTTTTAAGAAATTAAAGTATCTAGAAATTTTATTGCCTATTCTTATGACGGTGATCATTGTATCTATCATTGTTATCTATAGGTATCTATCGGCATCTATCATTGTTTCGCGAATTAATTTTGCTTTTTAATTTTGGAGCAACTTTATCTCAAGGTTGGGAAACATCTTTCCACATTTTGGCAATCGAACAAAATACACATTAATATAATTTTAGAGCATTGGTTTCTATATAATAAGGAAAATATTTATAATATAGATACATCACATACGCTTCATTAAAAGGCGACTAGAATAAAACCAAAATGTACAATTTTTAATTTCATCTTGACCCCATTAATAAAATAAGCAATTACTGTAGCTCAGAACCATAAGACTTTAAGGAAACATTAATTAAAAAAGCAAGAATTCTCCGATGCGTTGACTGAAAACTAGATGCTTTTTGGATGTGTTTCAAAAAGATTGGACACACTTTTTATGAATTTCAACACTTTGCTCTTTGTTTTCAGGTTAATCCATCAAATTGGTTTCGTCAAAGTTAAAAGTGCTGGTTGAGGAGACGCTTTCCAACTCTACGCTGTGGTAAGTTATTTAATTATGGACAGTGACCTGTTCCTATTATTAGGTAAACTGGACAGTAGCTCCTCATGTCCATTCAGAGCACTACGAAGGCCTTTACGACCTCGAGTTTTGTCTTTAAATTTCAACCAGTTCTGAATAATTTAATACAGTCGAACCTCGTTATGACGAACAGGCTTAAGACGAATTATTTTTAATACGAACAGTTTTCAAAAGTCCTGTCAGATTGTATTGTATACTACCATTTCCGTATAAAAGTAATTACTGTTCATACGAACGAGTTTTCTGTTCCCTTTGGTTTCCGTCTTCACGAGGTTCGACTATATTTGTTTCTCCTGAATTGCTATAACGCTTAAACTATTTACACTATATATTACAAAGTACGTATATTGGATTGAATAAAACTAGTATTATCAAGTTCTCGGCCAATGTTTCCTAAATTAGTTTTTATGAGAACTATCAGATCTATATCCATCGTCGGGAATCCATGTTCATTCATTTTGTCAATTCACCACATAAAACTTTTTAATACTTTCAAAATGAAAATAGAGTTCTTACACTTGGGTTTTTGGAATGTCTATTTCACAGTTTGTGATCATCAACTCTGTATTTTGTATAGCTTCTTCCAAGTTTTCCCTATGTTTTGATTCCACCTCTTAGTTTCAAGGCAAGCGTATAATGCACTTTGATTATAGTTTTGATATTGGCGTATACCAAACTTCTTTCAATGCCCCGCTGCTATCTATTTCCAAAAATCGGACATAGGAAAATGAGGGGCTTAGATGCGCCCAAGATTCCCATTGGATAGCAAATTATATTGTTTTTCATAACATCCAATCACTAGGTCTCTTTTTAAAGCTGCGTGAACCCCTCATAATTTTTAAACTGCTACGCCTCTGGCGAACAGTTAAGAAATTACTGCATGTGTGGCATTACAAGTTATGTCTAAATTTGTACATAGTAATCAATAAAATTAACAATGGAATTATTAATTATTATTGACTTTCCAGGGGTAATAAGAATATATCTGTATGTTATTTGATGGCTCTTTATTATAACATAAATTACATGCTCTAGTATTTTAATTACTCCATAATAATTTCGTTTATATGTTGCCATAACATTCAAATTTAAAATATTTCATAAAGCCAAGGCCGGTTCTAATCTGTCCGCGGCTGGGACGGAGGCTAGCTTGAAGGGGTGCCAAGCAAGGAAACCGCCTCTATTGGATTGGTGCTGATAAAATGTTGGATAAAAAGTACCTTTCGAAAATTTTAACATTGAAAACATGTTCCCAGAGGTTCTCAATCTCTTGGGTGTGACCCCAAGGCTGGGTGTGACAGTTGCTCAAGGGGAAGTGCGAGACATTTTTCGTAAATGAAATTGTTATTTTTATCTCCAGCTAAACTGTCTGATATATGACAATATTTTTATTTATATACTAGAGCAGAAATTTATGTGAGGAGGGAATGCGCATACAGGTGTAAAGAGGGGAGCGCACGGTGTGAACATGTAATTATATAAGTTGCGCAGAAGTAAATGTTTGAGAAACACTGTATAAACCCATTTTGAGAATGTGTGGGGTGGCATGAGATAACAGCATTTCCTGACGAAATGTGATTTATTTGTTGGAAGAATATGTGGGCGTATTGAACTAAAATGTGGCCAGTATAAATTTGACGATTTTTAATTTTCAGGTAATAAAAGGAAGGCGCTCGCCTTTTCCTACCAGGCGGGAGCAGAAATGTCTTGCCTCGGTCCCGCATAAAGTCATAATTAAAATAATACTTAAAACATCAAAAATTTGTCCTAAAGCTAAATAATTTCAAGAACGACCAACACATAGATTATAATTATACAATATAACTTGTCAATTTGAATTAAAATGCCACGCACCAGTTACCAATTAAAAATAAACATAGCTGAAAGTGAAAGCCCAAAATTCTAGGCAAGTAATAAAACGCCGGTGAAATAAAATAAAACATAATATATCCACGATCTTATCTATAGCATTGCATAAGAGGTGGTGTTTGGTAGCATATGGAATAGGCATTTAACTGCCTTCAAATACCAACAGAAATATACAAGTACGCAGAATAAATGCTTCTCAATAAAATTGAGGAACACACGTCTGGAGGTTTATTGAGAAACTGGAATTTTCTCCGAAGTTTCTCTTGGCTTAAAGATTTCATTTCATGACTTCTTTTTTTTAAGATACTTTTGAAATCAAAAAATCCTTTCGATGATTTTTGAGCCTTGACTCTCGTAATCATCGGATTTCGACAATCAAAATCGCTCGAATTAAAGTCAAAAAATGTAATCAATTTCCAAGAAAATTGTGATTCGAACATTCCAGAGGTTTCGTGTATTTTTATTGGAAAAAGACGATATAGAAGCCCGAAGCACGAAATAAAAAAAAATCGCTGTCACTTTTATTCCAATACTAAAATGAAAAATTGGAGATTGAGGTCCGAACCCTTCCGTAATAATCAGAGAGTAATTACAATGCACTCAAACTTTCTGCGTGACGAAATGAAATCTAGAAATCGATAAGGATCGAAATCGAACTGAAATTCTTGGAAAGTATTGATTTTTGTTCGCATTTAAAAATTCATTGTAAATCCCATTCCAAACACGATCGTTGACATTACTTCTCTTTCAAGTTTTCTGACATTGGCATAAAGTGTGTTTAAACGTTTATGACAGCACGAGTTTTGCATAAGTCACCGTACAAATCTGCTGAAGAGACGTAAGACAGTTTTGAGGGTAAAATTCCTTTAATATCAAACCATACTTTCTAGTCCAATATATTATTTTACAAATTATTTAGAAATATACTCACAATTTGAGCATTACTATGCTTTTCTTTTCGTATTAGAAAATTAAAGTAAACACAATTTTGAAATGAGTTACGTGTCTTTGTTATCAAGAGTTATTGAAGAATCTAATTTAACTAGAATATCCTTGCTCATCACTAACATTCAGAATATATTCACTTGTATATACAGGGTGTTTCATTAGATGCTAGTTCCATATAACAAGCAAGCATAGTTTTATTCCTATTCCTATTTTATAAGGACACCTGACATTTGGTTTACAAGTCATCGTAGTTCACAATAATACCGAAAATATCCTCCACAGGCAGCCGCACATACTCGAGCATCGTACTTCATATTATCGAAAGGCTTTTACAGCATATTCTCAACGATTATTTGGATTTCTGCATTGATACTTTTAAGAAGTTTACTAATCAACGAGGTTCATTATTATAGGCACGACATCAAGTATACCGTAATAAAAATTGGGAGGATTCTTTTCAGGTGAGTGAGGTGGCTGGCCACGGTCCTTTGAGGAAAACTCGGTCATTAAAGAAAGGATGAGAATATTTTAATTACACTAACACAGAACATATGGCATATTGCTCCATTCTGTTGAAAGTACCGTGCTGACGCTATTTACGCAGATGGTGTCACAACGAATGATGAAGTATTATGGTTTTATATAAAGTGGAGAGAAAAATATATTTGATTTGTATTTTTGGGGGGAAGGCTACCTAGTGGAAAAATCTGTATAAGTCTGCATAAGTCTTACAACCAGACCTATGATCCTGTGGTTATACGAGGGCTAACCAGAAAGTCTTTGCCCTTCTTTTTTATTAGCCAAAATAAGGTACATGCAGGTAATTACAAATATACGTACCTTACATTATTTTTCCACATACTCCCCACACCTGTTCAGACATTTGTCCCATCGCAGCACTAAATTTGAGATGCCCCTGTGGTAGAATTTGTCCGGCTGACTGTGAAACCACCGTCCGACTGCTGTCTTGGTGTCATCGTTTCACGTGAATCGCTGTCCTGCCAAGAACTTCTTCAGCGGATCGAAAACGTGGAAATCACTAGAGGCGAGGTCCGAAGTGTATGGTGGGTGGTCCAGACTCTCCCAGTGAAATAACCGGAGCTTGTCGGCGGTTCTGATTGCATACAGTCCGGACCTCGCCCCTAGTGATTTCTACGTTTTCGGTCCGCTGAA
>QLNU02014802.1:33295713-33340501 GCA_006491805.2 Dysdera silvatica
AATTTACCAAGATGGTCACTTTACAATTGTCAGCTGTATATACTCACCTGATTAAATATGAATATAGATTCATCTGATTAGATATGAATATAAATTTATATGATTAGACACGTGGAAAATATAGACTCGTTTGATTTGGCAAAAAAGTAGACCATTCTAATTAAATATAAATATAGGCTACTGCGGTTAGATTTAAATATAGACTACTCTAATTATATTTACATATGGGCTCACGTCATTAGATATAAGTTTAATCTCATCTAACTAGCTGTACATATTTAGACTCAGATGATTTGATTCAATCTTATCTAAATAAATATATATTTAATACGATATAGTGATATTATTAATATATCATATATATGTATCACATACAATATACTTACATTATTAAATATGTATTTATTAAAAATCATAAAAAATTTTAAATCATACAAAATAATTAAAATTATTTATAGTTATTTAAGAAACACATTCTAAAAATTGGTTTCGTGAAATCTAAATAAGACTAGAAAAACCTAATTACAATTACAAATTTAAACAACATTTCGTTTTCATTTATATAACGCGATAATACACGAAACCGTAATAAACGTTTCTCTCAACAACATCTACGATAATCACCCTCTATTCGGGTGTTCAATCATAACAAATTTTAAACAACTCTACGGTAAATACTTTTCTATCTCAGTCTTTTCAAAAAGAAATTCCTATTAATTGGGTTTTTCTACTGGAACAAGATTAGTGGCCTTTGCTAATCGACTGATGCCCCTAATCTATTAATCCGAGCCAAATCTTTCAATTAGCAAAAAAGTTTTACCAAAAACCTAATTATTCAAAGGTATCCTCAAGCCACAGAGAGAGAGAGAGAATCGGTTTTCGAAAAAAGGCTTTAAATTTAATGCAACGAAAACGGTAAATTCTGATAATCTCTTCAAAGAAATTTATTAGTGCAAATTTAGCATTAAGGTCAGCATTATATATATATATATATTAATAAAACATAAAGAAACTAAATTATAACAAAGAAATATAGGTGAAATTAGTAAATTTGGAAACACTCTGCTGCCAGTATCTGAATAAAGCGAAACCAATTAAATATAATAAGTGAGGCAAAATAGTACAAAATTATTTTAGTACCGTCAAATGAATAACCCAAATATAAAATATATTTTTGTAACATCATCATCATCATCATATTCAACCATTATCTATCCACTGCTGGATGAAGGTCTCTCCAAATGCTTTCCACACAAGTCTATCCTGAGCAATTCGCTTCCACGTCACCCCAACCTGTTTTCTTATTTCATCCACCCATCTAGTTTGAGGACGTTTTCTAGGTCTTCGGTGGTCTCTTGGAATCCAGTTCAGAATTTCTGTTGTCCATCGTTGATCAGTTCTTCTTGCAATATGCCCAGCCCATCGCCATTTCAGCCCTTTTACTTTAACAATGATGTCCTCTACTCTAGTTTGCTCTCTCACCCAAGTGTTTCTTTTTCGATCTCTCCTAGTTATTCCAAGCATGCACCTCTCCATGCTCCTTTGCGTTGTCTGTAACTTTCGTATTGCTCCAACTGTTAGACTCCATGTCTCTGATCCATAAGAGAGGACTGGCAATACACACTGGTTGAAGACCTTTCTTTTTAGACACAAAGGCAATTTCCCCTTCAGGATAAAACTGTTTCTTCCAAATGCACTCCAGCCAAGTTTAATACGTCTGTTGAGTTCTTTCATAATGTTGCCATCCATTGAAATCAGCTGGCCAAGGTAAATATATGAATCAGCAATTTCTAGCTCAATGTTGTCAACTTGTTACAACGCCCTCGTAATAACCAATGCTAAGTTGCCAAAATTTTAAAGATCGATTCAATGAGTTTCGAAAAATTTTATGAAACAATTCTCCACACGTCTATATGCACAATTTAACGAGCAGTGTCAAAAGCATTCTAAAATTTGGTTTGGATAACCAGATGTGACCCGACTTCAATTCACCAATGATTTCAACGTGCTTCAATTGGGAGTAGAATCGCGGATCTATTTATGATAGGAAGTAAACTTTTTATAAATTACTTAAATTCTTTTATTAATATGATAAAATAATATGGAACAAAATTGAGTTGTAATAGATCTCGCAGGATATTTTTCACAAGTACATTTTCTTTGATTTATTCACGATTTGTGCTACAAACCCGCAAGAAATTTTTTAGGTTGCTTTCTTCCTGTGACAAAACTACAATATAATTCATGGGATAATTAACACTTTCTCCAGGTCTAAGGCCAAAAGTTGATAACTTTTTCTTTTAACTTAATAAGCAATTACCATATTAAGATCGTTTTATGTAAATACTAGTATTTATTAGTACCTATAGAATGACCCATTCCTGACTTCCTGTCTGCATCTCGATTATTGCAGTTTACTCAAATAAGGGCCACTCAAAGGTATTTTCACTTGGTCCATAATTACAAAGACAACTATATCATCCCACTCGTCGAATAAGGATAATGCTAAAATATTCCGATAATGTCCTATTGTTGAAGAAACATAGAAGTTAATAAAAATGCTTCCTCTTGATTCCTTTTTATAATTTTTTTTTACTCTTATAATATCGTTAGTTAATTTACTTACGTGTAGTTAATTACTCCAATAGAGATAAATAATGCAACAAGTTGATGTTTCTTATTCCCTTCTATTTTTCAACCTAATCATCAGAAAAAAGTTACCTTCGTACCTATTACCACCTAAATAAATGTTTTTCCTAAACTCACTAATTATATATATATTTGATATTGTGCGTGCATGAAATTGAATTATCGAAATTTTCTGGAAATAGGATGGAGAATATATTATTATACAATAATTTTCAATACATAACATTAATATAATATTATATAACATGACATTCCTTTACCTACAGAAAAAATTACACCTGATGGAGAGTTAATGGCTTTTATTTTCATTATTATAATTGTAAGAGACATCACTAATTTTAATATGTTTTGTTTGTCTGTTAAAAGTAATTTAGACTTCGTTATGCATATTGTATCGATGGCTTTATTAAATTTACTTTTTTATTTTCACAATTTATATAGAAATGGAAATAAATATTTTATAAAAATCGCTTCAACGTCTGGCTGGCTTGCTGGCTGGCTGTCCGTCGGCAATAAAAAGAGTAAGGTAAAGGTCTTCCGTAAATGCAATAATGATGGCTATTGTTAACATTGAAAACCTACCGAGTTACTTGAGAATTAGAGAGTTGCGGATTAGAGAGTTGCGAATTAGAGAATTGCGAATAAGAGAGTTCCTAATTGATATTAATTGAAACCTGCTAAATTTAAATATCGACCTTAGCCGGTTTTCTTTCATTTGTTTGCCTTTTTTCTTTTTTTTTTGGATAATAAATTTATAGAAATAATTAGAAAAATAATTGGAAATAATTATTTTCCAGGTTTCAGATATATTTGTTAAAACGTTTAAATTTCTCCATTCTTGAATTTATTTCACCAATTCCCCAATTTTTCCTTAAATAACGTTTTGAGATATTTTCTAATATTCAGCAATTTTTGACGTCAAATACTGAAACATTCTTTCCAATTCTTATACCTAAATTTTGTTCAAGGAATTTTCTTCAGACAACTCATGTTATTACACAAAAAAAAAGACATTCGGCATATCAAAATATCCTCAGTAAATAGAGGTTTTCCGCTTTTTGTAAATTGGTTGAAATGCAACAAAAGCGATTTTTGTAAATTCCCTGAAGATACTACAGAATTTGACTTCTGAGCCTATAAAATAGGCCCCTGGGAGACTTTTGTGCTTGAATGCTTTTTGGAATCGCAGTCGAAACAATAAAAGCGAAGAAAATTTGATCGAATGTATTCAGAACATCGTAGAAAAATAGAAAAGCTCGCTTTTTTGCACTCCAGTTAACCGAAACGTTTTTCCAGAAAGTGACAAGCCGGAATGGTAAATGACAGTTTTACAGCAAATGACGCAATCGTGTTAGCTGAAAAATTTCAAAGAAAAGCATTTCTGAAAAAAAAAAACTTAATAGGAAAAAGAGGATGTAAATACAGTGTGACAGCCATAAAATCTTATGCATGTTCAAAATATTTAGGGACATACATACATACATACGTACATACGCACACACACACACACATACATATATACTTTTGCAACTGAGACAGCCTCGTAACAATATTTTTACGATTACGGTTTTTAAAATTGGCAACAGTCGAAATTGATTTCTTTTAGTTGATGTTTTGACATTATTGTACATAATTAGTATTTCACTTTTTATATTTGGCAAACAATATACGTAACTGCATTCCCAATTCTTAAATTATAATCAGTCTACATCTTAATATCAACCAGTGTACACGATTTATCGAGTGCTACGCCAAAAAGGCATTCTAAATGCTAATTTAATTTCAGTTAGCTCAGATAGGAGTATGTTGTTTTTCTCTTCAAAGAATAAGTCTCAAATTCCAATGCCTTTACATTGCTATTAAACGTTTAATTAATTATTGAGTAGTTGCCTTTCTCATTCGAGAACGTTTGTTTTCAAACAGAACGCTTAACGAAAACGGACGCTAGAAAACATTTTAGCTCTGGAACAAGGACTTCGGCATCATGAACATTTTAGCTCTGGAACAAGGACTTCGGCATCATGAACATTTTAGCTCTCGAATAAGGACTTCGGCATTAGGAACATTTGATCTCAACGTGTAGTGTCGACAATAGCTTACACCATATACGTGTATTATTACATGTGCAAAACCGGTGTGATTGCTCCTTAAAAAAAAAAAGATTAAATGGACAAGGACCAATTTTTTTCATTCTTTATCTTTCTCAACAGCAATATTCTAATTTTGTTCTTAAACTAAACCTATAGACGTTCTTAAATTTATCTGGTAATTTGTTCCATGATCAATACCTTTATAGTCTATGCTATTTGTATACAATTCAGTTTTTTTTTTTGCAATTTCAAGTGTTGTATGTTCTTTAAATGGTTTTGAGCATTAGATGCTAGAGAGAAGAGTGAAAAAATGATTCATAGTAAATATGATTTATAGTAAATGATTATACTAAAAGAATGATTTCAGGGGCCTGATGGGACCCGAACCCACGATCTCCTGATTGCCGGTCAAATGCTCTATCTACTATGCTACAGGCGTCAATCATTTTTTTGACTTGTTGCTTGGGAACAGCACTTGCTTAAGTCACAGTACTGCCAGACCAATAGCGAATTTGTCCATAGAATGTCTTATATATATATATTCGTAAGGGCAGAAAATGATCGACGCCTGTAGCTCAGTAGGTAGAGCACTTCACCGGCAATCAGAAGGTCGTGGGTTCGGATCCTATCAGGCGCAGGAAAATCGTTCCTTTCTTTAAGAGCAATATAACATCTATTGTTTCCTCATCATCGGATAATATGAAAAAAAAAGATTTAATAATATATTGAGCATTACTGTACCGAAATAGTATTGCTTTCGTAGATTTTTCTGTCATCTTTTCGTACATTAGCATGAAATATTAATTAACATAATACACAGGAAATATCTTTTGTTGTGAAAATTGTCTATTCCAGTTATTAATATTTCTTTTATCGATTCTTCTAAGGAAATTTCCTCCCGTAATTTCAACATTTTCATGCTTTCTTTACTAAGAACCCTCCACACAAATTTGTAAGATGACAGATGTCTATATACAAATGAGAAATACAAATGAATTAGAATTAATTAAGGATACTAGGTGACAATTTCTTGATTAACCTGATTCTCTAAATTAACTTTTGTTTTACTCATATATTTTATTTAATATGGATTGCCTATTTTTTTATTTTCTTATGTAAGTACCTAATATATATGTGTATGATGCGCATGTTTATAACTACATATTTAGGAAATATGTCAGAATAAACAAATGCACGTAGTTGTCGGAAAAATTGTATAAAAGAGTTATTTGGCGGTGTGAAAACTGAAATTAAAAATTGTGTACGAAGAGCGCGAAAACAGATGCAGCAATTATTGTAAAAATATTTGCAGATGTAAGTAAATAATTGAAATATAGAAAGTGACAACTACATTGTAATGCATATAATTATAATTTATAAAGAATTTTCTGGGGAACTATTTACATATTCCACAAAAAGCAAACAGTTAGAAATTTGAAAGGTTTTCTAAAATGTAAAAAGTAGTTTTCCTTTATTAGATTAAAATTTTCGTTTTCCACAGCATTAGTCCAATTTAAATTATGAAACAGCAACACTTTTTTGAATACATTTGGCTCTAGATGTCGGTAAATATTTGATGGGAAAAGCTTTAATAATTAGAGTCCCCATGCCATAACCACAAATTTGAAATACTTCATTTGCGTGCTGCTGGTGGCCTGCATAATGGGAGACTAAATTACAACATCTGTGGAATAAAAACATCAAAAAATTCTATGTTATCTCTCAAGCAGATTCAGTCGTTTCACACTTTTTTTGCAGAAAACAGGTAAAGTAAAATGAAGGCTCATTCATATTTTCAACAAACAAAGGTGATAAAACCCTGCTGCTATTTACATATTCTTATTTTAGTCTCTACGGATTAGTATTTTCTCTTTTGTTTTTACGCATGGAAAATTTATTTCCACTTTAAGATAATCAGCAATATAATATACGTTTTGAACATTTTAGAGATGCAAAAGTAATGTAAATAATATCGATGAAAGTTTGATTTCATGTGATTAAAAATGATACTTCTCTCAACAAATGTGTACAAATGAGAATCGATCTGGGAAAAATATGCGCCTTCTTTGTTTCTACGCTTTTTTCGGATTAGGATTAAAGGGCTGATGAGTTACAACTCTTCCCGACATTTTAGTCAGAGATTTTCGTGGTTTTATGGCGCAAAAATGGGTATGATCCTTCTGCAACAAAATATTATTCCTAAAAATTCTAGACCTCACTCAATTTCGAAACAAAAACCACTTATCCTTGATCAGTGGCAGAACCACAAATCTTTGCTACCTGTCAGATTTAAACCAGGGGTTCCCGGATGAGTCAGACATAGTAACAAAGATCACACAGATTGCAATAATACTTACATTGCAATAAAAGCTCCACCCTAATGAAACTACAATACTAAGATACCGACCTAGGTCAAAAGCTTATGTACACAGCAACTGGCGTAAGATATGGATCCATTGCATTTCGGATTTGGAAGAGTCCGACTCCTTCCTGTTTTTAATAGCACAGTCTGCTACAGAAATAAAAAAGGAAATCAAAATAGATGATGTAGAAGTTGATGACACAAATGAGTTTCTGAGAACAATGGTGAAGGGCTTTTAACAGAAGATTTATAAGAGCTAGCTGACCAAATATCTAAAGAGGACAAAGAGGAAACTGCAGCTGACTCTGCAATGCCTATTAGGACATTTCATAACAGTAGGAGCAATGCAAGAGGCAATTTCTCTTATGAATGAAGAACGTACGATATCTTCTGTAAAAACGTCTGCTTCTATGAGTGGGGCTAAAATATTGAAAAGAATTAAGACATTTCTGGTACCACACTACCATTTATTGTCCGCAAAAACTAAAGTCACAAATATACAGTGGCGTAGGTAGAAAATTCATCAGGGAGGGAGTTACAGATTTAATGGGAAGAGTTGTAGAGCTACAACTCATATATCCCTATGTTAAACTATGTTAAATATGCAAAATTTCATTGCGAGGGGGGTTACAAACCTCAAAACTGCGCCCTGATTACGCCTCTGCATAGATATATACTTAAACCTGGCTGTAAACTTTTATTTGTTTTCATGGATATTCTGTTATAACGAAAATTTTACTTGAGTTCGAAAAAAACGAAAAACTTGTTCAATTACATGAAGAAGTGCACTTCAAATGTGAGAATTCAAAATGTAAGAAATAAGGTGTAAGGTTTTAACGTTTTTTTTCAGAATAACGATAAAGAAAAAGTGATATTTGAACAGACACTTTTCCCAGCTATTGGCATTAGTTTTTCACACTGCATAATTTTTTCTCTTCTCCCTTACCTTCCCTCCAGGTTGAGTATATGACAAACAACTAGAGAGCTAACACGTAACAGTGAAAAATATGTTCAGCATCTATTCTCCTGCTATCTGTATCCGGTGTTATTTGAAATGTTTTTCCAAGAATTTTCATTAAAGGCATTTTCCTTAACTTCAGCTATGAATTCTGTTGTACAAAATAATCACGGATTTTCCAGCATAATGTAATAAAATTAGAAACATTTTTTTTATCAACTTTTTCAGGCGTAGTAATATTAATACCGATGTTATGGCATGGTTAGATGGTGAAACGTTCGTGAAAAAATGAAACGTTTCTCCGTCTAGTGGTTCACGATCCCACGACCTTCTACAATCTGGGACCTTCTGCCCAGATTGTGTCCCACCGGACCCAGAAACATTTCATTTCTTTACGAACGTTTGACCATTTAACTGTGACATAACATCGGCGTTAATATTACTACGCGTAAAAAAGTTGATAAAAAATTTATAACTTAATCTCGTAGTGTTCGATTTGTATTAATGAAGTGTAAGAAAAGTTAGACGTCAATTATGGAATTTTATTTTATGAATATTTCAAGGTTAATTTAGTTATTTTCCCATAAAAATTATATCCAGATGTGGTGAAAATGCTTTCGATGTTATATTTAGATGAATATATTTTGCAATATTAATAAAGTAGCGTAATGTAATTCTCAAATTTCCATAAAAATTTTTCTTCATAATGAAATAATTTACCAAAGCATAAATAATTTAGCAGATTAATTTAAAGAAATAATTTATAAAATAATTTAAAAATAATTTTATAAAACTAATTTAAAAATAATTTTATAAATAATTTAAAGAAATAATTTTATAAACTAATTTAAAGAAATAATTTTATAAACTAATTTAAAGAAATAATTTTATAACCAATTTAAAGAAATAATTTTATAAACTAATTTAAAGAAATAATTTTATAAACTAATTTAAAGAAATAATTTTATAAACTAATTTAAAGAAATAATTTAGTACAAGATGTATTTTTAATGAATGAATGAATGAAGTCGAGTGGAAAGTCATGACATGTTATTCCGTATAATTTGAATAGAATACAATGCAATAAATGTAACTAATATTGGAATTGAATGAATATATGGAATTAATTCTCCTTTACGAAAGGTGGTAAAAATTTATACCGTTGAATAAATCGCCAAGACCCTGTATATTGACACTAATAATTTGTTTTAGACTAAAAGTATTATTTTTCTTCGTCTAAGAAAGAATTGCATTCCTAGTCTAATACCCGTATACCATTACCCTAAAGCTTATGTTGTTTTATCGTATAAGCAGTATGTGTTTCTTAATTTTACAATAGTATAATTCATATCCTAAATGTATAATACTCCCTTAATCTAAAGAAATTAATTATTCCCATTGTAAAAGACGTATATCCTCTCCCAATTAAATGAAATACATTTTAAAACAATTTTAAATAAGATATATTTTAAAAGAACTTTAAATTAGATACATTTTAATACAGTCTTCTTAAAAAAATGTATTTCTTTAATTCAAAGAACAGTAATTAGTTTAAATTCAGAAAGATAAAGTTTTTGCAACGTAAGAACGACAATTTAGAGAAAAAATTTGAATAATTTAAAAAAAAGTATTTAATTAAGAGTTGGTCCTTAACCTGTCTAGATAAAAGAATGAAGATATTTTTTGTCATTTAAAAAAACGATTGTTTTTGGAAACAGATTCGTCTCACGGGAATACCTTAGTTCGATCAACTATTTCTATATTGGTATCATTCACTGTATTTATCAGACTATCAGAGAGGATGTTTATTATAGTAAAATGAACCTTATTTCTCATAGCCCCGTCGAAAGAATTTATTGTATTCTTAATTGCAGTTTTTTTAATTTAAGGATAAATAATCTTTCTTTTTTTAAAGACGGTGCATTTATCATATATAAAAATGTTTGTTAAAAATCATTGGCCATTATGAACACATATATTTTTATTTTTACGTTATAACATTTAAGTCATATTTCATATTTTATTATAATTTGCCTTATAAGAGCTAACTTTCATACCACTACTTTTCTTAAGTTTTAACTTCAATAAGCAAAGTTTTCAAGAAAATACATGCTTCTTTATAGAACTTACAATTGATTTTGAATGTTAAATATTCGGGTTGATAATTTAATTACAGATAACTAAAAGCTAAATACTAAATATTAGTAAACGGAAATTTAAAAAAATTTAACAGATAAACTATATCTAGGGAAATTAATAGAGAATTAATATCCCATACGGTCTAAATTTAAAATTAACCGTTTTAGGCAATCTTTTTCACAGCCTTACAATAAAGTATCATTATTAAAAGTGTTCATAACAGCTATCGGTTAATATCTATGGCAGCAACATCGTTGATCTCAGGGAAATTTTGTAATATAAAAATTTAATTTTGAGAACATTTAAAAAACGAAAGGAAAATTAACGTTTTATAACACTACACGTATTATTTTGATCTTAGGTTCTCCTATGGGTATGCGGGCCGTACGATGAAAGTTATTAGTCGGTAGTCGCATGCTCTTCCATTATGTCATCCAAAACAAAATATTTGAGTTGGGTGAAGGAAGTTTTATCATATATAACTCTTCCATTTAATTATGTATATACTGATTATTCAAATTAGGCCAACAAAAATAGGGAGCGTAATACAACCCCTGGAAAAAGTTTGGAATCAACACCTATGATCTATAAAATTTCACCAAAATTTATAAGGTATTCTAAAGAAAATGAATTTATTAAATCGAATTGGTGTATTTACAAAAATATACATTGTTTCTAAAATTTACATGTAAAGGGATCATTTAAATTAGCAGTATTTTTTAAATTATTTAATTTTAACTCACAACACCGTGAGAAAAAAGTATGGAATAATGGAAGTATGAGAATAAATTATGGAATTAAAACTTGTTTATGCAAATTTTAAGTTAGTAGATAACGTTATGACTGCGCATGCTTGAATTCTGAGCGGAGGTATATATAGCACACCAGCATCACTTTCTTTTGTTTGTGTGAATTTTTATGGCGCAAGAGCATATGGACTATACTGCGTCAAATTGCGTCCATATCGTTAGACATCAAAGAAAAATAGCAAGGATAAGTGAGTTAAATTTTCAAGTTAAGAACAGAATAAGTAAATGGCTGGCAGAAAGAAAATCTCAGAGAAAAAGTGCAAAGACGTTTCCTTATTCTCAATCCTCCATTTCAAAAATTTAGAAAAAGTGTAAAGAAACGAAAAGCTTGATCAACGTTCATCGTTTTGCAGGCCTGTTGCAACTTCACTCGTCCGGATCAAACTCTAAAGAAAATATATAAAAGTATGATATTTTCGACGTCAAAACCAATAAAGGATCAATGGAAAAAATATCTAAAGCTAACGTTTGTGATAAAACAGTAAAGGAAAACGTTTGTTATAGGAAAACGTTTATTGGGTATGGATTTTCGCTTTTGTAAGGCCAAGGTTAAACCTAAACTTGCAAAAAACATAAACAGGCTAGATTGAAATGAGCAAAACGAAGGAAAAATTGGACTGGTCTGGGCAGTAGCGCAATGATATTTAGTAATGAGTCAAGAATATGCACTGGTCGTGGTGATGACAGTGGAACATTCGTTTGGCGTCAAAAAGGAGAAACCATGAATGAAGATTATATGAAGTTCTGCAAAAGTTTCCTACATATTTTATAATCTGGAGGGGAGTGTATGTCTTTAGAAGGTCCAAGTAAATTATATATAGTAAATGGAATTGCGATTTCGGGAGCCTTCATGGAGATTTTAAACGCTTTTCTCATTGCAATAATCGAAGACCGCTTTGAGGGTGGGGAATTCGTCTTCGGGCACGCCTCATGGCCTCGTGTCATAGGTCTCGTTTTGTTAAAATCTCTTTTCGGAGGCAAACATAAAGATATTGTACTAGCAGACCTGTAGCCCGGATTTAAACATAATTGAAAATCTGTGGTGGAAACTTAACTTGTCGTAAAGCAGCAACCAACAAATAAAAACATTCAAAATTTCTATTAAGACCGCATGAGACAGAATTGATCGAGTTGACTGCAGAAAACTTGCGAAGCCCATGAAAAATAGAATCCAGGTTGTCATCAAGGCCCGTGGAGAACATACGTGCTACTAATCAAATAAACTTTAATGTGATTCCGTACTTTTTTCCCGTACTTCACATGATTCCATATTTTTTTTTACGGTTTTGTTAGCTAAAATTAAATAATTTAAAAAATACTTCTACTTTAAATAATCCTTTTATATGTAAATTTCAGAAACGATGTATAGATTTGGAAATACACCAATTCGGTTTAATAAATTTATTTTCTTTAGAATGCCTCATCGGTTTTGGTGAAATTTTATAGACCATAAGCGTTGATTCCAAACTTTTTTCCAGGGGTTTTATTATGCTCCCTTTTTTTGTTGGCCTAATTTGTATAATCAGTATATACATAATTAAATGGAAGAGCTATATGATAAAACTTTCGGCCCGCACACCCATAGGAGAACCTAAGATCAAAATAATACGTATAATATTATGAAACGTTAGTTTTCCTTTCGTTCTTTAAATTTTCTCAAAATCAAATTTTGTAAAATTTATATTACAAAATTTCCCTGAAATGAACAATGTTGCTGCCATAGATATTAACCAATAGCTGCTATGAACACTTTTAATAATGATACTTCATTTTAAGGCTGTGTAAAATATCGCCTAAAACGATTAATTTTAAATTTATACCATATGGGATATTAATTCTTTATTAATTTCCCTAGGCGAATTTTATCTGTTAAGTTATTGCAAATTATGATGAAATTCCAGGGGTTGTAGGCAAACCAAGGGGTATGGAAACTGTGGCCATTTGTGTTTGGTGAGGTCTTTTTTGATATTATATTATTATTACATTACAACTATTGATACAATAACTATCTTCCTCTTTCATAAATCATGCACTCTCAAATAAGATAGCCGGCCCATTAACACTTCAGAACTTCTAACACAACTATACAGGGTTTTCACCAAACCTCTATTTGCGAATATTTATTTGGTGACATTTTGGGAAGAAATTTTTCAACCCGAATTTCTCCCAGCTGGGGATTCTCAACAAACAGAAATATAATTTTTAGGTTTTCACACTTTCTTTAGTGCTTTCATTTCCTAAAGGGATCTTATGGCACCCGAGAATGTGTATTTAAACCTTATATAAGTGCCTAAATATTAATTGTTGTGGAATTTTCTTATGAAACCACGTTTCCTTTTGAGTGTACGCATGTAATGTCATGCATTCTATTTCTATACTGAAATAAAAGAACATTTTTTATAAAAAATCAGACGAAATGCATTTCATGGTGTTACTCGATACTGCAATAGACTAATATAATATTAGTATGATGAACTTTACAAAATTAAAAATTATTAACAAACTGGGCTGTAGTTTATCTGCAAGCTAGTTAGTTATAGTTTATATTTCACGTAAACTATAAAAATTTAGCAATTCATTATATACACAAGAGAGTATTAAATTATTACATAAACATTTTTGGAGGGATGGGGGTTTAATCTTTGCTTATTTTTGGGGCAACCGGGGGGGGGGCTGAACTATGCCTGCGTAAGTCTTAAGTAAGCATATTTCGGTTGTATTATTTTCGATGTCTTACGTCGTAAGACATCAATAATAATACAAGGAGAACAGTGGACATTGTTACCAAGTGATAATTGTTCAGCCAGTAGCCAGAAAAATATTTGGAGGCTATAACTTTAATTTTTTATTAGTGATCATTTTTCTTGCTAGTACATATAATGATCACATGGCGTTAGCATGGGAAAGTGAGACTTGTAGGTCTTCTTTGTGAAAAGGGTCGAGAGGAAACAGTCCGGATGTGGGCGGATAAAATTGCAATAACTCTGGTCTGCAAGGTCCAGATTGACATTGCAGAATATTTATGGGAAACATGTATGGAACGGGGAGAAGGGTCACATCGGCCAATCAGGTGTGACCACGGTCTTAAGACTGACCAATTATATCATAGTGGAGAAAGAGTTGGTTGCGTACAGTGGGTAAGAGAGGGCAGATCGAACGAGGCAGAGGAGTAGGAAGGACACACGTGTGTGTGATTTCCGTGCCTCATCAATACGTTGGAACTTAGGGGGTGTGCCTATAGTTGCCTTGTCTGTGATGTCAAGGTATATACTAATCACCTTCAATAAATAGTGTTAGATTGTTTCTTCATTCTTGATATCTACCTCACTCTTCATCATCGACCTTCTAGTTTTCTACATAGAAAACAGGAATAAAGAACCCGCCTCACGAAGAGACGTATATTGCTCAGCTACGAGCCGAGCTGGTGGCAGCACAACGACTACCTGCACACACGCTGTGTGATCGCATATATATACCTGCCCATGACAGTACATAATATTAATAAATTTGTAGCAGCACTTAACAGATGCAAACTAACTGACAGGTACGCAGGGCACATTTCAACCGGCCGAAGTGCTTCCTCACGAGGAAATTTGATCATCAATCGATCTTCTATTCGTCATTGTAGTCAACGTTTGCGAGAGGAGCAGGTTTTAAAACTTTGTCAGACATTTGACAAATTTGAAATTAATGCAGTTATTGCTCATTGGGATGAGAAAATACTCCTTGCATTAATGGGAAAAGAAATTGTCAATAGACTTGCTCTTATTCTCATTTGTAAAGTAATTAATGAACAACCACTAGGAGCTCCACAATTAACACCAGGCACTGGGAAGGTTCAATCTCTTGTCGTATGTCACACTTCGGGGGATTGGAACCTAAAAGATAAAGTACAAGAATTGTGCTGCGATACAACTGCTTCAAACACTGGACGATCAGAAGGTGCTTGCATTTTACTGAAACAGGGACTAGGAAATGAATTATTATATCCACCGTGACGGAATCACATGTATATATGAAATCATTTGGAGCAGAGTGTTTGAGGCCAAGTTGGACGAAAAACTGTCAGCCCAAACGTTCGAATTTTCAATTGGAGCATGATCAAAAATGAATTTTCAGAATCACCAAATCAGAATGGAGGATCAAACTGTTACAGGAAAATTACAAAAGCTAAGGAAAGCTGCAAAGTGATTTAGATGGTCATTCATCGTAACAGTGTTCACAAATATCAATCAGTGAAATATACTGTTAGGAACATTTTCGGATTATTCAAACCCATGGCGTTTTAGAACATTTAACGAACAAAATATCCAGATTCGTCTTAAAATAAAGTTCGATGTATAGTAAGTGTTTTGCTGTGTGTTGTGGCTGTGGAAATTCAAGGAAAAATGAAATATGGATGTAGTCGATATATGGAAGTTATTCTTTATATGTATACATACATTGCTAATTTTGAAATTTAATATATGTTTATTTATATAAATTTATGTAAATATGTTCTTCATATTTAATTTTATTTTAATTTTAAACGATATTAATGACAGACTTTAAGGTGAAAATATATTGCATTGTGCTAAACTAGCTGCAATTGTTTGCTCAAGTAGGTATTTTAAAAGTATGGGCATGGCTTGAGTTTGTTATGATATTCAATATTAGAGAAAATCAGATTTTTCTAAAGGACTGAAGGAGAATCTTAGAATATACATAAAATATGCGAAAGAATGGAAATATGTACTAAATTCATGATAATCGAAGATGTTCTGTACTGATGCAAAAATAAAAACATTGGCTGTACTTTTTGAAACTCTACCTTGAGTGAAACACCAACTATGAAAAATCAAGGGCCCACTTATCCATATACACTTAAAATATTGTGCACTTCCCTCATTTCACCAGGTATATTTCAGTAAATCCAAAAGTATTTACATTCTACGATGTTCTAGGATAGCCAACTTCTATCTTAGGAATTAAGCACTTGTTTATTGCAACTCAAATTAAGCACTTGTTTATTGCAACTCAAATTAAGCACTTGTTTATTGCAACTCAAATTAAGCACTTGTTTATTGCAACTCAAATTAAGCACTTGTTTATTGCACAGTCATTGTTAAATTAATTTGTTTTATCTGACATTAAACGTTTAATCATAGAAAGAATATCATTTCAATGCTAACATAACATGTTATGAGGAAATTAAATATGCAATTAAATTTCAGGCGCAGCAAATTAGAAACGTTTAACATTAGAAAACAAAAATGTTATTCAATCTTTCAACTTCGGCGACGTGATTTTGTTTGTAGTGAGTAGGTAAATAAAGACCTTTTCTGTTCTTTACTGAAAGCACAGGCTAGAAAACAACGCTCACAGACACGATAGCCTATTTAAAATATAATTACTCTTGGGCGAAGGAGAACAAGGAAAAACTATTTCTTATGCTGTCGTGGGGGTTGTCATCGCTGATATTCAGATGAATAATTAATGCAAACCATCTTTTTACTTTCAAATTAACTTTCCCGGCGCAATTTCCTAACTACACGCTAACCCATCTTTAATCACGTTGAGAGAGAAATACACCTTTTCTAGTAGCAGGTTTCAAATCCTTTCTTTTCTATATATTTTAAGACGCTTTCGATGTAACGAACATTCTTCGGCAAAAGGTCGTTGCTGTAAACACCGAAGTCACTCAAAATTTATTTCGAAAATTTCGAAAATATTTTCTCAAACTGACATTAAACTAAGTGCCTAAGTATGTCAATGGAAAACGAGAAGGAAGAATGTCTGTTGGCGAGCTTACAGGCGAGCGCATAGCCATAGGTACGACCTCATCCACTGAGCTTTAAAGTCGGTAGAAGTTTAGTTGAACGTGGACAAGTATTAAAAATATAGCTGCTGTTAGGGGAAAAAACACGAGTTAAACTGAACCCAGAAATTTCACGTATAATGCTTTAATAGCCGAAATATGTTACGCTGTCATATTAAGACACTAAAGGAGAATGATGTAATGTCAGTTTTTAAGTCCTTGTAAGTTACAAGAGAAATTCATTGCCATTAGATGGAAATTAAAATGCATTCCCTGTACTTCAATTTAACAGAACACGGTGGCACACAAGCCCGAGGGCGTCTGATAACTGAGAACTAGCATTAGTGTCATCAATGTACTTTCCATGTTAGTTCCAATTAGGGCGCACGGTGTATCCACAATGGATGGATCACGCTTATTATCTGGTTTAGCGCCAGATAATTGGAGTTGGTTTCAGCACAGGTGGCGCGCGGAGCTTTTTGCTGCGGTTCGGGTCTTGGGGGAGTTGGTTCCTTCTCGTACGACTATGTCTGAGGCTTGACTTTGTCCGAGTACACGGGACGTTGTCTACACTGCTGGATTGTAGTGGATTGATGTTTGTGCCCGCTATTCTAGGATTGGGACCCGCCTTCCTTCTCAGAGTAGTCTATTTCTCCGGGATTGTGTGGGTATCACTTTTTCCTTTCCAGGCTGTTTGGCCACAGTCTCTGCTCCTGTGCCACGTCATTAGCTTTGGAGAAGCTTTTGTTTGCCTGCGGGTCGGACACCGGCTAGACGCTTGGATGAGGTAGATGCCGCTCCTTTCACTCTGGTTTCTGGGCCGGCTCGTGCCTGTTTCTGTCTATTTCAACCACTCTCCAGGGTGGATTGGTCATGGATTGGTTTACGGTGGATGTTGAATGACGGCACCAGTGTGCCCGATTTGTCCTTGTACGCCAGTACTCATCGATAATCCCCCCCCTCACCCATTGGCTGGCAAGATCACAGTGCCGCACTTCCCATTAAAATCATGCACAATCTTATCTTATTTTATCTTAACGCTAGATATTCAACAAGTATTCACTTACGGCCTCGATACCGTTCCATAAACACAGTAAACTACTCATTCATTCATTGATAGAAAGTTCCTAATGTAGGTTGAATCCAACGGCTATTCAGAAACATTATCTGAGTTGGTATTTGATTAGCAGATCAATTCACGATGGTGATAAACATACGCTGAATTCTTGGTGGTCGTTAAAACGCTGAGGTCTAGAGGATATAAATTTCTGACATCCATGACGTCAGCTGCAAACCCATGAGTCTATTTTGAAAAAAAGCGAGGGGTTTCTGGTAAAAATAAGGGGGTTTTAGTTGAAAATTTCTTTCCCCTCATAAAGAATTTGATTTTATAGTCCGAAATTTTTCATATGGAGTGTTAGCCTTGGGGTTTCACCACAAACCCCACATTCCTTCTTGCGTATGGTCTTGGTCACGTGCATACGTGGGTCTTCAGTATAATAAATTATATCGGAATAGTTCATTTTTGTTATTTGCTTGTGGGGAGGGTAAAGTTAAATTTTTCTTCGGGACACAGAAAAATTGTATAAGCACAGGTAAACCTCCGTCCAAAGAGAGCTAACACTTGATAATAGAAGTAATTTCCCAAATTCTATTATATGAGAAATGCATAACAAATTTTATTCTATAATTGAAATTAATATGTTTTTGAAATACAATATTAGTTTTTCGTAAAGCTTGTTTCATATTCAGAAATCGATGAAGATATGCTTTTTGTTTGATGAAAAACATAAGTGTTTGAGGATAAAAAATAACTGTTTTCCAAACAAACTCACACTAAAATTTTAGAAAGTTCAAAAGCAATTTGCAATTTAACTGAACGTTTCTTAAATTACCGAATATTTTTTATTCTAACTTATGGATAGATGCAACGTTTAACCAAAATTCCTGTTTGTGTTTATTTTTATTAAAAAAAGTAGTTGGGCCCAGCTAAATGCATCTACACACTGAAAATCAAAAAATTGCAAAAAACCTGAAAGTTTACTATATTGGCGTAATCAGAAAGTTCATAAGGAAGAATTGCAGAATTATAAGTGGAATTCACAGCTACAACTCCATCTCTTTATCCATGTATATGCAAAATTGTGTCATACTAGGGGGGCCCGACCCCATATTCTCTTTCCTGCATACGTCCCTGATGTGACGCTCACTAAAGTGGAAAATGACTTTTCATCACAACCTGGGATTCTGCGTTCAATAACGGAACTGGAAGCGACTTTTTCCATAAAAAAATATAGTTTGGCCCTTTCAGATGCGGCAGCACACTAAAAAAGGAAAAACGTTTAAGAGCTTGTCGTTTGATAATCATTAACAAGAAGAGTAGCTCTTCATCACTATAAAAGGTTCCGCATTCGATCCGAGAAGTGCAAAAGTACTCTGCTTAATTTTTTCTCTGTAAAAAATTGTGTTACTTCACCAGGAGAAGACGTACATCGAAGAAAAAGGAAGAAACCTTTAACAACGGATAGAGCTGTAGGTCATTCAACAGAAGAGGAATGTGTTGTTGCTGTATGGCAGAGGGTTTCAAAGTGTGTGTCGCTGCTCGTCGAGAAAAATTGACGTTGACAATAACTTTTTCCACCATATTATGAAAAAATGGTTACGATATACGATTTGAGCGGCTTTCAATAGATGTTGAACCCGAAATTGCTTCTGGTCTGTCTGCTTGTGTGTGTATGCAATAAAAAGGGTAAGGTAAAGTTCTTCTCAAATGCAATAATGGTGGCTGTTGTTAACATTGAAAACCTACCGAGTTACTTGAGAATTAGAGAGTGACGAATTAGAGAGTGGAGGATTATCGAGTTGCGAATTAGAGAGTTGCGAATTAGTGTTAATTGAAACTCGCTAAATTTAAATATCGAAACATCGGCGATTTTCTCTCACTTCCTTGTTGTACATTTGGGAGCTATCGACAATTTATGAGAGGCGATGGGAACTGTGAGCAAAAACTGTTTAAAAAATCCCTGCGATGTATAGAACATTTTTCTCTATATGTAAATAACTTTTTCACCTAACAACCACGAGGATTCAAAGAAACGTCGATATGTAGAGAGAGATTTTCAGTGTGCAGAAATTTTATTTATTAAAATTCTACTAAACATTGATTGTTTATACGGATTGTCTGACAACAGGAGCGTAACATCATTACAAATTGTTAAAAAATAAAATTTTTAAAGCCAGAAAATATTAAGGTAAGTTGAACACAATTGTGTAGCGTGGGGTTGCCGCCGGAACTAAATCTTCGTGATCAAAATTTTTAGGGGAGCGAAATTTCAATATTAAACTCGTGGTAGGATGTACTGGATGGTTTTAGCTGGTACAATACTTAACTTGACCCGGGCGCTGGCAACACACGCTACACCGCTCAGTAAGTATTAAAAGTAGTAGAAATACAAGTCGCATTAATTTTTCTATTTCCACCAACATTCATCTATCGATATGTAATAATGCTGAGATAAATGTAAGGAAAGTGATTGAACATAAAAATCTAAGTTGGCTAAAGCTTCCAGAAAAATTTTCGTACGTAAATAGCGACGTTACAAACAGTAATATTATAATATCTGTCCGCTGTGGTATAAAACAAAATAGAAGGCAATCATGCCAACCAAAACGATTAGGTAGTAAAAATTTTAAAAACAGTGGGCTGAATTATATTTTCCTAGGAGTGGTCTTAACTCCGTTATTCAGAAGAACGTATCTAAATTTAATATGTAATTGGAAGTTGGAATTGTAAACGTTAAAATTTAAGAAACGTATCTGTATTTCGTCTTCTTTTTTAATAAAATGAAAGATATAACTTAATAAAATGAAATATATATCTTAATAAAATGAAATATACATCTCAATAAAATGGAAGATATATTTTATATTATTAATAATATAAAATCCGTCTTAATAAAATAAAAGATAATCTAATCTCCTTACAATTTTATTTTAATAACTTATTTCAATATTTATTGACTTCTGGCTTTAGTACTGAGCTGAGGTAAATTGAGCCATAAAAAATTGTAATTTAATTTTAAATATACTACCAATTTTAATTAAAATAACCGTGTGAGTCCGTTATAGGATGTAATCAAAATATATTAATTATTTTCTTATTTTACTTTGATTTTAATTAAGCTTTTATAATTTTCAAGGTATCTTCTCGTTAAAAAAGTACTTTGCCCTACATCTACTTTCTTCAAAACCTTGTAATCTCCTCACGTTTAACTTGGAAGCGATCATAAAATTTCATATCTAAGTTTATGTTTTGTGTACTTCAGTTTCCTAAAAGATGAAGGTATAAGATTATAAATAAATACGCCGGTCACGTACTTGTGTTCATTGTTTCGTGAAATTTGTTTGAAGTTGTTTTTTGAAGATAAACCCATTTTTCACTCGGCGAATATCCCAAAGTGTTGAACTTTCTGCTTAAGTAGTAATTAAATTTGTGAAGAAACTAGGAGTTTGGCATTAATTTCTATTTTGAGCATTTAGTTGGACATTGAACCGGAATTTTAATTTTTAGTCGAAATTGAAGTTTAAAGAAAGATTAGAGTTTTCTCCAGACACTAATTTTGAGAAAGGTTGTTTAAACTTATTAAACATTCATAGCTCCATCTTGCAAGAAATCTGGGGAAATTGTTCGCCGAATGTAATTTCGTACCGTTCACCGTGCAGTTATAAATACTGCATATCAGACTTCGTAATAGCATACGATATGCAATATTTATGCGTTATATATATGTTGCGTACGTTATTGCACGTATGCTCTTTCTCCCAAATGAACGGGATTCCAATATTCTAGCTTAATTTTCGAGGACGGGGGAACAACGAAAAAATTTTTTCTTATAGAATTTTAAATAAATGGTTATAGTTATTTTTTAAGAAATATTTCAGCGTTACTACTTTTGCACTTTTCTGTTCTATTAAACACAATTAAGGATTGCTTTTGAACCATCACTGCAATAATGCTGCAAAGACTGCAAAGATAGGGTTCGTAGGTCCTTAAAATTCCCTACTTTTCAGTAAACGATTTTCGGTCCTTTAAAGCCCTCATTTTCACTCCAAATGTGCAAAATCCTTAGAAGTCCCTAATTTTTTCTCTTTTTTCATGCACAGTCATCTATGGTGCGTTTTAGTTTCAATTTTTTTTAATGTCATTCTTCTTACAGTGTGCATCAACATAAAGAAGAAACATGAAATTCACATTCATTCGATTCTCATTTGCTGATATGTCCTTAATTTTTTTCTATTTCTAGTCCTTAAGGGTCCTTCAATTCAATGTAAGGGAATGAGTACGAACCGAACGAGTGCAAGCTAAAAGTCAACTGAATGCCAAGCAAAAGGTGCCAGGTTATATACAGCATGCCCCAACAAAGGTGCGATATACCAGGGCCCTAGCCAGGGGTACCGGAGTAGAGGGTTAGTCAGCTGAGTGCGATGAATAGAAAACGAAAGGAAATTTTATTAAATATTATTTTCTTCATGAAATTAAAACTAATTCTTTTATTAGGCATATCACATTATCCTCTCAGCAATCAGACATTGTATTTCGTGTTTCTGATAGTTTTGATGACTAAATAATTCCTGCAGTATAACTCATAACTGTCTATTAATGACAAGTGATGACAAAATATAACTGTCTATTAATGACAAGTGATGACAAAATATAACCGTCTATTAATGACAAGTGATGACAAATTATAACTGTCTATTAATGACAAGTGATGACAAATTATAACCGTCTATTAATGACAAGTGATGACAAATTATAACTGTCTATTAATGACAAGTGATAACAAGTGATGACAAATTATAATTGTGTATTTTGGACAGTATTTTGGCACAAAATATTAGCGAGTGTTGACAAAAAGAATGTTGACGTTCAAAGTAAGGAAATGGCTATTGATGTGGATACTGTACATATAAGCAGGTGTAAGAGAGTTGTGTCATTTACATGACTCGTGGTAAAGTGTTGTTCAAGAAGCAGAAGTAGCTGCTGAAGCAGTGGGAATGCAATCTCCATTTTTCGAAAAGCGAAAACCTTCCCTGGGACCTGATCAAGATTTCGGAATTTCCGTAGTCTATCTTGTATTGGATTTTATTTTCAAATATGCACGCGTACGAGAAATATATCCTATACTGTGTGAGAAGGTGTCATCATGTTTGTCAACATGTCACATAATTTGGAACGCGAATTTTCCATTCCTTAAATTTTAAAATTAAATTTTATATTTAATATTTCCGGACACCGGTAAGAGCTGGGGAACCGAAAACCAGATTTCGGATGACAGCCTAACAGAATTTACGGCATATATACATATACCTCGAACAAATCTGATGGGCAAAATATTAAATAACATAACAACCAAGAAATATTTAGCCAAATATCAGATGCGCGAAAAATTAAGGTTTGAAATAGAAATATAAAACTTCTACATATTTTTTTCATAATTTTGAAAAAGAAAAGAGAACTGTTAAATGGATTTTTGAAACCTATACAAATAAAGAGGATGTAGATATGGTTGAAGGCATGGCGATATTTTACATTTATTTATTATTAAGAATATTTTTCTAAAGATTTTATTACATATAAGTTATGAAATAAAGGATTTCAGTTTAGCCCAAAATTTGCGGAGAGCGGAAAATATAATTTTTACTAATAATTTCACAGGCCTTCTCTAAAAAGTCTCTGACATGGCAGCTTAACGGTTTAGTCTCAGGGAGTAAATTACCTGAAGTGACTTGTTAAACTGCCATCTGCGGCAAATGTCCTTTTCGGCTCTTGACAGGAAATAATTGCGTTAAAGAGAGAGTCGAGTTTTTCGAAATAAATCTAGTTAACGAAAAGTTATATCTATATTTTAATGTCAAGACAGTCTCCAGAAACTCTTTACAGCGAAGTGACGAAGTTTAAAATATCATCTGCAGCTGAGTAGAGAGAATAGCAATACGTTAAAAAATTCCTTATACTTCCAACGCCTAAAAACTAATTATTGAGTCATTAACGACGCATTTGTTTGTGATTTTATGGAAATGGTTACCCTGCTGCAAGTTACGTTGACGTCTATAATTTCCATAAAAGCCAAAACCCTGCGTCTAGTGTAACCAAACTTCAGGCTACAGTAGAGAGAAAAGCTACACCCTTCTTCATTATACCATTGGTAGTTAAATGCGGGTTAACGGTACCAAAAGCGAGTGTATTACCATTACGTTCACGATTTTACATTAACACATGGTACATATTACCATTAAGGTAATGATAAGTATTACTACTTCGTTAATGTAAAGTCCTGAAGAAACATTTTTCTGGGGAATCTGAAAATTTTAGCAACTGCAGAAAAATTCCCGGACTGCAGTAGGGAGTTAGCCTGGCGCAGTTTGAATCGCATTATCATTTTTTTCTTCTTTTGCACTGTTAAGTTTGAGCCTCGATTAATGGCATCGTTGGTGAGCACATCATCACTGCAACAACATGGAATGACCTACGTTGGGAACTACAACTAAATATGGCTTCCGAAACAAGATAGGTCTTTACATAAATATGCCTACTGAGGATTTCAACAAGACGTTGAAGAAAAGAAAATCGTTATAATTATTATTAGTATTATGATGTAATTGCACAGTCCATCTTGAATTTGCCAACTGGATATATGCTTTAACATTGGGTAATCACCAAAGGCCAGAGGGATCAAAGGTATTTTCGTAAGAAGTGGGTAGCTCTAAGTAAGGCGGCCTTTTGGAGCTGGTGTGTTGTAATTTTGTCATTTATTTCCTATTGCTTTGATTATGTTTGCATTCGATCTATTGTTCTTCACTACTTGACGTAACTGCATCCAATGCTCTTATTGCTATGGCGATGACAGTTTCTTTCTTTTGCCATAATTTTTCGATTTCAATTTGATGATCTTTGCACGGTGATTTGGAAAAATTCTTTATCCTGAATACTTTGGTCATCAGCAACAGCCACTTCTCTTATCTAAACTTACTTCTTTTTCACTATTGTTAAGTCTAGTGTATTATGCGCAAGTTGCTTGTTAATTTGGACACAGAAATCCCATAGAAGCTGGACTTGGTTATTTGCAATAGTCCTAACAACTTTGTGTTCCCACCAGTGCTTGTTGACTGTTATATCATTGATATTAATATTATTATTATTTTGTATTTGTTGTACTTGCTCTTGGCGGTAAAGATTTGAGACGGGCAGTGCCAAGTATTCAAGGCTTCCTTTTGTAGGTTATCCTAATGCTGTGTATGGTATCTTCCTGACTTTTCGGCATGTATTCGAAATTGTTGCCTTTTGGAACTCAATGCAAATTTTGGAGTCACTTTCAAGTGTTTCCAGGCTTCTGCGCAGTGTGGTTGGTATTAGATCTGCGTCTGACAAAATATTAAATACAAGGTCAACTGTTTTCATCTGCCACATGTCTTTGATTTCATATTTGAAGTCTTGATATTGTTGTTAGTATATTTAAAAGAAATGTAAATAACTGTTGTGTAAACCGAAATATTTCAAGCCATTTATAATCAAAAACGACGTTAAAAACTAAATTCAGTGTTGTTAAAGAAAACGATTAATGATGAACATGTCAAGACCAGACAAAAGAAATGAAACACTTTTATACTCATGGTCATAATTCTTCTTGAAACTGATTTAATGGTAAATTTACATGGCTTTGAAATCGGCACAAAACGACTTTTTAACTGCGGCATTTTACTTTAATTTTAATCATTTAGAAGCATCTGAGATGTTCCAAAAAAAAGAAAAAAAGCAGAACTCTAATCGAAATAATCCACGCCCAGTTTTGTTCCCCAGGCGACAGAACCCCATTGAGAAGTACCACGATCGGCAAAAAATCGCTCCCGCTATTTTTAGGCAAGACCTTCTCTGGAGTTACGAAAAAATTAGGAGGAACAAATTAAAATTTCCATTGATTTTAAACGAAATACGTCTTCAGTTTAGTAACGTGATGAGATATTTCATATAAAATAATGATAAATAATGTTAATATATATCATATTAAAATAAGACGTTAGCCAAGATTTTGGGTTCTTACTTTCAGTTGTGTCGATATATGTTTAAAGGTAGCTTTCGAATTAAATATAACAAATGGGGCCTTCATTTCGAAAATAAAAACGAACCGTAAATGTTTTCGAACCCTGTCGTTACACAGTTGAATTTTAAATTCGGTACTTATATCCATGTATCATAAACCAATATGACGTGAGCAAGTTGGGATATAAACAATATAATTAGATAACAATAATATTAATGGTTCCTTTAATTATACGTTTGCATCAAAATATGAAAACGCTATTTTCCCAAGGTGTAAACCTATGAGACAGGAAGCATAAGCCAGACATAAGGAAGGAAACAAAAAGGGAAAAGTTAATAGAAGACTCTAATAATGGTAGGGGTGCGTGTTCTAGACAGAGAATAGAACTATCAATTACAAAGAATATGAAATATAGAAAAAACTAAGGCGAGAAGAATGGAAAGACCAAGACTCACGACAGGAGTGCAAGTCTATAAGAATACGGATGGCCATGGTTTGGCAAGCGATACCAGAATCAAAAGAAGATAGGAATGCCAATGTCGCTTCCGTAACTCCGAATAGGAAAATGATGATAATGAAGAAGGAAAAATAAAAAAAGAGGAAAAGGAAAACTTTATCCTATAGGATTATACACAAGATTCCCAAAACGTGTTTTTTATAAGAACAATAACGTTCTCTTAACATGTTTTATTTAAATATTTTTTTTTAAATTGAGGTTAAGGGTTAACCATAAACTCCTTCCCTACATACAAAAATGCTATTATGTATGATATTTATATTACGAGAGGGGGAGGTGTAATATTAAAGGAAAAATTAAGTGCACATAGTTCAAACCAGAGAAAGCAAAAAATTATAGCTGGTTATTGTTTCATTTTGTCACACAAATTTCGAAACGAAGACCTTTATATAATATATAGCTCCACAATGTTACCACTTTTAATGTAAATATTTGCGGTGTTTTATTTGTTTAGGCTCTGCTAGCTTTGTGGGGTACTTCCATATCTTTAACATTTATAATACGATAGAAATTCGTAATAACGATCAATCATGTTCTGTAAACATTCTTTTAAAAGCTTATCTATGTAAATATCATTTTAAGATTGGCAGGTAAAAGGACTAGAATTATGGGAAAAAAATAGCTTTAGAAATGTGTAGTCTTAGAAAATTTTTAAAAAAATGTCTCACATGCAAGATCGCAAAACCAAAAAGTCCCGAACAAACATAAAACAAAACGAGTAATCATCAATACAGTAACGTAAAGAAAGTTGACATATTGAGAACACACAATAAAAAGAAGAAAAATACAAGCTATTCTAATTAGCAAAGAAGGGAAAACATTATGAGGAAAAAACCTAGAGATTAATAAAACAGAAGGGTGAATAAGCGATTGTGAGGCTTGGAGCCGGCTGAGCATACAACTCAATATCCATGCAAGCGAAGACAGGAAAATGTGGTCTCTGCTGATCTGTAAGCTCAGAATACGGAATCATCCCACGAAGGAAAAAGAAGGTAAAGGTAAAAAATAGATTAAGAAAATGAAGAAGAAAGGTAGGATGTGGCAGGAATTATTTATTTACCGCCTAACGTTCTGCAGCAGAATGTCTTCAGAAAATCCGGCTAACAAATTTGATCGCATCGGTAGATACTGCTGGCTGCACTAAAATGAATATTAGAAGACATTTTTCAATCTACACGTCTGTAGTATCTGAGTATTATCTATAATGGAGGAATTTTGTCTGAAGTGATTCTTGATCTTTAACCTCATTGATTTCATTTTAATTCGTATCTCTATTTTGAAATTATTCTATAATGTTCAGATATAGAAAATTCAGGTAAGGATTGTTATTTAGAAGAGTTTAGAAATAAAAATGCAATAGAATCGTTATAATCCGGGATAAAGGGGCAGATGCGATTTTGGATAAGCAAAATTTTAAGTAATCCACAGAATCAATTTTCCGTATAATGATGCAAGAAGTCTACAATATTTATTGAAAAGTTAATTTTATATTATAGTAACAGTTTATTATAAGCACTATGTGAACATATACATTATATGCAAGAGTTTATTTGGATATGAACTGCTTTAAAATCAATCCAATATCTTTGTCTATGCGGTATCCAACTGCCACAAGCGGATTACATTTATTATTTAGGTGTTTACATGAGACAAGCTTTTAAGTATGTACAATCCAAATCCCAAGAAATAGAACAAAAGGGCTACCTTAACAAAACTTGTTCCTGCACATTTCTTTCCATGTATCCAAAACAATTGAATAATGGAATCTACTCAGAAAATGATGACATATTTGGCAAGAAAGAAAAACTGTGTAAAGATACTTTCTCAAAACTTAAAGCATTTCAAAATCCATTTCACTTTTTATATTGTTTTGCAAAATAAGTATATTTTATTAATTGTGGATAAGTTTTATTATTAATGTGAAAAAAGTGATTGCACATCGCTCAGCAACTGGAATAAGAAAGCTTCACATGTGTAAAGCTTGATATTCGAAAAGCTCTTCGTTATTTTTTCTGTTCGCAATGGGTCATCAGCCTGAGATTTCTCTAACTATAAAATATGCTATTATGCCTCTGTTTAAACGTGGAAAAAACCAGCAGTGTAATGCAGAAGAATTGCATGCTTCTCTGTCTGATAGAATATAAAAATAATAATAACCTAATGGAATATAAAAATAAGGATAGATTTAAAAATAAACATAGCCATTGCGAAAGAAGGCTTTTTACAACTGTCAGATATGAACGCAAGTTAGAGAGAATTTTCCGGAAAAAAACTATTTAAAACTGTTTCTTACATGAACAACTTTTGAAACAAATGTAGCATATTCACGTATTAAAGTCAACCATGTCAAAACTAATATGAAGGAATATTGTACTAGTATTGTATTGATTATTATGAAGGAAAAGGTCCAAGAACTCATGCCTATCAACGAAAGAGAAGTAATTGCTGCATTAAAGAGTGCATGGGAAAATATCAACATGGATGAATGTAAAAAAGTGGTAGAATCGATGGAACAAAAGATATGAGATGTATTTCGAGGACAGAGTGCTGCAAAAAATTATTAATTATTTTAAATTTGTTCAGTGAATTTTTTCTAAAAATTAGCTATTCGGATATACGCACATCTTTTACCTCCCCAAAAGGACTTAATTTTTTATAATAATTCCATTTTGCTGCCCTAAAATTTACCATTCAGGGCAAATGCCCCGTTCGCCCTCTTAGATTTGGCCCTGGAGGCACGTAGATTGGATCAAAAACAGTTCTTTACTCCCAAATACTTGCCCATCTCTGGTTTATTCGCTAAAAGTTGTCTATCATGACAATTTTGTTTACAAACAATACGAATTTAAATGTCGATGTAAAATATTAATCTAAATTTTAAACGCACATCTTTTTAATTTGTTACTGTTTTAAATTATTTGAAATATTAATGTTTATGGTTTTATAAAAATTAAAAAAACGTTTACTAATTATTCTTATGCATAAATTTTTGGGTTATTTACTGATACTTGATGCAGAATGAAAGTCCAAAAGTTTCCATACTAACGTAAGAAGATCACTCACTGTATGACGTAATTTCTATATTATTGGCTAGGGGAAGTAAAATTCGCATGTGCGTTGGCTTTCAAAGTAAAATTACCGAATAAACGCTCAAAAACATTTATTTCACCCCTTTTCGAAAACAAGATTTCTTCAATTTGTTTCAACCTCCTCCTAAAAGGTATTAACAAATGAAAACGGTGTGACATTGGTTAAATTTTAGGCCTTAGTAACTAGAAAAGTATGAATTTCTGAGCATTTTTGCATTAACATTTTTTTTTTTTGCTTAGCATTTTGCATCGCGCTGTGCAGAATTTATGCGGCCTTGACAGGACACCCGATATATATGTGTATATGAGATTGTAAAATTTATTTAAACTTCCTATGTTACCTATTTTTAATAACAATTTTTCTTTTTCTAGGATATGAAATTATTCTAATTTTTTAGGTTTTGGTTATGCAAATTGTGTATTGCATCGGTATAGTGTACTGTATAATGCATGTGTACATGCATGGATATGTATTGTAAAAGCAAATAATTAAAGATTTATTATTATGATATTTATTATTTTATGTCCGTCTATATGTATCTATCATACGTGTTGGCTTCTTTCTTAAGGCCAGTGTACACTAGTATGTCAACGTGAACACTTTGGCGGAAAACTAAATTATCTCTTAAAATAATTATAACACTAATAAATACAAAATAAATGCAGCTGGATATTTCCATTAAATGCAGATTGGATAATCCGGATTCTACTGAACAACGTATTATACGTCGTTCAGTATTATAGTATATACAGTAGTTTATATATAGTATATATAAACGTATTATAATATTATATGCCAAAAAAGCCTGCAGTTTTGGATCTAAGCTTTACCGTTACTGTCCGAATTTCTGTACACTTGCTTATCGTCCACATTACACCTTATTGACATGAGTAAAATGAAATGTGGAGAACAAGACTTAATAGTAGTCATTAAATCCACCACAACCATGTTAAATATCAGTCATGAAATTCCTTGAGTTGAAAAGCATTTTCAAACAACCCGAAACGAAATTATACTTGAAATGACGCAAATATTTGTTATTTTTACCCGATCTGCCTGTGAGAGAGGGAGTGAGAGAGATTATTATACAACGTAGTTTTTCGTCACGAAAGCCTCTGCTTGCACACAAATAAAAAAAAATTTAAATTTGAGTGCGTTTCATAGTGACAACCATAATTATTGGAGATTTTCCTGTCATCGACCAAATATTTATCCAGGCAGAGAGTCATGAACATATTCAAATACTTTTGTTGTTTCATAATTCAAACAGTGTTGCTACGGAAACGAATATTTTAAAGAAACAAACAGAGAAAGTAATTTTTATACGTTTCAAAGAATCGTCTGGAACTTCTAAATTTTTTTTTGTGAAATTAAAAAAACGTTCCTCAGAGAGATCCCCAGAAAAAAATTATAATTATTAGCAAAGGATTTTTAGAATAAATATTAAAAAACAATATATTCCAGTTTTATCCCACTTTATCTAAAAATTTTTATAAAGAAATTGTCTTGCAAGCATGTTACATTTATAAGTAAAGACAACGTTATAAGTTCAAGTAAGGTTGTTAAAACGTTTTATTTCAACGTCAGTTTCTGGCGGTCTTGGTCGTCATTTTCAGGAATACAAAAAAAAAAAAATAGTATTAGAAAACTGGAGATGCTGTTATTGCGTGACTAGTGTGTTGACAGTTGTGGATGAATAATTAATGTGAAAATTTTATTAGACATTTCCAGCCTTGATTAAAAGTAGGAGTAGATTTTGGTCCATTAACTATAATAGAAGAATTAATATTAATATGCAACGCTTATAAAAAATCTAATTAATATATTGATCATAGTTGACAGATAATTGTAATTGTGTGTTTTTTGAATTATCTGTCAATTATATGAAACAACCTGTCAACCAAGATCAATACATGAATTAAATTTTTTAGAAGCAGTCCATATCACTCAGAATTCTTCTATCATAGTCAATGAGCCAAATCTACTCCCACTTTCGGTCAAGATTGGAAACGTTTAATAAAATTTTCGCATTAATTATTCATCCACAACTGGCAACACAACAGCAACGCAATAACATTTCCAATTATCTGATATTTATTTCTCCATTTTTTATTCCGTAAGAAAGACGATTAAATCCGGCAGGAACGAACGTTGAAATAAAGCATTTTAACACCCTTGCTTACGCTTATAACGTTGTTCTTTGCTTATAAATCTAATCTGCGTAATGCTGCGTCAAATTATCTTACGTAGCATGTTTCATGTTCATGGTCGTAAGTATTTATGTTCGCAATATAAACTATTGTAAGAGCTGTAGATTGTATGGGACAAAGACATGTGTATTGGCAACCAGAGACAAGGGGTGGATGAGAATGTGGGAAAGAAAAAACTTCGGAAAATATTCGGAACAGTTAATGAAAATGGCGTATAAAGAATTAAGAAGAACAGGGAGTTTCCTCATTTATTTTGCGACTATGAGCTTGCGAGAGAAATTAGGTAAAATCACAGATGGTTCTTACATGTAGAAAGGATGGAAGAACATACACTGCTCAAAAATATTAAAGGATATTGAAGTTTTTGATAGATATTGCAAATATATTACGAGTTTTGGTGGCTGATGATATATTATCTACAGACATAGTGTGCCATAAGAAATGACGTCACATATGAAAGAAAAATGCATTTTATTGAGGCTTTTTGGTAGAAAATGAAAAATATACAATTTGTGTTATTGAGAAAAACAATCAAAAACGTGATTTATTTAGTTGAAAATACATTTCAATAGGGAACATGGGTTTCCCTGACTAACAGCAACGTTGAACATCTGTTAAGCACGGAGTCTATCAGATTGTTAATAAGGTACTAGGGCATTCCGTCCCACTCCTCCTGAAGCGCTCTATCCAGCTGTGAAACTGTTTGTGGGAGACATGGGCGGGAAACACCCCTTTTGCCTAGCATCTCCCAAACATGTTCTATTTAATTCATGTCGGGAGAACATACTGGCCAAGCCATTCGTATGATTCCTACGTAGTAGAGGAAATCGTCCACCAGCGAGGCACCATGTGGCCTGCAGTTATCCTCCACTAACACAAAATTATCTCCGATCGCTCAAGCTTAAGGGACTACAAGAAAAGTGTAATAATCTCATCTCTATACCGCAGCGCCGTCAGAGTTCCATTTCTAATGAAATGGACATTAGTCCGACCATTAATGGTCACTCCACCTCCTCCAAATCTGACACTTTCTTGCACGAATGCAGGATTGTTTCGAGTCACACGTTCTCTCCATATGAAAATGCGCCTATTATCAGGATGAATTTCAAAACGGGACTCGTCACAGAAGAGGACATTGCTATATTCATGCCTTCTCCAATTGACATGCTCTCCTGCCCACTGTCTGCGGGCAGTATGGTGACGTGCTGTTAATTGAACACATACCATAAGTGTACGAGCATACAGATCTACAGCGTGAAGTCAGTTTCAGATTGTTTCACTTGATACTGTGGTGCCAGTAGCCGAGCGAAGGTGTTGTTGTCGGAGAAGAGTGGGATTCAGCGTTCGGTTTCTGGTCCCCGTCAACTTTAAATATCTGTCCTCATTTGATGTTATTTCTCATCTACGCCCTTGGTCTGGTCTTCGCCATTCATTTCCAGTCTCCAAAAAACGATTCCAGATCTTGGAAATTACACATTGTGATATTTCCATGGAATACGCAACTACGACTTGTGTTTGAACCACTTCTAAGCGACCAATGATCTTCCAGACTTCAGATTCAACTCTGCTGCCCTCCCCTCCGCTCTTTTCCGTTTAAGCCTAACTTTGTTCACACCTTGTTCGCTGTATCGTTATTCCGTCTGCATCCCAATGTATATCCCCCAATTTTTTATCATTTTCATAAATTTTATTCGTTTTAATTCGGCTCGTTTTTTGCTCCTGAAATGTCGTGAGGCGTGGAATTTTTTTAGCTTAAGCTACTTTCCATACAGAAACATTCCATTGCTGAAGGACCACGTGCTTGGAGCCTCCCTTGAAAAAGTTCCTACACGTGGTGTCACTTTTTTCATTTTCCATTTATTATGCTATGTTTGTCGAATTCTCTCCGTTTCTTATCTCAAATTGTTGGTTTTTAATCACTTAACGGTAATTTTGTGTTTCTCATGAAGTTGTTAAACTTATTGGTAGTGAAAAGTTTTACTAATTTATTGTTATTCTGTTTTTATTTTTTATTTTTAATGTTTTTACTGTGTTTCTGCTATCTCTATTTCTGTCAATTTCCTGTCATTTCAATTTTATATAATTTAATTACATTTCTAAAAATACTGTTTTCATCATAAAAAATGCAATTGCAGCTTTTGCGCAGTCACCTTTTATGAATTGCTTATGCTTCTTTTCATTTAATTTATTTAAATTTATTAATTGCTTATATTTCTTTTCATTTAATTTATTTAATTTTTTAATTCCTTTAATATATAAGTATGCATATATATTTTTTTGTTATTTATGTTTCCTTATTATTAATTTACTATATATATATATATGCTAGTGTCAATTATTATTAACGGTTATACCCACTTTTTTAAAGAATTTTTTGTATGGCAAAAATATTCTAATAATCGCCCAATTAACAATGAAGGTGAAATGGCCGTAATTTATAATGTCTAGATAATTAGAAAAAAATCATTCAACTGTTTATCGTTTCTCTCAATTTTCAGAATTTGCACTAATTATATTAATTATAACAGGTTAGTTGCAGTTTATATTTTTCACAAATATCACCTTCATTTTTCTGATTCAGTTAAATCACGAATGACAATATTACTGTTTTGTAATGAATACTATAAAATCATATTTATTTCTCATGTAATAACTACTGTATTTAAAACAAAAACCATCTACAAATATAGTTATATTTCGTAGACCCAGGAAGAATATCATTGACAATAATTGCATTTTTATAACAAAATTACCAACAAATGGTTGGTACATAAAGGTCTCCGGAGCAATATTTTTATAGTAGATAAATAAAACACAATACTGTCGAAGTTAGAAATTACACAATTTAATGTCGTGACAGCTGTTTCAGTAGCTTCTTGATACTTTTTTCAAACAAAATATACAAACCAAAAAAACTGTTGATTGGTAATGATGGTCACGGTTTTCATTATACGAGTTACAAGTAATGCTTCGGAGAAAAATAACCGTTTTTCACTGGGATAGGAGAAACATCTCTGGATACAACGCCGATCCACGAGACGGCGGAAATGTTCAGAAAAGTAGTCAAAATTAAACTGATGAGGATTTTAAATACAGTTAATGGGGCAACAGTTTTTTGTAGCATTCCGCAAAAAATATGCTTTCACTAGGATCGTTGATAGCTCCATTGCCCATTTGAAATATGTGGAATTCTTCAAAAAAATTAGGGTCAGACGGAAAGTGAACTCGTTCAATTATTCGGGCATTATGGAAGGAGAAACAATGGTTTTGATTCCAACAGTGCTGGGTGATAGAAGATTTAAGTAATTCTTGTTTTCGTACATAATTTTCGTGTTTCTTGACCCTAAATCGCAGTGCCTTTCGTGTCTGGCCCACATAACATTTTTCGCAGTCTTGACAAACAATCTTGTAAATACCGGAGTTGTTAAAATCCGGAATGGGATCTTTAAGCTAGGAAATTCCAATTTTGCTGATGGGGATGAAGAGAACCCGGAAACTAAAAACCCGTAGGATGGAAGCGATGTTGGATGCTACCCCAGGTTCAAACGGGATGTACACTGTCTCTTTTTGAGGCGAGGAGTCCTGCGAAACCGTCGAAGATTGTAAGATGCATTTATTTTTGAGTTTGTTGATCGTTTGGTCAATAACAGAAGAACTGAGTCCACGGTGAATGGCAATTACTTTTAGATGGACTAGATATTTTATATTTTTATAACTAGTGAGGAGATTATCCAGAAAAGTATTTAGAAATTATTTAAAAGTTATTTAGGAAGTAGAAACTGCATTGGAAGGCGTTCACATATACTATTCAAATAACGGCTAGAAGTGAGCTATACATGGAAAGGGAAGGGAAAAATAAATGTTATTCTAAGTAATTACATTTATTAGACAGAATGGTTCATTTAATAGTGGTCTATCCAATTATCTATTATAACAATTAAATATCAACACGTAAAAAAACTAAATATAAATGTCTAGAATTATTAAACAAATTCATGCCTGCGTCTCTCTCTCTCTCTGTGTGTGTGTGTAAGCATATGCACATATGTGGCATACATATATGCACCACAGGCGTCCTCTGCCAAGAATACCGGCACTCGTCAGAGCGTCGCTTAGAATCAGCCCCGCGGCCACTTAGTATTAGGACGACACAACGAGTCCCACCTTAGTGCATGACTTCGTCTGTGGTGACCGAAGTCCGGATTCTTCGTTAAACTGTAGGTTCAGCTTGACAATCCGTCTGGCCAGCGTGGTGAGAGTAAGGCTGCTTCCTCTGTATTTCTTTCACCGCACTACATGTAAGTGTCATAACAAGGAGACCTCCATCCTGCATTGGATTGAAAGCAGTTGCTGATGAGTATACACACACACACACACACACACACACACACACACACATATATATATATATATATATATATATAGTAGTACTTTTTCTTTCAAACTTGCAAAATTTATATTATATATATATATATATAGGCCCTTTGGTGACAAAGAAAGGACGAACGGCTGCTAACTTCACCGCCTATGTGTATTGAATCAGATGGTATCTTTGATAAAGAACGATTAGGGCGCAAATTGATAGGGGTTGATAAGGCGCAATTGTTTATTATTATACGTACGCGACCTGTGCTAGGTTCTATACAGTAAAGTTTAATGTTCGTCGAAATGCAGTCGAGATCAGAAATTGAAGTAATTTAACTTTGTTACATTTAAAACAAGAAATTCCAACGAGCATAAATAAACACATGTTAAAGATTGACTAGACATTTGAAATAAAAATCATTATTAAAAGGTATGCGTTAAACAACATGCCACCAATATTAACCAATTGCAGGAACTATACTGCGGTAACTAAGTAAGTTCATTAGAGGTGACTATTTGTGTTACCTGCTAATTCGTCATAATCTAGTCCGTCTACGGCTACTCGTTTAGCTCAATTCTATTAAGCTGAACATCACATAGGCGTTAGCGAGCATGCGCTGACGTAACAACATTAAGATTAACATCAAAATAAGCCAAACGTGCCAAAAACCGAGTTTTGCCGTGCCACACACACACATACACAGACTCGTATGTTCTACCCAACAGTAAAAAACTATATGCTTTTTTATGGGTCTAATATTGATTTCTCTTTGATGCAAAGATACCCGTCTATTACCGACTCCTTGATTTCTATTTGCTGAACTGTCGCAATTTTTTCTCAATTTAATTAACTGGGGAAAAAAACAAATTACGGTGATGAAATTCGGTCTGGTTTATTGTTGGCAACGGATAATTAGCTTCTATTCAGTCATTCATTACCATCGGACCTTGGAGATAAAAGAAAACTAATGGGAGGAAAAAGGCGTCTAGCAGTGGCAAAAGAGCCATATATCTTTATTCAGTGGATATCATTGTACCTAGCAGTAGGGTATCTTTGAACGCTTTTCAAAATTTGGAAGCTTGATCTCTTGAACACGTTGACATCAAAATAAGCATTATATTTAAAGACGTTAATTTTCTTTCCAAATTATCCTATTTAGGCAATATGGAAAGAAAAGATGATAGCTAAGGAAATAAAACTGAGAGAAAGAGAGAAAGAACGTATGGAAGTCAGATATAGATAAATACGCAGAATTTATATATCCGAGGAACATGAGCTAAAAATATAAAATTGGAAGGAGTAGGTGGTTGATTAGAACTCTCCATGCTGTTAGAAATGTGTACGTTGAAAATGCCTCTGAGGAGAGGAAGAAATCACAAAGTAAACAAGTGAAATTTTAACAACAGATGGAATAGAGGCTATCGAAGAAAGAACACTGGGATGACGGGGGAGCGTTCTGAGAAGAGAACCATCTATTTCAAAAAGTAAGAGAAAGTAAACCAGTAAAAGAGGAATAGGAATACAAAGGCTAATAATAATACACTCTATAACAAAAAAAATCGACGCACCAAGAAGGAATTGTCCGAGTACGATAAAAGCTGGTGAATAGAAAAAACGATTAAAATTTCAGAACAATTGAATGATTTATTGCAGAGTTTGACCGTTACAAAAGGAGGAAGTCAATAAGGCGTTGGTCCACCTCTGGCCTGGATGCAAGCTGTCACCCGGCGTGGCATAGACTGATAAAGATCCCGGATGGTGTCCTGCGGAATTTCTTGCCAAATTGTCTCCAACTGTCGGGCTAAATCGTCAACATTCCGGGATGGTTGCAATCGCCTTCCCATAGCGTCCCAAATGTGCTCTATGGGAGAGAGAGAGAGAGATTAGGAGACAGCTAAATTGCCAAGAAAGTGTTGGTCAAGCTTGAAGACCAAATTTATATATCCCACACATATGTATAGCAACACGTGCCGTGTGCGGCCGGACATTGTCTTGTTGAAACGTAAGTCCAGGGTGTCGCAAAAGGAACGGTAACACAACCGGTCGTAGAATGTCGTCTACGTACCGCTGTGCTGTAAGTGTGCCAGAAATGACCACCAAAGGGGTCCGGCTATCAAAGGAGATGGCATCCCAGACTATAACACCCTGTTGTGGGTATGTGTGGCGTGCGATAGTAAGGGCAGGATCCCCACGCTGCCCTGGACGTCTCCAGACACGTCTGCGGTTGTCGTCAGGACACAGTTGGAAACGGGACTCGTCACTAAAGACTATACGTCCCCAGTCAGCGCAGTTCCAAGTTGATCGAGCCCGGCACCACTGTAATCGGACTTGACGGTGTAAAGGCGTGAGAGGTAAGCGGCGTAACGGTCGGCGCGAGCGTAAATTCCGCTCTCTCAGTCGTCTGCAGAGGGTCATGTTGGACACATGTGTGCGGTCCACACTTTTGATAGTTGATAACGACGAATCCGGTGCTGTGACAGCTGCTCTGACAATCGCTCTGTCTTCCCGTTCTGTTGTGGCCCTAGGTCGACCGCTGCCGTCCCGACGCTGACATCTGCCGTTGTTGACCCACTCTTGCCAGCACCGTCCAATCGCCGCATCGCTTCGACCCACATGTCCAGCGATTCTTCGATTCGTCCAACCAGCCTCTTTCAATCCGATAGCACGACCTCTTTCAAACTCTGACATATGCTCGTAATGAGCACGAATCTTTCGGCGAGGCATTGTTACAGTCGACGTAAGATATCCGCAGTCAAAATGCAACAGAAATTTTGACCACATATTGAGAATCGCTCCTTATATACACCTGCTGAATGCGCAGTTCCGATGCGCTGGAGTTCCCGCTATTCATTCATTGGACACCAAATTTTAATCATTTGCATGTTCGGTCAAAATGTCTTTGAATACGAAATTTCATTACAATCGGACAACTCCTTCTTGGTGCGTCGATTTTTTTGTTATAGAGTGTAGAAATGAAGAACCGTGAGGATATGGCTGACCATGGTTTGACACCTAGAGCTTCCCTGAATAGGAAACAATGCGAAGTATCGATTAAGTATCGTCAACCTCGTCTAGAGAAATAGCCAAGGTGAAGGAGAACAAATTTTTAAATCAAAAGAATCCATTTATGTAAAATATGCTCTCAAATTTCCATTTAATTGTGCATTTTAAAAAGAAGCACACGATTCTTTAATTATTTTGTCCTTAGTAATCTCGGTTATTTTTTTAATACACACGCAATTTACGATTTCCTTTACGGAAAAATCCTTTCTGAAAATTTGAAATAATAGCTATAAGCACTTAACATTTAAACGAAACAACAAAAACCATTAAAATTGAGGTTGACATAAAATAGATTTTTAGGTTGAGAGAATGTTTTACAGAAGACAATTTTCCAGTCATCCGTAAGCTATGTTTGGTTTGATTTAGTTGTTTGGATTTTTTATGGCACAAGAGCATCTGGGGTATCTGCGCAGCATAAGCTATGTAGATGCAAGATCAATCAGTTTTTGAACCACAGATATCAAAATATATAGGTAGACGTACGGATTCTTTAAAAGTATGTATACTCGATACGATCTTTGGGGATATGTACACTGGATATGGTCTTTGAAGTGTGGTATAACTACATAAGACCTTTGAAGTATAGGGTGAAGTATGAAGTTTTTTTGGACAAGAATCATTGAAGTATATGTATGCTTTAACATAATCTTTGTGTATGTATACTAGGCATGATCCTGGGATAATCAAAATTTAGACATCGAAATTAATCAGTCAGTATGGAATACCCCATAATTGTATAATAACGTGTTGTTAGGAGCAGCAGCACTATATTATGCTTTAGCACCTATATTATGCTGGGGCGCAGTATAGCCCAGATGCTCTTGCGCCATAAAAAAGCCAAACAAACAAACAAACCTATATTATGCGCAATATACGCAAACCTGTCACCGGTTTTCCGAAAATCACCGTTTGCGGTTTTTTTTTCAGTGCTATGTTTTATGCCGCAGGAAAAAAGAGGTTATGCTCTGTCGAAACCTATATTTTTAAAAGGTTTAAACCTTTGCTTTTATTTGAGGAAGAAAATTCGAACAGCACGGATTCGAGGAAAGGATGGGTCCCCATATGAATGGGTATACCATGAATGGGTACCCATATGGCAATCCATGGCACTCATGAGGGCAGAGGTTCCCGACACACCCCCTGTCGTTCAAAATTTTATTTGCCTAATTCTGCTATGCATTTAGTTTCAAAAGTTTTACAAGTAGGTTTTAAAATAAGGTACTTTTTAGCTCATTACTAATTGTCAAACGGTATCAATTACTTTTGTAGCATTTTAGTATCTTTGCACATACTTTCAAACGTTTGAGAGCCTGAGAAGAAGCAGGTAATAATTATTCTCACCCTAACTTAAAAAGTACTCGTATGGTCGCTCACATTAGGCGTACGCAGAAAGTTCTTAAAGAGTTATAGCTCAAATGGGGTGAGGTTACAGAACTACAACGCACACATTCTATGTTAAATCTGCAAATTTCATTGCAATGGAGGTTACAAACTCCCATGAACACCCCTGCGTCGCATGTGGCGCTCATGCTACCAATGTGGTTCTATACCTGAATTCCTGCGTGGCAGACATACGCCTAACACTCGCTCCATGGAGATAACGTTTTCCAAGATTTTTGAGATAATATACAGTAAATAATATTCCGCAATGTGTATATATCTAGCAAATAAATTTTATGTAATATTCAGTCGATTTATTTACTGTAAAATATAAAGTATTTAAGCCATGCTTCTCAAGATTATCTCAATCCTATTTTAGATGCCAAATTAATGGAGAAGGACCAATTGCGTGGAAAACAAGCTTCCACGATTTAATGTCATTAATTTTGTGTAAGGAGGAGTTAAGGCCGATGTTTACCCGATACTTGTAGAAAATAGGGAAACCGATAGATCGTTAATAGCTGTGAACGTATTATCAACATACTGGGTCCTTTTGAGTTCGCTTGACCCAATCGATGATCCTGAACTTCTTTGTAATACATGTTTGCGCAATTGCTTCCATCAATCAGAATAAGGTTTAATAGTAAAAATAAAACTTCATTCAAATTCAAATTACATTCCGATTTCCAAGTTCTCTCAAAATAATAACATTTCAAATAAATAGCTTAGAGACCGTATATTGATCTTTCGAGAGTCAAAGGGTTAAATTGTGTCTACTGGAAAGTTTCTAGACACAAATAACCATGCATAATGAAACATTCGCTTGTTAAAAGTGTGGAAGAGTACCTTAGAAAATGAGTTTAATTAAAAAAAGATATAAAGCTTCGTGTCCTAGAAAATTCTTTTGTGGGCATTTTTCTTAAGATTCTAAGTTATTTCTTTTAACGACCCAGTTTAGACAATCTCGCTTGGTCTAAAAATATCTGATGTTATTTATATTTGGCGTCTGAGAATTTAGCAGAGTGCTAACAGCTTTTCGTGTTCCATTAATTTTTTTCTACAGCTTTTAATAAAAAACAATATACATTGGCTTTTAATATTTCATTTTATTTTTGAAAAGCTTCCGAAATGATTATTTATTTCCTAACACTTTTTGATTAAAAACAATTTACTTGAAATTTAGGTTATTTACTCCTAAACGTATAGTTTAATTTTAACGTTATTGCGGTTTCATTAGCCTATAACATGCACAGAACTGGAAACCATAATGATTTACTGGTATTTGATGCAAATATTTCTTAATTGGCTTCATTTATCAAAATTGCGTCACGTTTAATATTAATAGCTTATTTTATACAGGGTGTCTTGAAAAACACTGACGGTTTGCAAAAGGGAATAACAAGAAAGCAGTTAAGGATAACGAAAAAATCCTTGCAGCAAATTCGTGCGACAGAAAATATATTTTATTTTTTTGTTTCCCTCTTATATTATTCTACTTGTTAGAGAAATATGTATTTTGATGAGAGTATCATCGCTTTAAATTACCCTTACTTTACAGGAAAGGAAGTGGCCACCATATTCTTCTGACATATATATCCATATTCGTACGACTTCTTCTTTTGGAGCCATTTAAAGGATGCGTTATACCAGCGAAATCCCCAAACACCTCAGGAACTTGAAGAAATAAATAATCAGTGACTATACTGCCTAGCCATTCCACTGTCCACTTTGCAGAAAACATTTACTAATTTTGTCTTCTGCTTACGACCTGTTATTGCCGTTAATAGTGGATATTTCGAAATTATTGTAATGCGATTTTCAGTCATTTAAATTTTGAAAAGTCGTGACATCATTTTCATTCAATGTTCATTGATTTACGTCATCAATAAGCCTCATCACTGTCTATCAAAAAAATTGAATTAATGCCTGGGAAACACGGGGAATAAAATTTATGCCCTGTCACATGAATTTTCTGCAAGAATTGCTTCTGTAACTGGTTTTCTGTTATTCCTTGTTGAAAACCGCCAGTCTTTTTCTGGACGCCCTGCATAATGTAAACGTTAATATTCCATTGTGTACAAAATTGCCTTTTAATAATTAAATTTCATGATTATTTATTCTGATTACAAATACAGTCGAAACCGCGCATTGTCAACCCTCATATATGAAAAAATCACATATGTATACAAAACATATTGAAATTGAAATTTTTTTTGCATTTTTTTTAATGTTATCTAAACCCGCTTAATTGAAATTTTATACATGCAGAAACTAAATATATGCAAGTATTTTTGAAGCCAAATGAATGTTTTATTATAGAATTTAAACGGGATATATGCAAACAAACTTTATGAACAAGTTTTCATCCACAGTAATTATGTAGTTGCCAACCCTATTTTTTAGGATTGACCTTCTCCATCGGAAACAGCTCTTAACCCTTGTCGAAGTGTTACTTACAAGCTTGTTTATGGCTTTCTTTACGCCTTCCTCCTCGCTTTCTAATAGTAATAATAAATAAATCGATTTTATTTATCACAGGAGACATACAATGCACACAATCTGTAAAGACAAGCTTATGCATTACATTAGGTAAGTTTCATGTACAATAAATCGCACGTACCGATTTACATAATATGCCTGTGTTCGGAATTACTATCAAAATTTCTTTTTGTAATTGGTGCAGTAAATTACGCGCCTTGTATTTTATTGGTCTACAAAATACTTAGTCTATTTGCAAGTTTTTTGCTTTCTTCTTTTGCACTTTTTAGTTTATATTTATTGTGAACATGGCAGATGAAAAGAAACCGACATATCTGCTTAAATATTGATCAAAAGTTGGCGATTTTAAATTATTTGCAATCAAACAATAAGACAAAGATAAATAAAAAAAAAAAGAATAATGGTTATAATTTTTTCCCTTATTTTCATAAATACACATACATTCATTACATGCTTTTATGTAATACATTACCCTGTTATTTTTATTAATGACGAAATAGTAATGTGCATTGTAAGTACTGAATAAAATGATGTATATATATAAATACATTATTTATAATATACATTATTTATTTATAAATTATAATAAGAATATCTAATTTAATAATAAAATTCATTAAAAATTTAATGAGCAAATTATTTCCACGCTATAGTTCAGAAAATACCGCTTTTATGTAAAACCCGCTTATATGCGAAACTCGCTTATATGCAAAAATATCGTTGCATATATACGGTTTCAACTGTATACAAATCATAATTTAATTAAAATCCTTTCCCAAGATATTAACTGACACACACCCTCCACCTTCGAAAGAAAAAAAAAAAAAAAAAAAAAAAAAAAACAAGAAAGAAAATATTGCTTATAAGTCTGCTCAGCCAGATAAAAATGACCCACACTGATCCCCAAATATAGGTCGGTTTACATTACGCACCGGTTTCAAATTGTTCAAGGTTGGTGTTACATGTAGGATGTCGCAATATTTCAAATTATTTATTATTTTCTCCGTGGTTTATTTTCAGCATTAGCTTATTTAATTAACTTAACATGGGTCTCCTTTTATAGCAGCGATCAGTTGATTCGCGATATATACTTATCTACGACGATCATAAAATAACACCAAATAAAAAACGAACAAAGGAAACTCGTATTGTTTTATTAAAAACAAAGCTCGTTTCTGTCAAACGGATGATTCCGGTTAAAGGAATTGAATACCTGTGCTAACTGCAAAATACTAAAATAAGATAATAAATTAGTAAGCAGTGCTTTAGAGACAAAATAAGAATGTGGCGCCTCCTCCCTGTATAAGGTTCGGGGTACTACAATATTAAACGTTCAAGCGTTGTATAAGCACAGAAAAAACTCATCATTGTAACAGGTACAGAAGTTATATATACACAGAGTCTTTGTAAGCCATGTTTAACATACAAAAGTGTAGGGAACAAACCGTTTTGTAATAATTCCTTTACTATATGGTAGTTATGAACGATTTCCACTTTACGCATATTCTACTAATACATTTAATATATAATAATTACGTGTTAAGGTGGACTCAAGATGGTCCTAAACCTGCCTTTTCCCCAAAGATATAATTTCACTGCTCTTATAAAGCTACTCTTATAGTCAGTCAATGAGGAATAATCGTTTTATTGCATTTCAATTCTGTTACATTAATAAATGCGTTAATATGTATATTTCGGATATATTTATATATATGAATAGGCAGGAAGACTGACAGACAGACAGACTGGCTGATTGAT
>QLNU02014802.1:33340601-33362385 GCA_006491805.2 Dysdera silvatica
TATCGTTATACATAGGTTCACTCAAAATAAATTATCGTTATACATAGGTTCACTCAAAATAAATTATCGTTATACATAGGTTCACTCAAAATAAATCATCCTTGTACAAAGAAGTTCGATACACTGTGTAAATAAATTATAAACTCACCCATAAAACACAAATAATTTATGACTGGAATAAGAGTTTGATATTAATTCATACAAATAATATACCAACGGTGATTACATATATATATATATATATATATAATGAACATACCCTGCCACTACACCTACAGAAACACAACTCCCTACAGGAAATACACACCGCCATATACTGTGCAGCAGTAGCGGCATCACGCGCCAATGGGTACGAAGTAAGGAACGAAGGCCGAAGTAACAGAGGAAACAAAGCCCAACCACCATGGCAAGTGAGACTGCAAAAAAGAATAGAAGAGCTCCGCAGCAGCATAGGGCGAATAACCCAGTACATGCAGGGAAATAGGGGTAAGAAATTAGTGAGGAAAGTGAAGATGGCCCTTAAGAGAAATAGGATTCATACAAGACACGAAGAGCCCAATAAACACATCAGCGAATATCTGGATACCCTCAAACAAAAACTGGGTGTATACGCCAGAAGACTCCGAAGATACAAAGACTATACCAACAAAAAACAACAGAACATGCAATTCCAAGCAAACCAGAAGGCCTTCTACAGGAAGCTTCGAGAGACCCCAGCGAACAAAGACAAGTACGAAGCCCCAAAGCCAGCAGAAATAGAGACCTTCTGGAAGACACTATGGTCCAATGAAGTACAGCACAAAAGCGCCCCCTGGATTCAGCAAGAAATGGAGGCTACGAGAGGAATAGAGGAGATGGAGTACACGGGCATCACGATAGAGGAACTCCAGCAGGTAATCCAACGTACGCACAACTGGAAAGCACCCGGTATTGACGGCATACACAACTTCTGGTACAAGAAATTTACCAGCGCCCATGGCCCATTAGCCAAGGAACTTACGGCGATAATTGAAGACCCCAGCAAAATGCCTGAATTCCTCTGCAAGGGAATAACTTACCTCCTACCGAAGGACCAGGATACCAGTAACCCAGCGAAATACCGACCCATTACGTGCCTTAACACCCTGTACAAGATACTCACGGGGTGCATCTCTGAAAAAATAAGCCGGCACAGCGAAAGCAACAACTTAATGACGGAAGAACAAAAGGGATGCCAGAAAGGGACTCTGGGATGTAAAGAGCAGCTTACCATCGACTCAGTTATCCTGGAACAAGCAAGAAAACAAAAGCGAAAACTCAACACCGCATACATAGACTACAAGAAGGCTTTCGACTCTGTTCCGCACTCGTGGCTCCTTGAAATACTCAGCATATACAAAGTGCATCCCTCAATCATCCGATTCCTACAGAGCAGCATGAAACAATGGAGAACCCGGTTACAGCTAAACACGCCAGACAGTAAAATAGAAACGGCCGAGATCCCCATCCGCCGCGGAATCTTTCAAGGAGACGCACTAAGCCCCCAGTGGTTCTGCTTGGCGTTAAACCCCTTGTCAAGGATGCTGAACACAAGTAAATACGGATACATGCTGAAGAAAGACAAGAGAAACCTACATAAAGTCTCCCACCTCATGTACGTAGATGACATCAAGCTATACGCGCCAACAATCACCCAACTCCGACAACTCATCAGTATAACAGAGACATTCTCCAAGGACATAGGAATGGAATTCGGCCTCGATAAGTGCAAAATACAGAAGAATAGCAAAGAAGATTTACCAGGCATCGAACTCGAAGACGGGAGACTACTGAAGACCTTGGACGAGGGCGAAACCTACAAATACCTAGGGATAATGCAAAAACGGCAGCAGGAGCACAAGAAAGTCAAAGTCCAGCTCACGCAAGCATTCCAAGAAAGACTTAGAAGCATTGTGAAGACGAAACTGAGCGGGAAGAACACCACGCAAGCCATTAACGCATATGCGGTACCAGTGCTCACCTACTCCTTCGGGATCATCAAATGGTCCAACACTGAACTAGAACAACTCCAGCGGAAAATGAGAACCATCCAGAGAAGAGCCGGACAACTACACCCTGCAACGGCAATTGAACGGCAAACACTACCCCGGGAAGAAGGAGGACGCGGACAAGCGGACCTCAAAGACTTACATGACAAGCAGATCCAGAGCATGAGGCAATACTTCCAGTTGAAGAGTCCCCGATCGCCACTCATCCAAGCCATAATACAAGCAGATGCAAATTACACGCCACTAAACCTGTGTAGTACCGAAGAGCGTGTCCTCGAAACAGCCAACGAACAGAAACTAAGAACTTGGGCCGGAAAACCATTACATGGCAGGCACTACAATGACCTGCAACAACCACACGTTGACAAAAAGGCATCAAATTCTTGGCTGGCCAAAGGCACTCTCCAGCCAGAGACAGAAGGATTCATGCTAGCCATCCAAGACCAAGTGATCGCAACAAGGAACAATCAGAAATTCATCCAGAGAAAAGATATAGAAAGCGACAAATGCAGACACTGTCATGCGGCATCGGAGACAATCCAACACGTGATGGCAGGATGCAAGATCCTTGCGCAGTCAGACTACAAACATAGACACGACCAAGTGGCAAAAATAGTCCACCAGAAATTGGCAGCGAATGCTGGCTTTCTGACAGAAAAATGCCCGTACTACAAATATGAGCCAGAGACCGTGCATGAGAACGAAACACACAAGCTTTACTGGGATAGAGCAATCATAACAGACAAGACAGTCCCACATAACCGTCCTGACATAACCCTCGTCGATAAATCGAATAAGACCACGTACCTAATCGACATAGCAGTACCCAACACCAATAACATACAGACAACCTACACAACGAAAATCACCAAGTACCAAAGTACCAGACATGAAGTACAAGTCATATGGAGTATGGAAAAGATCTTCATCATCCCGTTAGTCATCTCAGCAACAGGGATAGTACCAAAAACGCTTGCGACGAATTTGGGAATACTCAACATTGACCCAAACACCTACATTGAAATACAAAAAGCCACAATCCTAAACACGTGTCACATTGTCAGGAAGTTTCTAGACATGGCACATTAAGAAGTGATGTAAAAAGAGGCTTGGGAACATGGCTCTCTGCCCGTCCCAAAGCCTGTTTCCGCCAAGGATCGGCGAGGAAAACTTTTTTTTATATACATATATATATAACTGTATTAAGCTGGAAAATCAGCATTTAGTGAAGTCGTCTCGAGCATCAATAAGAGCCTTTAAACGTGTTGGCATTGAATTTAATAGAGTTTGGATGTGTTCTTTGGATATTACTTACAAGATTTTTTCGATCCTAGTCCACAGTTCATTGCTAGTGACTGCTGGAAAACAGTAATGGCTCAGTCGACAGGTGGCCATATTCCATACATGTTGAATTAGGGACGTGTTTAATGAACAATCAGACTAAGAGGGAATAGGTACCTGCTGTATATGAAATAGTCTAAGATATTCCGGGCGACATGTGGATTCAATCAGACAAACGATATTCTAACACTTTTCTTACACATTTGTGGAGTGTTCAATATCCTTCAGGGGTGAAATCGTTGCCAATGGGGTATAATTCGAAAGAATGGTCCGAATTTAGCAACCAATCAGAGCGTTGAATATTTAAAAAAATGTGATGAAGCTGTGTGAGTAGATTTCGTAAACTTAGTTAAAAAATTTTTTGAAGAAAGTTATTCCATAAATTTATTTTTGCAAAACGAGTAAACAATAATCTTATTTTGAAAAATAAATAAAAAAATCCACGTCTTTTAAAAACAGCTGAGTAGTGGAAAATTTTCGTAACGATAAACTAAGATGATAAAGTTTTTAAAAAAAATTTTCAAGATTAAAATCTGAAATAAACCTTCGGATTGGAGTATAATGATGAAATAAGACATGGATTAATATTTTTAAAACAAGGCTTTCTTTGTTTATTGAGATCACGTAACACAGGAATACATATTATAAAGAGGGATAAAGATTTCACGTTGCAAGCATGAAATTTTTTAGTGGGAAAGCGCATTTAACGTTTCTCCATCTGCTGAAAAAAACAGACATTTTCAGAAACATAATACACATTATTAATTCGATCACTATTTTATACATTGAAAAAATACTAAACAAAAACGAGATTTTACAAACGGTTTTTCACATAGTAAATAAATTGTATAAATCTACAAAGTGCATGGCATGCATTATTTTCGTGACAAAATACGATTTTCTACCAATTGGGTGAAGCTGACATTTTCAGAAATATAATACATGTTATACATGGTTGCACTTTTGTTCTCCAGTAGAATAGATTGTGATCAGGTTCAAGATTTTACGTGTGTTTTCCCACACACAAGTAGAAAACCTTATAAGTACATGAAAAGAGATTTTCACATAAAATTTACCCACACCGAATATATATTTGAAATTATAAGAATGGTAATGATATAACTTTGTCACTAAAGACCATCTCCAGAAGTCTTAGAATTATATATATCAACAATTTTCGGGAAAGGATGGGGATTCACACATAGATTCTTTCTCCATTAGAACTCTTTCCAAGATATCAATATTAAATAACATACTTTCGGATACAAAACAATTCAGGTGCATATCGCTTCCAAATACCGAAGTTATTTATAACACTAGAAAAAAATTACGAGCTAAGTAAGAGGCATTAAGGTTCAGTAATCCCTGATAAAACAAAAATTCAGGAATCTTATCATAACCACCCTCCTCGTCATATAAATTGAACCTGGAATAAACAACCTTTTCCATTTGGGAAGAAAGTACCTTGTCGAAAACGGAATTAACCTCTTTAACCATTCCGGAGTCCCACAAATTCTCCTGTTTTGACTGATTCATAGATTTTTCAATCTTATGATGAACAGATATAAAGAAAGTAGCAGTAAACTAAAAAAAGCACGTGACCATTAGATAGTACATGCAACGAGCAAAAGAAATGTCCCTGAAAACAAGATGTTTACTAATGAAACAAGATGATGACCAAAATCTTCCGCTAGGCGTAGCTACTATCGCTAGAAAAGGGGACATGTGACCACCCGATATAACGATCGAGAGAAATATCCTTTGAAAAAATAAATATCGAAGAAAGCACCGAAATCCATCGCTAGGGGGAGCAAAGATCGCTAAAAATAAGGCACGTGACCATCAGATAGGGTACATACAACGAGAAAGAGAAATGTCCTCGGAAACAAGATATTAACAGAAGATACCAAAATCCTCCTCCTCTATGTCGAGCTAGGGTCAATAAAAAAAGGGACACGTGACTATCAGATAGGTATATACAACGAGCAAGAGAAATCTTCCTCGAAACAATAAAAATGGAAATAAGTACCCAAATTCACGGCTTCCAATAAATCCACCCTCTCCCTCATCCAGGCAACCTTGAAACTGTCCGTGCAACCTGTCTGACCTCACCACATCCGTGCATCCGGACAACCTATCTGCACCAGCCGTGCAACCGTGCAACCTCCTAGATGTTCCGCCACCTCCGTACCACCGTGCAACCTCCCAGTGTCGTAGATAAGTAAGGTTTAAATAAAAGTGTTAAAAAAATTTAGAAAAAGGAAAAAGTTCAGAAAATAATAAAAATTAAAAGAAGGAAATTTCATATTTTAAAAAAAAAAGGAAAAATTTGAAATTAATGAAGGGCTGTGACGCCAAATGCCTTTGCGCCAGGTTAAAATCCTGTCTGGAACGACTTTTGACGAAGCTATATGACTCATCTGTGATAGAGATTGAAAATAGCGATTTGAATAGGACGGAAATTATTTAATTAGGATATTAAGTACAAACTTAATTATGAAAATATAATAAATCGATGTGTATATCTTTTCATAGACTTTTGGGAAAAAATTAAAGCACAAACCTTTATGGAAAACATGTTTTAAAACTAATAACCGCTATTTTCCTTTTATGTTTTAATAACACTAAAACTTCTCGTAAAACGATTTTGAATAACAAATATGAGGAACGATCCATTCGGGAGAAAAAAAAAATTAAATAATGAAACTTTGTTTAAAACTTTCCTTAACGATGAAAAATTTTAACAAAAAATTCAGAATTAAAATCTTAAAAATAAACCTTTGGATGAAAGTATCATGAAGAAATAAGACATGAACCAATAATAAAACTTTCCTGTTTATTAAAATCTAATATAAAAAAATAATATTTTACTAATACATAAATAGGAAATACAGCTATTTTTCGCATATGGGAAAAAAGTTGGTAATTCCATAAATGTGATATATATATATATAGATTTACTTTTTCACCATTTAAATAAAAAGTAATTAAAAGCGATGATTCACAAACGTTTCCGGGAATCCAAAGCAAAAAAACCTTACCATAAACACGTGGCGAGATTTTTTAACACAAAATCTTCTAACACCAAATAAATAGCGCATATACTTAAAACAGATATGAAAGTATAGGAATGGTAATAACATAACTTTCTGGATAAAAACATCTCCCGAAGTCTTTGAATTATATAACAATAATACAAAACATAGAAAAGTTTAAAAAAAGAAAAAGTAAAGTTACAAAAATAGGAAAGTTTAAAAACAAACGAAACAAATTGTGAAGTTTAAACAATTTTAGAATTAAAAAAATTGTAAAGTTTAATAAATTTTAGAATTAAAAAAATTGTAAAGATTGAAAAAAGAAGAGAAAATTGTAAAGTTTAAAAAAATTGTAGAGTTATAAAAAAAGGCGCCAAATATCCTTGGGATGGAAAAAGCCCGCTAAACATTCTTGCAACCTCCCAGGCGAGTGCAACCGTATCACCTCCCAGGTGCCAGGCGTGCCAGTGCCGTAGAAGTCCCAGTTTCCCCCTACTCACTTGTGTATGTAAGATATGATGAAGATACATATCCTTACATATTCTTACTGCTACCATCAAAATATCGCTATTAATTATTTTTTAAATTCATAATAAAAATGCATCACATGTAAAATTTAACTTAAAAAATAACAAAAGAAAATGAAAAAGTAATCGTGCTATAAATTTCAAATTTGGCGTGATATATAGCATGTTATATAGAAATATACTTTATATAAAAAATTCAACAAGCTCTATAAAAAACTAAAGAAGCTGAGATCTTCACTATTAGGTCATCTTAAACCAAAAAACTATTATTAACCATTAATGAACAAAAACAAATTCGGAACTGGAAATACGATACTTCCTACTGAAAATTCAAGCATTTTTCTAATAATATGAATCAATTTGTAAAAAATATTTGTTAAATTGAATATAAAGATGTGTAAAATATAACAGTCTTTGACAAAGTAATCTACAAATAAAATAATACCATTATACATACATATTTCTAAGGCGATTCATCTATAGAAACCTCAGAACCTTTATAAATATAGAATTTAATACATATCCTTAACGGCTGTGTTATCTTTCACCATTTGAGTAATTTTTAAAATATTTATTTTTACCTTGGTTACATTTATTAGCTACATTACATTACCTTGTCAAGTGAAGGCCCTTCGCTTGATAACGGGAACACTAGCTTTCGAAACGCTGCGGAATATTTTCTTATATGAATGAGTGAATGAATGAAATTTTATATATGTTGGGCCAGTGACGAAATTTTACTAGTTACGCATACCGTTACTTTATAGAGTTTAAAAAGAACGTTCCCTCTGCCGTTATGAGTGTTACTTTCTACAGGTATTGTTGTTCATTTTGTCATAGGTATGTGCATATCATGGTTATATTATTTATTGCTATGGCGCAACTGACTAAATTACATAAACCTGTGATTCGAAAATGAATCACTGAACAAGGGATAAAGAAGCTGAAATATTTCGCAAGAGTCTCTGCATGTAAACTTAATAGTTGGACAATTATAATCGTTTATGCAACATGTATCTTTTCGTTGTTTGTTCGTTTATTCGTTCATTTATCCTTTTCTTGCGAAAAAAGAAAATCAGAGGGCATGCTGCTCTTAAACCTACAATTTTATAAGGAATCCGAACCTCTTAAGGCCTAGATAATTAACCTCAGGACTACGGTGAGCAGTCGGTAAATTTATTTGGGCACCGTTGAGATATATCGGATAAATGGCGGAGAACACTGGGGGTCTAGGCTCATCCCTTTGCATAGACGAAATGTAGAACCAGATAGTCCAGAGGTGGCTAATTCACGACGCTCGTACCACTTCGTGGACAAAATGCAGAACCAGATAATCCAGAGGTGGTAAATCTGCAACGCTCGTACCACTTCGTGAACAAAATATAGAACCGGGAAGTCCAAAGGTGGCCAATTTGCGACGATCGTGCCACCTCCTAGCACACGGAAAATAAATACAATGAGAAAATTTCCATTTCAATCAGCCCAGATTACGTTGAATAAATGTGAACTAATCATACTATCATGATTCTTTTGATTGTATAATAATAACTTCCAGGTCAGCGGTTTCGGTCCTGTAGTACGCCTACCCCTGAGGTACGCGGCGGAGACGCTGGGTGTGCTTGAAAACAATATTGGTGATGACAGAAAACTACAAAAATATGGGGTTAAAATGGAAACACAAAAACAAAATTGTAGAATTTTGGTTTACAAAGGGACATTTACGTCTTTTTCTTTACGTTTAATAGTCTACTAGCGGAATGAAGAGCACAATCATTGAAGGAAATGCTCCATTAATCTGTGAAAATTGTTGATTTTATTAAAAGCAATACAACAGACTATCCAAATTTTTGTGTGAAGACATGGACCGCCTCTGTACTTCATTACTTTCAGACAGAGACTTGCGTTAAAAGTTCATAAGAGGAGTTACAGGCACATAATAAAGGTTTCATAGCTACAACTCCATATATTCAAATGTATATATAAAAAATTTCATCTCAATGGAAATAATAACACCATCAACAGCCCTACGTACGTCAGTGCTTTGGCACCCAAGACTGGGGTGGCTTTTACGAGGAAAAGTCAATACACGAAAGCTTAGTTTCATGAAACAAGCTTAAATACAGTGGCGGACTGAGCCGCCGATCTGCCTGACCCGGGCAGGTGCGCCTTCATGGGCAATAGGACACGAGCCTCTGAATGGGCAAACACTTGCGCCCTCCGAAGATCCACGATATGCTCCCTTCGTGAGGGCCCAGTCCGCCCCTGCTCAGGGATCACACTGAAATTATTAAAACCCATGTTTGCAGACTTGCATATCAAGATAAACGATAGTTTTGAACTTTCGTCATATGTAAATATAATTACAAATTATTTTAATGTTGCGTTTATCTGTTTGGATGTAAGGCAACTATTATAAAACATTGAATAAATTGTTAAATGTAAAATCAAATATAAAAGCCTATACATATCATTGTAATTTAAGTCGCCTGATTATTTAGTTTACCTAAGAACATTACTACTTCAGGAAAATATTTTTTTTTGCATGGAGGTATGGAACAGAGGTAATGAGGTATACTCATAAATCAAAAGCCTAGTCAAGAAGTACAGGCAGCATCACCTGGATTGCAGATGGCATTGCCACGGGAGAGAAAAACATTTTGGGAACCTCTGTTTTAAATCTAAAGATTGCACGGTCAATTTTCTGAGAAGGGTCTATCGGCAGTCAAAGAGAGTGACCGCAACCACTTAATACTTAGGGCGTTTTCTAGGCATTGTAAAATTCAAAAATTCAAATTTTAAAGAGTATTTTTAAATATTTTCTCCGATGCATGAGCAATTATACATATTAACATGGAATATATATAATGTTGACATTTTGCATATATGTTAGAAATGACAACTTAAAACACGTATATCTTAAAGTTTGTTAAAGGATTCTCTTGACCATATTTTAAACTAAATATACGTACACTTCAGGAATTGGAAGACTTCAAGAATTGGAAGACTTCAGGAATTGGAAGAGGAACTAGACAAGATCAAATGGGACATTGTAGGACTCAGTGAAATTAGAAGAAAAGGTGAAGAGTTGGTGGAACTGAAAAGCGGACATTTGTTTTACTATAGAGGAACGGAAACTGGAAGAACAAGTGGTGTTGGCTTCTTAATCAACAAAAGAATTAAAGACTGTCTTCTGGAAGTTGAAAGTACATCAGATCGAGCAGCGAGGCTTGTTGTTCAACTAACCCAGCGATACCAACTTCAAATAGTACAGGTATATGCACCAACATCAAGCCATACCGACGAAGAGGTTGAAGAATTTTATGAAGAAATCAAAGAGTTACACACCAAAGGGAAACAACATATCAAGCTCATCATGGGGGATTTCAATGCAAGAATTGGACAACAGGAACAAGGAGAGACATCGGTTGGTAAATACGGATATGGGGAAAGGAATGAACGTGGCGATCAACTCATCGAATTTGCAGAAGCTGAAAACCTTAGCATCATGAATTCATTTTTTAAGAAGAAACCGCAAAGAAAATGGACATGGAAACACCCAAATGGGGGAACTAGTGAAATTGACTATATCCTGGCAAACAAGAAATCAATTATTGAAGATTGCAGTGTACTGAACAGATTTAATACTGGAAGTGATCATCGAATGGTGAGATGTAAAGTGCACTTAAATACTAAATTAGAACGACAGAAGCTCATTAGGAAACAAGTAAGTAAGAGGGTGGATCTAATGAAACTGAAAGTAAATACCGAGGCATTCAAGTTGGAATTAAAAAATCGCTTTTCTGCACTGGAAGGACTTATTGATGAAAGTGATATCTCAGAAGCAAATGAAAACATTGTTAAGACAATAGTTGAAACTGCTGGGGAAATTGGTGGTGTAACCTGTAAAAAGCACAATAGCAAATTATCTGAGAAGACGAAACAGCTCATGAAAAGGCGAAGAGATATGAAGGTGGACAATCGAAATACCAGTTCCAGGATTGAGTACATAGAACTTTGTAAAACTCTGCGCAAAAGCATGAAAGAAGACATAAGAAAATTCAACTGTGAGCTAGTAAGGAAAGCCATTGAAAATAACAAGAGCCTTAGGGTTGTTAAAGGAAGTTTATCTGTTGGGAAGAAACACATCATTGCATTAAAAGGAGAGGATGGCACCGTAACAAGAAATAGGGAAGAAATACTTAGAAGAGTTGAAGAATTCTACAAAAATCTATACGAAAGTAACAGTGAATTAAACGAAGACATTGAAATAGTCGAAGGAACAGCTCCTAAAATCTTAAAAGAAGAAGTTTCATTTGCAATAAAAAGCATGAAGAAAGGAAGAGCCCCTGGTGATGATGGTATTACATTAGATATCCTAAAAGAAGCTGGAGAATATGTAGAAGACATACTTGCAAAATTCTTTACCAAATGTCTTAACAGCGGTAACATACCAAACCAATGGGATTCTGCAACAGTAATTCTTTTGCATAAAAAAGGTGATAAAGAGGATTTGAAAAATTACCGACCAATTAGCTTGTTACCTGCTATTTATAAAATCTTCACAAAAGTTCTAACACATCGCCTGCAGAAAAAATTAGATGCAGCTCAACCAAGAGAACAAGCTGGATTTCGAAGTGGATTCAGTACAGTGGACCATATTCAAGTATTAAGAGAATTAATTGAAAGAACACATGAATATGAACTTCCATTGTGTGTTGCATTTATTGACTATGAGAAGGCCTTTGACTCTATAAAAACATCAGCAGTCATCAACTCTTTAAGATCAACAGACATTGAGGATGTGTACATTGACATGGTGAAACGTGTGTATAAAAATGCAAGTGCAAAATTTCGGTTACATAAAGATACCAAAACTATCAAACTTGGCAAAGGGGTGAGGCAGGGAGATACCATTTCTCCAAAACTTTTTACTTCTGCTTTACAGATGATTTTTCAGCTGATAAATTGGAATAACAAGGGAATAAAAATAAATGGTGAATATTTAAATCATCTGCGGTTTGCTGATGACATTGTTATTTTTTCAACGGACCCATTAGAACTCCAAGACATGGTACAAGAGCTCTCAACTAGAAGTGAAGAAGTTGGACTCAAGATGAACCTACAAAAAACTAAGATCATGTTCAATAATTTTGTAGAGGAAACAAAAATACAAGTTGACAACACTGAGCTAGAAATTGCTGATTCATATATTTACCTTGGCCAGCTGATTTCAATGGATGGCAACATTATGAAAGAACTCAACAGACGTATTAAACTTGGCTGGAGTGCATTTGGAAGAAACAGTTTTATCCTGAAGGGGAAATTGCCTTTATGTCTAAAAAGAAAGGTCTTCAACCAGTGTGTATTGCCAGTCCTCTCTTATGGATCAGAGACATGGAGTCTAACAGTTGGAGCAATACGAAAGTTACAGACAACGCAAAGGAGCATGGAGAGGTGCATGCTTGGAATAACTAGGAGAGATCGAAAAAGAAACACTTGGGTGAGAGAGCAAACTAGAGTAGAGGACATCATTGTTAAAGTAAAAGGACTGAAATGGCGATGGGCTGGGCATATTGCAAGAAGAACTGATCAACGATGGACAACAGAAATTCTGAACTGGATTCCAAGAGACCACCGAAGACCTAGAAAACGTCCTCAAACTAGATGGGTGGATGAAATAAGAAAAGAGGTTGGGGTGACGTGGAAACGAATGGCCCAGGATAGACTTGTGTGGAAAGCATTTGGAGAGACCTTCATCCAGCAGTGGATAGATAATGGTTGAATATGATGATGATGATGATACGTACAATCATTATCAGTTTAACAACTGCGCATGATATGCCGCCTGCACCTACCATGCATTTTAATTATGATTAATGTCAACTTTCACGCCGGTTTCAACGATATAATTTTGCCTTGAATAGCTCATGAATAACTACAGTTTACTTAGATTTATGGCTTTAAATCCATCCTCTGTTTACAGTAAACAAACAAGTACTTATTCTGTGTATAAAGTTCAATTAGTTAGTAAACAAACTGCAGTAGCTTCTTAATTAAAATTAATTTGTTTACGTTTTAATTATGCGCATTTATGAACTTAAATGGTGTTAAACATGGTATCAACAAACAAGGGAACAATTCATTTTTCAAGTATTTATACAATGTCTCATCAAAAATTGTAAATTGCATTTGAACTTCCCAACCTTTTGATATGAATATTTTAACATTTTTTCGATTTTTTAAATTTATGCAATGCATTTTTTAAGATCAGCCAAAGATATACGATATGCATATCTAAAATATATTCTAATTTATCAGCAGGTGAATTATTTCACTTCACAAAAACAGACAACGAAGGACGGGATTTCAAAATATGTTGATCAGGTATATTGTACAAAATTTATCTTATATATATACATATATTGAAGAATAAAACTAAATAATTGATTGCTTCTAAATATCTATTATTTAACCGTAGGTTAATTATTGAAACCAATATCTCATTTTTATAAAGTACCATGAGATTAACATTACCAGCTCTCAGTTTTTGTGGTTATAGGAGCTTCTAAGGATAAAATAATCGTATTCCATTATATTGAAGCACATTATCTACTTTTCAGTAAAGTGAAGAAATGATGAATTTTTCATGTATTTTACAAGAACTTAGAAATTTTCATAAAATTATTCTCTTTCAGTGGCTGATATTTGATGGAGTACCATGTATTTTTTGCTATTAAATCACAATATATGAAATTTTTTGTTTGCAAGCAGAATGTACATATTTTTTTATAGTTGCCGATGCTTTTTCACTATTTTTCACGTTCCATAAAACTTCTACAAACTTTAGTGTTTAATGGATGGGGAAACTGCTCGTACTTGAAGATATATGCTCACTTGTAGGCTCATTAAAGCAAGTTCTTCGAACTCATTTTCAATTGACACACTTCGGCACTTAGTTTAATGTTCTTTTGGGGAAATACTTTCGAAACTGCCGAAATAAATTTTGAATGACCTCGAGGTTCAAAGCAACGTCTTTACCCGGCAAAACGTTCTTTACATCGAAAACGTCTTAAAAGTATATAGAAAAAGAAAGGGTTTGAGAAGTGCTACTGGAAGAGGTACTTTCCTCCTCCAACCCGATTGAAGCGTGCTTGGCGTGCTAGTTAGAAAATTGCGCTAATTTCGGGAAAACTAATTTGAAAGTAAAAAGATGGTTCGCATTAAGATGGCATTAATTATTCATCGGCCTAGCAGCGATGACAACCCCTACGACAGATTGGGAAACGGTTTTTGCTTGTTGACTTGGGGCAAAGAATAATTATATTTTAAATGGACTTGTCGTGTCTCAACTCTAATGCCCGGTCCACGCCTCAAGTAAAGGACAGAAGCGGGAGGAGGGGTTTACTTATCCAAAGACTAGGAAAGAAAACGAAGTCATCGAGGTTGAAAAATGGATAATGCTTCTATTTTTCAATGTTCAATATTTTTAATTGTTATTTTAAGGTCTGAATATTATTTTATCCCAGCGTCCAGATGATATTCCTTGGGTGGTAGAAAATTTAATACAGAGTAAAACGATTTGTGCCAAATTTTACTCCCTGTGCATTGGTTTCATGGGTAATAAATCCGCTGTTCTTGAGATAGTAGCGCGATCGGTTAATTGCATTCCTTACCTCTTTTTTTGTTGCTGATGTTCTTTCACATTCGGTCAAAAGAGCCGGACATTTTCTGTTAGGATGGGCATAGTCATCATTTTTGTGAACGATTATTTTAAGACTAGCACTTCCTTAGCTCGTTCTCTTGAACCTAATTTCTCTGGAATAAGAGTTATAAGATCATAAAGACTAATTTACATAGGCGTCTCCATACTTGCATGTAACGTAATATGATTACGTATTTAAATAACATATTCGGCAAAATATAATCGATTCCAATTGATTGAAGCTTTTAACGTATGTAATATTTAGCACTCATCGTTTATTATTTTTAATAACGATGGTGTTCGGTTTTTATAAAACATATTTCATCTTCTATGCTCAATCTCCTTGTCAGCGATAATTGTACAAAACTGGATTACAAACGTTACTAGTTTTTGTGTGTTCGATGGCGTAAGAATGTTTAAAATTACGTTGCCCTTGAATTTATAATTTTAGGAGAACCCAAGCCTTACTTGCTTACCTACAGAATTAAACCACGGGCTACGGTACGTTGAATAAACGGCACATGTTCTAAAGTGTCATTGGAATCAAACCCGGGTGAACGGCATCGATGACGAAAGCGTTTCTCCTACGTTATCGTAGAAAACGGCAGGCAGACAGAGAGAGAGAAAGAGAGAGATGGATGGATGGATGGATGGAAAAATAACTAAAATATATTTAGATTAGTATATTACATAGCTATCTTAATTATACGTTTTGGAGAATGTATGGTTAAAAATGATTATGCTGTGAGGTAAAATTTGGTACAGTCTTTAATCAATCACAATTGTGGATGTTTTACTTCAATTTTCAACTAAGCTTACGTTGTAAAAATTATTAAATCGAGAATCATCAAACTGAAATTTATAACGTTTAATGGCATTCAATGACTTTGTTAATGAATATCACAATTATTTCATGCACTCGGGTTAAATATTTCTTCTTTTAATTATCTAGGTTTGCGTTATTAACTTGAGTTTTTAACAGTCAAAAGTAATTCTATATTTTCTATCACATGCACGAATTTTCTAGCAGAAATATTTTATTCGTATAAAGGAAAGTCTGCGTGAGGAGCGTGGAAATAAATAGTGCATAAACAAGAAATATTACTCGACTAACGTTTCATGCTTATATTTAAAAATTTATATTAAAAGCCATTAAATAAATGTAGGCGTTCAGAAAAACGTTTCTAAGCAAGGAAAAGTAATTCCTGAAACAAAATAATGAATATGGTTATATATTTTATCATAAATCGTATTAAACTATCGTAAGTATCGTGCTGAAACTAAATATGAGTATTTCATTTTAGTAAACATAAGGTATTTTTAAACTAAATATAAGTGTCTGTTCAAATTGAATGCAATTATTCTATTTAAACTAAATACAAGTATTCAGTTAAAATTAATATGAGAATTCCGCTCAACTAAATATATGTGCTCCGTTCAATCTAAATATACGTAATCTATTTCAAATGATATAAATATATTCTGTTTACACCAAAATAAAAACACATAATTTTCTTGAAATTAAAAAAAAGTAATAAATATTTGGTATTTAAAATATAATAAATCATCTTATGAAATAAAAGAGATATCACCAAAACTATTCTAATAATCCCGTAATTATAATTCATTTAAATTATTAAAAATGCTCGTATTCAAACTAATACAAAAACTTCCTGAAATTAAAAATACACTTCTTGGACTCAGAACAACATTTTTAACTCAGGGCGCCTAATAATTTCACTGTCCATGCGCCGTAAATGTAATCACTTAATTAATCAATTTTAAAAATATTTTTTTTTTCAAATAACAATAATATACCTCAACTAGAACACTCAGTTTAAACTGTAAACAATTTACTTAGGCTGTGGAGTATCTATTTAAACTAAGAATAGTTTTAAAGCGAAAAATAATATTTTTAAACAAATTTGGGTGGTTGTGCTTAAAAAAAAGGTTTATCTTTGGTAAACGAAAAAGGCTACTCTCAGACTAAAAATGGAGAATTTTCTAATCCAGAATAACACAATTCTTGCAGGAAAAAGAGGAATACTCTTGTTTCTGTAATCATAAACTTGTTATAGTTTTTTATGTTCCTTTTATAAGATACTTAAGTATCCGTTTTAAAAAATTGAGAAACGTAAGTGTGAAATAGACACTAAGAAAGATATCTCCTTTCTACCAAGGAAGCGAACCAGCAGAGAACTGCAATAGACATCCTCTTTAGACTAAGCAACAAATTAATTTCAAACTCTCCTTTCTCTTATTATCAAAAATATTAAATATTAATTTTTATAAAATTAAATGCCACAATCCTCAATTATGTCAGACACAATCTATAAAATCCCTATAGATTTATTCATCGCCAAATTTAGTTAAAAACAGGAATAACTTTTTTTCCTAAAATACGAGACCAGAATATAAAAATAATCATGAATATTTCAACAAAAATACTTAAATAAATTGGTATAAAAACCTCGATCTCACGTGTTTTAATTAGCAATGCAGGAGATTTAATTTTGTTAACATCCCGTCCAAAGAAAGTTAACGGTATTAAAATAATGTAATAAATAAAACGTATGCCACCTTTAACTCAAATATTTAAGCAAAGGCTCACTAGGTAATTAAATAAATGTAATAATCGTATCCACATTTTGTTTTATTTAGAAATTTTTCTTTTTGTTTTCTTCTTTCTGATTTTAATGGGTTAAATAGTTTTGGTTTAAATTAAGATAACATATGGGAGTCTGATTAATGTAATTATGATTTACCATTTCAAATGAAAATGCCATATCATCACCACTTTCAAACATTATCTATCCATTGATGGACGAAAATCTAAACCTCTCCAAGTGCCTTACAAAAAAGTATGTTTAGAGCAATCCGCTTCTATATCTCTCCAACCTGTTTTCTTTTATCATCCACCGTTTTATTTTAAGAATGTTCCCTTCGTCTTCCATATTTTTTTTTCGGAATCTTGTTGAAGATTTTGACCATCACTTATCAGTTTTTCTTATGATGTAACCAGTCCATTGTCATTTCAGACATTTTATTTCACCAATGATGTTAGCACTACTTGTTTACTTTTTCGCCCTATTTTAGGTTCGATTCCTATTAGTCATTTCAAGCATGCGCCTTTCCATGTTTCTTTGGATTATTTGCAATTTTCATTTTGCTGTTATCATTATACACCATGTCTGTGGTCCATAAAAGAGGACTGATAGTATACATTCGTTGAAGACCTTTCTTCAACACGAAGGTCATTAAATTTGCATATTTGTATTTATTAAATTTAATATTCAACATTTTAGCGCCTGAATCTGTCGAATTGAGAAGATTCGTAAGACGTAAATAAATAAACAAATATGTCATTTTTGACTGATTTGAATTATTATTTTAACGAAATAAACACGGTTATGTGTATTTGATATATATGAATGCCGTTGATGTTTGTGTGGAAGCTATTTATTTTTAATATATTGATAATTATCTAGTAGCTAATTAGTTTAGGCTTTTTAAATGTAATTATATTTTTATATTACATTTCTATGTAATTAATCTTGCGCTTGTTCAGTCTAAAAGTTATTATTTACTTCAAAATATACAGTTTTCAAGGATTCCGTGTATCTCCGTTACTGTGCGATATAATTTGGTCCATACCTTTAGCAAATAAGATCAATGCCCTTTTAAACGTTAGTGTGAAATATGCTCATGCAAAAAATGTTTTATAAAATAATGATTTTAAATAAAATTTTATTATAAAGAATGGTCTTTCATAAATTTTGTATAAAATGATGGTCTTACACATCAAATATTGATATAAAATAGTAATCCTACATAAAATGTTATTATAAAATAATCACATTCCATAAAATATTATTATAAAATAATAATATTTTGCATATCTCTTAATTAACGTTTTGGAGAATGTATGGTTAAAATGATTATATGAGGTAAAATTTGGGTACAGTCTTTAATCAATGCAATTGTGGATGTTTACTTCAATTTTCAACTAAGCTTACGTTGTAAAGATGGAAACGACACGCAAAATATTAAATAAAGTAAACACATTACCACAGTTAAAATAAATACCGATGGTTTATAGCTATTCCGGAAACTAAACGCTCTTCGAAATAGCTATAATCTATCATACTAACCTAATGACATAATGTTCTTATTTATTCAACTTTACGTTGTAAAATTGATAAAATTGAGGAATCATCAAATTGAAATTTATAACGTTTAATGGCACTCAATGACTTTGTTAATGAATATCACAATTATTTCATGCACTCGGGTTAAATATTTCTTCTTTTAATTATCTAGGTTTGCGTTATTAACTTGAGTTTTTAACAGTCAAAAGTAATTCTATATTTTCTATAACATGCACGAATTTTCCAGCAGAAATATTTTATTCGTATAAAGGAAAGTCTGCGTGAGGAGCGTGGAAATAAATAGTGCATAAACAAGAAATATTACTCGACTAACGTTTCATGCTTATATTTAAAAATTTATATTAAAAGCCATTAAATAAATGTAGGCGTTCAGAAAAACGTTTCTAAGCAAGGAAAAGTAATTCCTGAAACAAAATAATGAATATGGTTATATATTTTATCATAAATCGTATTAAACTATCGTAAGTATCGTGCTGAAACTAAATATGAGTATTTCATTTTAGTAAACATATGGTATTTTTAAACTAAATATAAGTGTCTGTTCAAATTGAATGCAATTATTCTATTTAAACTAAATACAAGTATTCAGTTAAAATTAACATGAGAATTCCGCTCAACTAAATATATATGCTCCGTTCAATCTAAATAGACGTAATCTATTTCAAATGATATAAATATATTCTGTTTACACCAAAATAAAAACACATAATTTTCTTGAAATTAAAAAAAAAAGTAATAAATATTTGGTATTTAAAATAAAATAAATTATCTTATGAAATAAAAGAGATATCACCAAAACTATTCTAATAATCCCGTAATTATATATAATTCATTTAAATTATTAAAAATGCTCGTATTCAAACTAATACAAAAACTTCCTGAAAATAAAAATACACTTCTTGGACTCAGAACAACATTTTTAACTCAGGGCGCCTAATAATTTCACTGTCCATGCGCCGTAAATGTAATTACTTAATTAATCAATTTTAAAAATATTTTTTTTTTCAAATAACAATAATATACCTCAACTAGAACACTCAGTTTAAACTGTAAACAATTTACTTAGGCTGTGGAGTATCTATTTAAACTAAGAATAGTTTTAAAGCGAAAAATAATATTTTTAAACAAATTTGGGTGGTTGTGCTTAAAAAAAAGGTTTATCTTTGGTAAACGAAAAAGGCTACTCTCAGACTAAAAATGGAGAATTTTCTAATCCAGAATAACACAATTCTTGCAGGAAAAAGAGGAATACTCTTGTTTCTGTAATCATAAACTTGTTATAGTTTTTTATGTTCCTTTTATAAGATACTTAAGTATCCGTTTTAAAAAAATGAGAAACGTAAGTGTGAAATAGACACTAAGAAAGATATCTCCTTTCTACCAAGGAAGCGAACCAGCAGAGAACTGCAATAGACATCCTCTTTAGACTAAGCAACAAATTAATTTCAAACTCTCCTTTCTCTTATTATCAAAAATATTAAATATTAATTTTTATAAAATTAAATGCCACAATCCTCAATTATGTCAGACACAATCTATAAAATCCCTATAGATTTATTCATCGCCAAATTTAGTTAAAAACAGGAATAACTTTTTTTCCTAAAATACGAGACCAGAATATAAAAATAATCATGAATATTTCAACAAAAATACTTAAATAAATTGGTATAAAAATCTCGATCTCACGTGTTTTAATTAGCAATGCCGGAGATTTAATTTTATTAACATCCCGTCCAAAGAAAAGTTAACGGTATTAAAATAATGTAATAAATAAAACGTATGCCACCTTTAACTCAAATATTTAAACAAAGGCTCACTAGGTAATTAAATAAATGTAATAATCGTATCCACATTTTGTTTTATTTAGAAATTTTTCTTTTTGTTTTCTTCTTTCTGATTTTAATGGGTTAAATAGTTTTGGTTTAAATTAAGATAACATATGGGAGTCTGATTAATGTAATTATGATTTACCATTTCAAATGAAAATGCCATATCATCACCACTTTCAAACATTATCTATCCATTGATGGACGAAAATCTAAACCTCTCCAAGTGCCTTACAAAAAAGTATGTTTAGAGCAATCCGCTTCTATATCTCTCCAACCTGTTTTCTTTTATCATCCACCGTTTTATTTTAAGAATGTTCCCTTCGTCTTCCATATTTTTTTTTCGGAATCTTGTTGAAGATTTTGACCATCACTTATCAGTTTTTCTTATGATGTAACCAGTCCATTGTCATTTCAGACATTTTATTTCACCAATGATGTTAGCACTACTTGTTTACTTTTTCGCCCTATTTTAGGTTCGATTCCTATTAGTCATTTCAAGCATGCGCCTTTCCATGTTTCTTTGGATTATTTGCAATTTTCATTTTGCTGTTATCATTATACACCATGTCTGTGGTCCATAAAAGAGGACTGATAGTATACATTCGTTGAAGACCTTTCTTCAACACGAAGGTCATTAAATTTGCATATTTGTATTTATTAAATTTAATATTCAACATTTTAGCGCCTGAATCTGTCGAATTGAGAAGATTCGTAAGACGTAAATAAATAAACAAATATGTCATTTTTGACTGATTTGAATTATTATTTTAACGAAATAAACACGGTTATGTGTATTTGATATATATGAATGCCGTTGATGTTTGTGTGGAAGCTATTTATTTTTAATATATTGATAATTATCTAGTAGCTAATTAGTTTAGGCTTTTTAAATGTAATTATATTTTTTATATTACATTTCTATGTAATTAATCTTGCGCTTGTTCAGTCTAAAAGTTATTATTTACTTCAAAATATACAGTTTTCAAGGATTCCGTGTATCTCCGTTACTGTGCGATATAATTTGGTCCATACCTTTAGCAAATAAGATCAATGCCCTTTTAAACGTTAGTGTGAAATATGCTCATGCAAAAAATGTTTTATAAAATAATGATTTTAAATAAAATTTTATTATAAAGAATGGTCTTTCATAAATT
>QLNU02014802.1:33363778-33382838 GCA_006491805.2 Dysdera silvatica
ATAAGTTTTAAATGCAAAATTTACGCTAAGAAATGTTAATGTTAAATATATCAGTCTGCTTATATTTAGTATTATTAAATATATTAATGAAATACATCAAAACATTTACGAATTTTAATACACCTCTGTAGCTTTCTGAGCCGCCCCCCGTAACTCTCAGAGCCCCTCCCTGTAACAAGTATACAGTTACGGGATTGTAGCCAATCCAAATCTGAATAGGTGGGCTTACAGACAATCATGTCCTGTTAACAAGTGGAAATTTGCAATAGCGGAAGTACCGGGAGCATGCGGGATTAACGACCTTGCGTGAAGTACATTCTTAGATTTATTTAACCCTAATTTATAATCTCTATTCCATTGCTTTTATTAAAACGGAGGCATATTGGAAGTTTTGATGAATGAATTGGCATGGCGCCATGGAGTCACTACAAGACTGATGTACTCTTCGTGGTCAGCTGATCAGCCATTTCGTTACCTACCAAGTCACTATATGTAGGGAACCTCTGTAGGCTGATCTTGCACTCCATAACCTTCAGAATGGATCTACAATCATACATGCGTTTGCTGAAGTGTTTTTTACCGTTGACAATGTGAATCTAAGGGAGTACTACTCCAGAATAAGAGGGAATAACATTATTATTGGAGGAGTACTTACTGGAAACGAGCTGAGAGATATAAAAAATGAAATAATACAGAATGAAAAATAAATTAGGCAAAATCTAATTAGCCCATCTTGCTTAGCAATCTAAAAATTCGCCCAGTTTTTTTTAACATACATTTTTTCATTTCACGTTTTTTTTAATATAACGTAGAAAATTTAAATTTTGATTGTTTGTTAATATTTAAAAAAAATCCTGTTTGGATATTTTTCCTAATTATACATAAATATTCATGAACGCGTCCATAAAAGCGAAAAGTTCAAAGAAAACAAGAAAGTGCGAATATGGGTTCATAAGTAAACTTAGAAAAATCTAAATATGTAATTATTCAGTATTCTTTTTATAAAAAATCATTTTTCTAAAGCGTTATTAAAATTTAATGATACTGTATGAATATTTTAAAACTAAGTATATAAACATCACTGATGAAGCAAACTCTGTTTGGATAAACTGGATGGGAAGAGTCGTATTGGGAAATGCATTTTAGTGTTTGTGGTTTAAAAAAAAAAATATATATATGTTACGTGAAAGACAGAAATTAGAGAATGTCGCCATTCTCCAATTTCGTTGGTGAAAGACCGAATATTTGGTTATATTCTTAGACATTCGGACTATCGCCGGTATATGTCGACAAGCATAGATAAGCTCTGGGGAATGTCGAAACGAGAAGACAGACAGAGGCGACAAAAACTCCAAATCTTTTGTTCTGCCGCGATTGAGGTCAGGTGGCATTCATTTGTTAGACTCTCGAACACTCTGCTGTTTGTCAGTCTGATGCAAGGTTTGCTGGTGTGTGCAACGTTTGCTTAATTTTTGTTTTATCCGATACCCTAATTTATATATTGAATGGCTACTGCAGTGAACCGTGATCTTTTTATTGAAACGTTTCGGGCGTTAATTGCGAGTAAACGAGAAGGCAATTGTTTTTATTTTTCTCAAGAAAAGTGCTCTAAAATACTTTCCGAAGTGATTTCTGCTAAAACTAAGTGCTGCAGTACACCTTTGGAGTACAGACGGTTAAAGCGTTTTGACGTTTTAAACATTAATGATGAAGAGAAATTAATTGTGCCGTTAAAACCAGGAGAAACGAATACACAGTATTATGCTACCGATGATGAAATGTTCGGTATACTCTCCGAAACTCACATCAGAATAGGCCATCGAGGAAGAACACGTACGTATGCTTAAAGAATTGCAAGTTAAGTACAAAAATCTTATATATGAAGTTGTGATGTTGAATTTAAATTTATTTAAACAATGTCAAATGAAATAGTGCATCTAAAAAAGGTATCGTTATGAAACCAGTGATCAGTTCGGGGTTATACTTAAGATGTCTAGTCGATCTGATAGACCTGCAGTCACACAGGGATGGCGAATGTAAGTTCATAATTGTGCATCAACACTATTTAACGAAATTTGTCCAGTTACGATCTTTGAAAACTAAGACAGCTGAAGAAGTAGCATCTCACCTTCTTAAAGTAATTTTAAAATTTGGTGCTCCAGCTATATTGCAATAAAATAATGGTAGGGAATTCAGTAGTAGAGTCATATCCGAACTATGCGCTATGTGGAAAGATGTTAGGATAGTTCACGGAAAGCCTCGCCATAGTCAAACACAAGGCTCAGTTGGAAGGGCCAATCAAGATATACAGAATATATTAACTGCATGGACTAACGATGCAAATAAATGGTCAGATAGTTTGCCCTTTGTTCAATTTGCCAAGAACACAGCATACCACGAAGGAATACACCAAAGTCCTTATGAAACCCTGTTTGGCGTTAAACCAAAAAGAGGCATAGCATCGTCATCTTTGCCTAGAGAGCAAATCGCAAATATCGAAACCGAAGAACCGCTTGAAGAAATTGTTAATACTTTTGAAGAAAATTTGAGCAGTGACCATATCGAAAACCATATTCCAAAGGAAAATATTGAAGAGGAGCTTCAACCTACCACATCTTCATATCCAGCCTTGACTGAAAAACACGAGTTTACTTCTATGATAAGGGCGGCGGTAAAAGAGAATCTTCTACTACAAGAAATGAAAATGTTACGAAAAGAAAATTTCCTCCTGCTCAAGTTGGTGATACCGTGCGAATACAAGTCCCTGATGTCGACCGTGGTCGTACAGATGCCCGACACATGTTGGTGATTGTTGTTGGAATAGAAGACTCCGACTTTTATAAATTAGCAAAAAAAATGGTACCCTCAAGCAGCTTTATACCCATAATCAGTTCGTAATTTGTAAAGAGAAGTTACTTTCCATAGATGAGGTTTCTCCTCAAGAAATGTCGCTAAGAGAAGCAGCTGCAACTAGTTCGAGAAGCGGAGGGCAAGGCTATACACGCTGTAATTGCAAAAAGAAGTGTTTTAATACTGAATGCAGTTGTAAAAGCAAGGGACTCTTGTGCAATTTAAAGTGTCATAACAGTTTAAGTCATTGCAATAAATAAGATTGAGTACCGTTAATCATATAATTAAATAAGTTTATTATTGGTATTATTTTCTTTTCTCATTTAGAATTAGAATGTACTGTTCGTTTTAAGGTTCAACAGTTTATTTATATGTGCTGTTACTTCAGCTTTCTCCTATTTTGACATATATGTCATAATATGTTTTGATAATACAGTATGATTTAAAAATGATTTTAAAAGTAAAAAAAAAAATTATTCAACGTTCATCATCAGCGAATGAATATCGACATTGACCGGTGTAAGTCAGAAATAATGATATTTAGCAAATATTTCGGACATACACCAAGCGACTATGTGATTGTTGACATTCACTGGAGACTGTCGACATTCGCCAGATTTTGGTCTTTCACCGTAACATATATACATAATATAGTTATCCTGTATATTTAGTTCACGAAACTTGTTTCAAAATAATCAGAAAAAACTATATTTTATTAATTATAATTATTTACCTAAAACTCTAATGTGATTGGCCAAATTTTTCTTAATTTAAAAATATAAATATTTTTTTTTTATAATCTGATTACCGGACGGACGCCATTTTAGTTCTAGTATGTTTAAAAACCGTATTCTTTTATCATTGTAAGTTGATCAATCTAAGTAAATATAATTAAAACTGTTGGTTAGAAATCAACTAAATTAAATTGGAGTGTTTAAAAGTGGGACTTCCCAATATGGCGCCAAACAGAAATAAGTGGCTTCAAAAATATATTTTATACGATGGCAATATTCTCGCGACCATTTTCTTGCTCCAGGAATAAAAGTTAGACTATGCAAGTAGCTCCAATTAGTGAAAAAGTACTGACTTTAAGTTTTCTTCACAGAGCAACTTCAAGGGAATACTTACCTTTTCTTTAAAATTCATTTTGCGTTAACAGAAAGCATTGATTCCACATAAGTATTTCAGCATCAAAGGTGAGAAAAATCTTTTTTTTTAAATTTTACTTAGAATGTTTTCTTTCTTATTTTCAAACGCTTCGAGAAAAATACGACGAGTGTAATTATTAGACGCAGAAATCATTATGTTTAGTATTGGGTAACAAGGGATTTGAGAATTCTTTTCTAAATATTTGTTGTTCGTCACCTAAATAATGAGGAAAATTAATGAGTAGAAAATACTCATCTGAATTGTACCCAGACCGAAAAATTAATTTAATAGTATCAAATATATTAGAAATCAATTTTTTTATATTAAAAAAGTATTTGTCTTTTAGTGTGATTCAATCCAATTCTCAGAATACATTTCTAGCGCTATTTAATAGAAAGCAACTTAAGAACCCGGGATACATTCCTTAAAAGACTAGCAAAATATGCGCTAAAAACATAAATATATGCATGTATATGCACTTAAAATGAATAAGCATACATGTAGTATGAATAAATATACGCCTAAATATATTTAAATTGCTTGAAAATCATTTCCCTCTCCTTTTAGACAAATAAATATATTATTAACTGCTGAGTAGACATATTTCATGCATACAAATTGGCGCAGTATAGCCCAGATGCTCTTGCGCCATAAAAAATCCAAACAAACAAACAAACAAAATGATGGGCCTTATTTATACGGCACAATTTTTATAACGGCATATCACTATATTTCTCTCGATATTCTGAAGAACTGATTTTATAATCAGTTCTTCAGTGTTCAGTGTCACTGTGTTCTTCAGTCTTCAGTTCATCAGTGTAAGCAGAAAGTTCATAAGGGGGTTATAGGCTGAATGGGAAGGGTTACAGAGCTACAACTCACATATTCCTATGTTAAATATACAAAATTTCATTGCAATGGGGGGTTACAACCCCCATCAACACCCCCTGTGTACATCAGTGCAACTGATCTTTATTTCCTATCATTTAAGGTGTACGTATGACCAAAAAGCCTTTTCCGGGACTACACATGTTATTGGACAGCATTTATAAAATTTTGCTTATAGTTTATATTCATCATAGACTATCACCCACGTCTATCATTAATAGGTGATGATGTAGAATTTTACCGTATATAAGTATGTAGTTAATCTTACCAGGAGTGAACTTCCAGTATAACAAAATAGAACTAAACCTTGGGTTTCCCTAAGAAGGATAGGATCACCAGTTCTTCTTAACCCTAGTCGCTCGTTGGCTTAAATGCCCGAATTTTCATTGAATCCCTTGAACATTATTCGGCTTTCCAGTATCAAACTTGTTGCTTTCTTGTGTCGATTAATTTTTCCCAGTTGCAAGAACCTTTCCTGCATTTTAGTTACGCCTGCCCAGCTCCATGTAATTTTATTAATTTCTCCTCGAAATCTCCCTTCAGGTTTCTTCTAAATTCCCAGCCATTTCCGTTGAAAATCCAACAGCCATTTCAGTACTCCATTGGGGATATAACGATTCAGTTCATTGGGGCTCGTATGTCATGGAAAGCTAAGCTAGAAGGATAGTGCCTATAATTTATCTCTAACTACATTTTTGCCTCCCTAGGACATACGATTAAGTATATACGTTTAAAAGCTCCTTTGTCTTTCTGCTCAGATAAAAATGGAACATTCAATTTTAATGAGGAATTTTTTTCGAGAAAGAGTAATAAAATTAATTTAAAATTACTAAAATTCCTAAAATATGCATTTATTTTCGCAATTCGCCGTCCTTATGCATTTATACGCAATGACGCTACAACGGTTAACATATGCAATTACATATCCACATATGCGTTTGTATATAATACGGGCTTTGATAATAACTAAATGGTGGAAATGTACGTATATATACATACATATATATATACATATATATGTGTGTGTGTGCATACCGATCATGAAACGCATGTACGTGGTAAATGTAAAATTAAGATCTCGTGTAACTACAGTTCAAAAGCTTATACCTGTAAAGCAAATCAACAAATTTACACAGAGTGTTATAAAATGCAACAGATCTGTATCACATTTGGAAACTGACATTTATTACAATTTGTTATAAATCACTTTACAAATATCAATGGCATATGTATTTTTAACTTTTGTATACTGAAAATCTTATATCGTTTAATATTTTGAGAATTATGAATAGAATGAAGATCACTAATATTTATTACCTTATAAGATCGTCATAATAGTTTTCGTGGACGGAGTGAGCATTTCGGCCTTACATTGAAAATGCCTATTATAGCAAGTTCAGCTAACATTTTCCGCCACGTGAATTGAGTCTGCGCAGCTATAGAAAACAGACTAGCATGTTCCAGTGCATCGGGAATCGAACTCAGATATTCTGCGTAACAGAAGAGCTCCTTTATTTCTTGCTCACCTCAGTGGCTTTCACCAATAGTTCCCAGGAAACCAGGTTCCCAGTTGTTGACTTTGTTTAGTGCTGCCCTCGATCAAGCCTATATTTTGCTGACTGCTCGAGATAATGATTACGAGAATTATTAACTTTTCAAAGTATTATGTCTTGAAAATCATTAAAAGTTTTGGAATTGTCAATGGAAAAGGAATTTACAAGACGTTTATCTTAGATGCAGTATTTTGTGTTTCCGTCCGGAATTTAAATAGTAAATGTTCTTGATGTGTAGCTTTCAGCCTGTATCTAGGTGTATACCAGGTATAACATTGAGACAGAGCTGGCTTGCATTTCTTTATCGGTTAATATTTCCGTGAACCTTTCTTTCAAGTACCTATAACTCATCTTTGAAGGTGGAGAAAACATTCATTACATTGACTTGAAATTAACCTTTATATTGATGCTGATCACCAAAAAGACTTAAAATTTTCTGCGCGAGTTTTGGCTGTCAAAAAAAAATGATGGCTTTCTTTGAAAAAGACTTGTGCGTATTTTTGAACTTTCTTTTACTGAACTAAAAAGAAAAGTATGTCTAATAAAAATCATCTGGATTTCTTGAAATGCTCTGGAGAAAAAAATCTATTATAGTTTAGAAGTAGTCTGGAGTTCTCTTCAAATATTTCAAATTTTTTAGTAATACGCAAAAAATGTAGCCCGAAAAAAGTTTTAATCAAGAAAAATCCTGAACAAGATTTTGAAGAGTTGGGTTTCTTCAAAAAGTATTTCAGGTGCTTAATAGAAAAGGCACTGGAGGTCAGATTTATTTCGATATCCGAGTTTGAATTACTCTAAGATTTAAAAGCAAAGTCTAAGAATTTTTTTAACATTAAAAGAGAGAATATGGTATTTTAGAAATACAGATTCATGCGAATTATATTGTCGAAGCGAATAAATCCGTGCGCGCCCAGACATATATTTATATATGTATGTGTGGACATGCATATATACTTGTACATTATATATATAGCTGCTAAGAACGTTATTACACAGAAAATGCATCTGAAAGTGCAAAAACTACAATAATTCGACATATAAATATACACTGATTAAGACAAACCTCAGAAGACCATGAATGTAAAATCAGGCAATGGTTTGTCCATATGGTTAAAACGGAAGCGATTTGGTGGCAAAAACGCCTTAAATTTCAAATTAATTTAAAGAGGCAGGAAATTGAATTATATTTTAATGGGACTGCACGGAACCGTTCATTGGAGATGCTAAAAAATTTGCATTGCTAAATAATTAGTCATATTCAAATGGAAAATTTTTTTTCTTCAAATTTTGTAGAAAAGTGTAATCGAAAACTTAACTCTAACAGAAATTTATTTGTGTAACTAACGTTTTTCTCCGAATCAAATGAAATCTTATTTTGTTTCATCTCGAAGTTTGAGAGTAACTTCTCCGTAAATTCTCTACAGTGAACCACACTGAAAATCACTAGAACATTTTTGACACTGGTTGAGATGCGAACGGACAGGAAGATAAGAACAATGAAATGTAATTTAAGGAAATAAGTAAATTAGAAAAATAAAAATAGCGCAATCCATGGAAGAGGAGGGAATTTATAAAATAGAAAATGTTAAAGAGATTAAAAGAATCAAAGAAGGTACGGAATAAAATAAGAACTACGTAAAAGTAATTGAAAAATTATAAAAATGAGTAAGAATTTACCAACAGAAAAGAAAAAAATTCTGTGCTGTTTTGACTACTCTTCTCTTTGTCAAGTGAAGTAGCGAGGAAGTAAGAATGTCCTGTATTTATATTAGCGATGTGCCACTCTTAAAATGAACCAACCACTAACCAAGTCCTCGTTTATTACAGATTGGAAAAGACATTTCGAAAAAGATTTGGCATTTCTTTAATATATACAGTGATTCACCCAGTTTTGGGTTTGGGTTTGGCTTACAGCGGTTCCGCAATCGGATTCTACTTGAATTCTGATCAAGGTTGTTTCTATTTTTCTTTAAATGTCTTGTTTAATTCGTGGATGCGTATCGAGATGCTGGTGGCTTGGGGTTTGATTTCGAAGACAAAGGAGCTCAGGAGATTAAAAGAAAATACTTCCAGTGGCGAGAGTTTTGTAAAGAACTTTCGCTTTATCTGTAAAGAGTCTTCTTTTAAAGAAATAAGTGTAAAGAATGCACTTTTGTAAAGATTCTTCGCAGCATTCCAATTACAAGCATATTCCTTTTTGGGAGAGAGGTCTAATTTTCTGACAGAACATGTTTGGAAGGGATCCCCACGTTCCCCGACTGAAATCCTGCAAAGGTCTTGCATAAAAATATGTGTTTGTCAACATACACGTTTTCATAAGGCTTGAGAGATTTTTCGGCTGGACAAAAACTGGGGTATAAATATAAAATATTCTCGAATTTCAGATATTTTGTTTGACAAAGAAAGCAACAGTTCTCGAAACGTTGCGAACCCTTTCCCCCATGTCTTCGACAGGATTTACTTATTTTTGCACTTTTTTCTATATATTTTATTTTATTTTTCACCTTCCTTCCTTTTCTTCAGTTTTTTTTATATTTTTTTATTTATTTATTTTTCTCCCCTTCTTTCAACTTTGCCATTTGCCTTCTTCAATTATTCCCTTCCATTTTCTCGTTCAGTGCTTTTATTTTTACTTTCTATTGCATCCCTACCAAAGTCGAAATTAAACTACTTATGGAAAGCCTTATTCAATCGTTGTGTTCATTTGTTACATTAAAAACTAAAGAAAAATTCTCAAAACCATGCACGATTAGCGATATATATATATATATATATTGGAAAGCAGGGCTTAGCTTTTACTGAATTATTAATGAATAAATATACGCACTCTTGAAGACCTTACTACTACTTCAGTAAACAGAATAAGGCATTGCTGTAAGAACCACGCAGTTGCCGAAGAGGACCACGATCGAGGTTAATTCTTATGGAACTCTACATTGGACACTTTCTTTTGTAGTCTATTTGCTTCCATCCGTTTAATGTGTACGAGCTCTATACTAGTGCATATATCCTATTACCGCAATTTAGGCTGTGCCCCCCCATGGGCATCTACTCGCCAAGTTGGCGCAATTTTATTGTTTCCATTGCTTGCTCGTTTGGGAATAAAATAATAGAATGATAAGGTTATTCAACGTATAGCAGTCTTTTAGTAATACATCTGCATCTTAATAATTTTGATGTTACTTCGATATTTTTGCAATTAAGAGAACATTGGGGTGGTTCGGTTAAAAATGGAAGAGAGCAGAAAGCAATAGCTTTTTAACAGGCTCTTCCCCAGATAGATAACATATCACTTAAGTTCCATTTTATATTTATACCTCGGTTGATTGAAGTATATTTATCTTGAAATATTTATGGGGAGATATTAAATTAAATTTAATCAATTAAATTTAAGTAAATTTAATTTAAATTAAGTTTAATTAAATTTAAAAGTTAAAGATTAAAAGGATTTTAATTAATTGATTGATGAAGTTTGGTAATTTATATTATTTAAATAGGAAAACTGTTTTTAAGCAGTTTACACTATCAATGATAATGTCATTACCTGAAACATTATTACATCCACAACACTTGTTTCTAATAAGCCACCCTTCAAGCTTACAGATCATTTCAATTATTATTTGAAATGTTAAGCTGAAGAATGACGATAGAATAATGGGGAACGCGTGACTTTCGGAGCCAGTGACGTTGTGCCTGTCGTGCAACATCCGCATTTGAATTCGTTTATGCCTGCACCGTTTTGCGCTGTAGACTATATAATGCTGTACATGAAAATAGATATATGTACTTTAGTAATGGAATCCAGTTAATAAAATAAAATTATTATTATCAAATAGCATTTTGCTTTCTACAACAAAGTCTACGATAAACTGTTTTAAAATATGTCGCTTCTATCTAAAGTGATCATATTTGGGAAATCAGTATGATGAAATTACATTTGAACGGAGTTGTTTCTGTTAGTTTTGAAAATTTTTCTTATTGGAACTTTACTAAAAGAAACTTCGCTTTAACAGTGATTGTCAGAAACTTGTTTCTTACTACCCTTGATTCTTGTCATTTTCTACCATTCGAAGGTTAGTAATAGTTAGTTTAAATAATTGCGGATCTACCGTAAGCATAACTAAGACCGAGGAAACATAGGTTTCTAGAAAAGAATTAAATGGTAAATGAGTGGTGTGCGCCAAACAATGGATCGACAGTTTACCCGAGATAAATCAGTGGTGTGTGTCAAGCAATGGATCGACGGCTGCATTTTACCTAAAAAAACTTATAAGTTCTATCGTAATAATAGCTCATTTTATTCGAGTTATTATATTTCTGCATAGTCATATTTACTATAAGTTTTAATAGTAATGACCCGCACAGCCATTGCTAAAATATTTCCTTTCCTGAAATTCATATATTGCTTATGTATAATTTAAAAAATTTCCATTGAATTGCATGCGGATCTTAAATATTAAATGGTACCTCACCTTTGATATTCATTTTTACAAACACGAAAACGAAATTTTTCAAAATTTGGATTCACCAAATTCTTCGAGTTCGAATTGAGTAATAGGATCCGAATAAAACGTTCTTGATTTTAAAATTAAATATCTGGTAAGAGATTAAACTTCTCGAACTCATTAAAAAATGGAAATTATATACGGATATAAATTCAAAGAGAGCGGATATTCCGGGAAATTCATCATCTACGAGAAATTAAATGCCATTAGCATTTATTTTTTAATTCAAATATAAAAGGGTAGGGAACCAATAAATAATCATTTCATTCCGATATCTCTTGAAAAGTACAGTATAGGAAAAAAACGAATTCCATTAGTATTTTCTAAAATTGCTATGGCAGCAATTCCTAATTTAATGTTTTAACTTAAAAACTCAACACAGGAACCGGCTCGACAACGTGGTAAAAGCATAAAATTGAACTAAGCCTAATATAGCAAGGTTAAAAGTGAAATTCAGCAATATTCTCCCTATTCACTGATTAGTTCGATGTTTAGTATTGCTATTATTATATTTTATAATGTAAAGTGCAAAGGCTGATCCAGGATGCTATTACGTGGGGGTGCAGTGTCGGGGACCCTCACCAGGAAAAGTTTTAGTTTTGGACTGTTAAATAGTTTAGGTAAATGTTGTTATATTACTAGCCTTCCTTTATACCAGAGTTGTCCAACATATGGCACGCAGGCCACTATCTGGCTTGCCTACAACTGTTTGAAATAAAAAAAAATTCCCAAACAAAAATTTTAGACTTCTTTCCAGAAATAAGGAAAAATCGTCAGGACAGTGTATGTGACCCTTTTTTATATCGCAAGTGCACAAACAAATAACTGGAAAAAACTCTAAGGGGAGGTTGTTAAGTGTAAGTGAGTTTTTCGTTTTGTTTTAAGAAACCGAGGGCCCGCAAGATCCGTGAAAATTCTTTAAGTGGCCCGCTACTCAAAAAGGTTGGACAACCCTGCTTTATACTCACCAAAATATTTAATTTACGACAATGAATTAAAGCTGGGCTTTTCTTTAATTAAACTATATGGTTTAGGGCAGATTATAGTCAAGTATGACAGAAGGATAACCTAGTAAAGGAGACATATACAATAACCAAAAACGATAATTTACAATGTAATTAATAGAACAAGTTTAAATTTAAACTACAAAAACATCGTAATTATTTTACTTTTTTTATAACAAGCAACTTTTTAAAAAATTTGAAGTTTATAGTGCAAAGTCGAGCCATCTTGGTTTCTTTGAAAATTTGTCAATCACTTTATTTACATCAATATGAATGTCTCTGTGGGTGTGTATTAAAAGTCTCTTCTGTCATCCGCGTTCGAAGCCAAGTTTGACGGCGCTTCAACGATAAAAAACTACGTTATGCTGAAGCAACACCTACTGAAAACGTAGTTTGAAAGACGAGTAGCTTGTAGATTCGTGGAAAAACGTCTGGATCGCATTTCTCCAAGACTTAGATACTTTGGACACCAGTATAAGACTTTTATTTATTACAGTCGTAACAAACAAACATAAGATATTCTTCATCGTCTTTATTTTTTTCCTATTTCACCTTGATGAGGAGGCGATCGCCCTCTCCGCCCCTCGCTGGGTCCGCCAATATTCAAAGGCAATCTCTTTATTAAACGCTCTAATAAGACATATGTGTATGTTCATTTATTTCTCCTTTTCTTCCAAATTTAAAGACCTTCAATTTCGAGGGATGGCAACAGTTAAAATTTTTAAAAAATTGAAGAACAGCTGTGTGCTGATGGATTATTTAATGGATTTTACAGAGTCGACAACCGATCATCCAGCATCGTCTGGAATAACAACTTTCCAAGTTTCAAATTTGTTAAGGAGAGTGCGCCATTTCAATCGGCAAGGCAATATATATATACACGGCAATGCAAAACAAATTGCACAGAAATGTGTAATAAAATGTACCAAACGTCTTCATTTCTAACATAACGCTTTATATGCCATATCATGTCAATTTAGGTGTTTTGCAAAAGAATTATATAAATGTAAGGACATAATGAAATACAAAAATCAAACGAAATTTATATTGCAAACTTTGGTGTTCTTTCGTCATTACAACCTACATTAAAATTCTTGGACCTGGTCAACGGAATATACTGTCTTCTGAAGGACTACAAGGTTAATTCTCAACTTCTTCAGTTATATTTCTAAGGGAGTGTCATGTAGTAGATCTCCACGTGGTGCACCTAGGATAAAGCGAAATCTACTACATCTTCTATCTTCCAAGTTTAATGACTAAATAGTCAAACGCCTGGGATCTGTAATAAATATTAATAAAAATAATTAATAAATATAAATCTAATTAAACTACAGTAAGGACTAGATTAAAAATATTATACAATGTACATGAACTATTAAAATATATATACGGTGATCTTGTTAATTTAATTCATTTTTATATATTTTTCTTTTAAAGTAAATCGGTTTTGCTTGTTTTAAATATTTGGGCTTTTCCTTGATAACTGCTATAAAAAATGATTTATAAGTAAAGACAACGCTATAAGCGTAAATAAGGTATCCTTACTTAGGCTTATAACGTTGGCTATGCTTATAAATATAATCTGCGTAATAGGCTACATCAAATTATCCTACATGCTATAAGGAATGTTGATAAAGAAGTGAAGGTAGGGAATAGATGAAAGAAAAGAGAAAAAGCTTTCAGATTTTGGGTTTCACTAGACTTTGAAATTTCGAAAAATTGGATCTATACTGATACTACATAACTCTTGAATTATTTTTTATGGTGGTAGGGATGGAATGCGTGGCTTGATCTACTGAGTACACGAATTCGAATCCCGCCGGTATGGAACGCCTGCTGGCGTTTTTACAGATCTGAATTCCGGTGTTTAAATTGCCAAGAGACCCAGGCTCAATCCCTTAAAAAAGTTTTTGTTTCACTTCTCAATCCGTTTGCCCAGTCCGGTGGGATTTCTGCCAATCCTTCAGCACGCTTTCATACCACCTATATGCTGAACCCGGCGGTGGAACAGTGGTAAGACGTTTATTTTGTGTGCCGTTAAGCCGAGTTTGACTCCAAATAATGAAGAAAAAAAATAATGCTTACCGCGACTAACTGCTCATTGTAGTCAGGGGTTGGTGTAACCTTTACCTTGTTGTTTTGGTAACTCTGACCTCAATGAAGAATATATGTAAAGGTTTCAGGGAATTTAGTTTGTGGTATCTGAATTTTTCCGTGTGGCGTGAGGTCAAAAACCAAATTAAACATTCAATTAACCAATAACAAATTTACTAACAAAAAACAATTAAAGCAGAAGTGCATTTTCAACAAAAAAAAGACACGAAGCTACGACAAGAGTCATGTTCCAATACAGGCATCGCCTAGTACACTTTTCAAGTCTCTAATAATATTCCAACAAATAACTTGGAGCCAATTGATACTTCCGCACAAAAAGAATATTCATCGTTATGGCCTGCACGACCACCAGGAACAGAGCCATGAGGAGTCATGGTATTTCGGCAGAGACTCAGGTCGCTAACATTGACATTCGTAGCTCTGTCTTTATTAGTAGCTACGCAGCCCTGTCTATTATTATTTATTGGAAAGCACATCCTGTTCCCAATCAATAATCAGAGAAATTACCCTACAATGTCGACTATTGCTCGAGAAAGTTCACACCCATGCGGCTAGAGCAATATACTCTGAAACTCATCCTTGCATCATAACAACATTTTGTGTCAATGATTAACTCACTTGATTTTGGAGTGTAGGATATCTCAAAATTCCTCTGACTTCGACAAATACCATAACCATAAACAGTTACAAAGGCCTGCTAATGTAGCAATGAACAGCAGCCCTAAGGCTGGCAACATAAATAAGCAGAAACCCGAAAGCCGACAACATTAACAGAAGAATATGTCAGGATGTCAATAATGTCAAGGAACATACCCGGCTTCATATATTAGAGGTGACGTCAGCACAGCCGAACGTCAACGCCAAATTCTATGTTAAACACATGTATTTAATAGCACTGTGATGCAGGAGGTTGGCCGTAGATTTTAACAATAAAGTTCTGACTGCCACAACAGTGAGAACCGTCCGTTACAGTGGTCTCTCAGGCTTTAAGAGGTTCGGACTCCTTACAAACATGTAGGAACACGACATTAAGGTAGCGTACTGATAGCGCAATCATTTATCATACTAGTCATTCGATTTCGGTTTTCAATAGCATTGTAGAACGTGAGCTGTTTTTTTGCCCGCGGCAGTTCGGAGTTTGGTTCTCTTCGCAACAAAGGTTCAGATTCTTCGAAAGCCAGTGATCCTGGGGCAGCAGTAACCAACTAAGTGTGATTCCGTTGCACTGGGCGCCAAGCCAAAGGAGCGACAAAATGGGTTAACGACCCCGAAAGACACGACCAAATACAATTTGATCATCTCTTGAGCTGATTCTTAAGTAAGTTTCAAACAATCAAATCGATGCTCCTTAAGTTCTCCGAATGCAATACGCAATAATGTTTTTCCCACCCTTTTTCTGAAACTGATAATAATAAATTCAAACTTATACGTAATGAATATTGTGCATGGATTCTTCGTATGATGGAATATGACACTTTAAGTAAGAGATTAGGAAAGTAAAACTACATCAAAATAGATCAACCAGTTTGATTCTACAGAGGGCATTCCAGATAATTGGAACTCATGTAAGGTTTTAATTTTTCCATTACATTAAAAACAAAGCATAATATTGCCCTTACTAAATTGAAATAAAGGAAAACAATGATGCAACAGTTAGTAAAAAATCACAAATTTTATAAATCCCTAACGATATGATACACTCACTATATTCAGCAAATTAGTCAAAACTGTATTTGAATTAAGAGCTTAATACAAACAACGTCGAGTTTTGCACTCCAAACTAAGGTATGGCAGAAGGTAATATAGAAAAGACTGCTTTTTGAATTCAGTAGCTATGAACCATACCTGCTTCTGGTCAATTCCACAGTAAAGTGGACAAGAATTCCATTTTTTGAAAATGGATTAAAAGAAACAATTTTTGTACCAAATTAAAGTACAAATTCTCTAGTTTTTAAAAATATAAAAGCTTTGATTTCTACTACTACCAACTACGCAAAATAAAGCAATCAAAACAATGCTTTATAGTAAACATTTTCAACTGAAAAAAATGTTAAAACTTTTTACTAAAATTTCTTGAGTTGGCAAACTGGAGAAAGTAGCCCAAGATGCAAAATGGCTACTTCCATATTTGGAATGTGATTTCTACAGGTGAACTTACATGCATTACAATTGCTATTGGAATAATTAATTTTTAATTTAAAAATTTTAATACGTTAATCCGTAATCGAAATTAAACCATTATTTATGCCATACAAAGACAAGCACAGGCGCAATGCTGATTTTTTTGTTGGTCTTATTACTCATGAAGAGGAATAATCATGAAGAGCATTTTAAAAAAGTTATTTTCTCCCCATTGTGCAAAGCAGTTTCTGAGAAAGAGTGGTTAGAGACTTTTTCTTGCAGTTACAGACTAACTAAATGGTTACTGACTAACATAGAATTTTACATTAGGTGTTTTTTCAATGTACTGTTGATTCCTGTCAAAACTTTACAATGCTTAGTAATGTTTGTATGCCTCTACATACGATTTGCAAGTTCTATATTATGTATATTTTCTGCTTTTAATGCATTACTGCATAATGTAACTACAAAATAAAAGACATTATAGAAGAAACCGATGAAGATATTTTAACTGGAATCGTTCATTATTACCAGTGGGTTTAAAATGAAGGCCACATTTTTAAAACATCCATTGAAGGTAACACAGATGCGGATATGTTACAAGAAATTGATGAAAATTTGCCACAGCATACTACATTGCTTTTACAAAAGTAAGCAGTCAAAGTATTTTAAATAACTCCAAGAAACTGTCAGCGATAATACAGTGTTGTTGCAAATAGATTTTAGTGAGAATCATGGCTTGATGTAAGACAATGAGTTGTAGAGTACTCACTGGTTACATAATCAAGTGACTCTTTAAACCTTCTCCTGCTGGTATCACATTGGAGAAGAGAAACCAGTACGTTCTTAAGCTTTGTATCAGACTACATGATTCATGATAAATATGCTGTTTTCAATGATTATATCATCAAAGATCTTATAGAACATATTCCTTCCATGAAGATGATCAGTATATTATGCGATGGGGCTGGTCAGCATTTTAAATAGCGCTATTCACTGGCCACTATTTCTCAATTGAGTATTCCTGTCAACTGACATTTCTTTGCTACATTGCATGGCAAAGGAGCAGTTGACGGGATGGGCAAAAGTTAAAAGAAGAGTTTATGATGGCGGTTGAGCTAACAAGTTTATTACAAACAGATGCAAAATCATTTGCAGATTGTGCGTCAGCAGTTTCTGAGAAAATAAATATTATCTACACACCTGTTTCAACAGTGGAACAAAACAAAGGCCGCCTTGATATCTTCGGGAAGGATATCAGTCCCTTACCAAATATCCATCATTATTCACTCGGTAAAATATGTACGGCCAATGGCAGTTAAATACGGGAATGTTTCTTCGTGCTTAACTCCAAAGCTGTTTTCGTTTAAGGGTGATTCCATTTCGGAAACAGTTAAAACCGACACTGATGTAAACGACTCATACATAGTGAATATTTTCCAAAAATGGTATGCAGTGTACTGGGACAAATACTCATTCTGGTTTTCGGGAATGGCCCAGACGGTCAATAGGGAAAAAGCAAGAAGCAAAATTTAGTTTCTTACATCAAAAATCTGAAGGTATAAATCAATTTAAGGATGCGAATGATATCGCAAGTTCTCATTTTAAAAATGTATTTTATTCTGTGGACAGCGATTTATCATCAATGTCACCTACTCGTTTGAAATTCTTAAAATTGCAAGAATCAGATTTCCATAATATTAAATCATTGTATTCCAATACGTAAAACAAACTTGCAAAAAATGTCATGTATAAATCATATATAAATCAGCTCCAAACATTCAAAGTTGCATAGCACATTCATGGGACGAATTTATTAGTCCGTAATTTATAGTTAATTGATAATTATGTCAAAAACGATTATAATTTTTTAATTCTGTCAAATGTTTATAAAAGCCTGTTCTCCAGTACTACTCTCGGTTGTTAAAGTTTTTTGTGTGTGTGCTTCACAATTCACTGGAAATTACTATGTAATTAACAACTTCTAAAATTCTGTCCGAAGTCCGTTAGTCCATAACCACAATTTCAAAAATTAATATTGAGGTTATCCTTCAAACACTACAAACTCCTCAAAGACTACAGTGGTCATGCTGCGCCGGAAGAAGAAAAAAACTTATAGTGTCTTCTGTAGAGCAACTGATTTCTTACTTGAAATAGTTAAATAGTTTTTTCCATACATAGTTAATAATAGTTTATTTGTCATTAAATCTCTGGAAACGTGCTCCAAATGTTACTACGTAACCGTGGAATTTCCCTTCTCTGTTTACGACAGACGGACGGACAGAAAAAAAGCAATAGGAATTTCTAAGTTATTCGAAATTCACAAATAATAATAATTTAATAATATTCTAATGGTATTTTAATATTATTGTAATAATATGATATTTAAATATTATTGTAATAATATGATTTTTAAATATTATTACAATAATATGATGACCTAATACTATTGTAATAATATGATATTTTAATATTATTGTAATAATATGATATTTAATATTATTGTAATGATATGATATTTAATATTTTGTAATAATATGATATTTTAATATTATTGTAATGATATGATATTTTAATATTTTTGTAATAATATGATAATTACACAATAATTGTATAATGATAGTATAATAATATATAAAAATATGTAAAAACTATTAAGAAATAAATTCATTGCAACCATTGGAGAAACAAAACTGATTTTTTAAATCCCCACTACCTGCAATTTTTACTGAACGATTCACTTTATTTGTAAGTTCAAAAACAAGAAACTGTTTTTAAAATAAGCTCAACACCTTTAACATTAATGTTATTTTCAATTTCATTAAAAATTTTAAGAGAAAACAGCAAGTATAAAATAATTTTTTATAACCTTTCG
>QLNU02014802.1:33382938-33395043 GCA_006491805.2 Dysdera silvatica
AATCCCCACTACCTGCAATTTTTACTGAACGATTCACTTTATTTGTAAGTTCAAAAACAAGAAACTGTTTTTAAAATAAGCTCAACACCTTTAACATTAATGTTATTTTCAATTTCATTAAAAATTTTAAGAGAAAACAGCAAGTATAAAATAATTTTTTATAACCTTTTTGTGGCAAAAGGCAGCTATAAACTGAAAGCAACAAGATCTTCAGAGTACATATGGAATTAATATATCTAAAATAAAATAGGAAACCCAACAATGTTAGTTGTTTATCGAGACTGAAAATAATTGGTGAAAAAGCAAGACAATTGGAAAACAGGACAACAAAATTTAACTCCAACATCTCTCTCATTCTCCACAAAAGAAAAGACTGAGACATGGAGAACATTATTTCTAACACGTTCTTTGGGCTTTCGTTCTAAATTGAAAAAGTTCGATGTTGCAAAAAACAAAAGAAATTTTCTCTAAACATAAATGTGACCAAATCTTTTAAAAATTAGATTTATTTTGGGAGGAGCAGCGGTAAGGTAAATTCCTTTTATCAGACATGGATTATGAAAATAAGTTTATAAAAATAACTTGCATTGAGCAATCACACGACACTATCTGCCAAAGGCAATGTTTCTTTAGATATGTCTGGAATAAAATTGTTAATTTAAAAATGGAATGGACTTTAATTTTTGCTACAGCTAGAAAACAAATATACTCAATTTATTAAAAATTATAATATCATTTATTTTCTGAATAAGTGCCGGGAAAAATGGTTTTCTCTACCTTTTCAACGAGAGTTGCTGATTAAAAGATTTGATGACGTTGGCTAAACAAACTGATGTGCTGATTCCGGATCAGTGTTTATCAGCAGTCGGGCCACAGCCCGACATTTGCTCTGGAATCAATGACACGGTTCTCAATGGCGTCCACCTGGAAATTAATATTATTATTTCCTAAGTATCTTTATATCAATGAATATATTATAGTGGAAATATTCTGAAAAGTACAGTATTTGTGAATTATGGTCGCTTGTTGGAAAGTTACAAGTGTAAGTGCAGCAATTATATTTACAATTATGTCGTAATTCATTATTAATACTTATGTTTGTTTAATATATATAATTTAAAAGGTTTTTGAGAGATGTTTACGAGTACATCGGTTTAGACAAGACTTTTGTCTAATAAAAATGAATTTAACCGTCCATACCCTCACTGTTATTGAGGAACACAATTCTAGATAATGCGATCAACACGTCGCATTATTCCATATTGCATTATTCCATGTCACGAGAATTCATGATCGGTAACAATGACCTTCCGTTCCAGAATCAGTCGATTCATTTCAGACGCAGAATTCGTGCTCCCATCATCAATGAAACATTAGACGAAGACATTGGCGTAAAGGAAGGAAGATGTTTAGCTTGAAAACAACCATCGATATTATCTTATTCCGTGTCAACTATTGCGGAAAGCGCAAAATACACATGTCATTATGCGAAAGGCCATTGGAAGGACCAATTACCCATCATCCTCAGGTCTCGTCTCGCGACCAATAAATAGATCTGAGCATCCGGTCCAAAATTTCGTATCTGATCTCTTCTACTAGCGACTTCCGGGAGATGGGGGGAAAAAACGTTGTAACTTAGAAAAAAGACGTTAGTTGGAACTCATATAGTTTTCTGAAGAGTTTGCGGGAACAGCAAAACAACGTCGGTAAGCAGAAATAGTTAGTACGTCCTTATTGAGCTAGTTCACTTTATATAATATAACATATATTATATGACAGTCTAGAATACAATATTGACATAAATTTAGGAACATTAAAAATTTATCAATCCCCAACACTATTGCGTTACAAAAAATAGATTGTTTTATCCTATCTCAAAAACAAATTATCGATCATTTTCAAACATTTTATTCTGCCTGAAACTTATTCATTTTGTTTGTTTTGTGGTTTTACGGCTCAAAGACTACAATGGTCATGCTGCGCCGGGACCTACTGTTTTCCGAGGAATCCGAACCTCTTAAGGCCTAGGGAACCAAACCCCGGACTACAGTGAGCAGTGCGATCTTTATGAGATCTCTGAGTAAGCGTTCTTTTTGCACTGCTGGGAGTCGAACCCGGATTAGCGGCGCACTAGGAGAACGCGTTACCACACTGCAGCACAGGAGGGTGAAAGTTATTCATTCTTAGTCCAAAAGTGCAATTAACTTCAGTCTGCATCTAAATAGAAATATTAACCAAACATATTTATTGCCTTTACGAAATCACGGAATGCAAAGATTAAGCATAAATAAAATAAAAGTATGTATAAAAAAAAGACTTGTTACATGATGCAAATTTTTCATTATTATTTCCAAAATCAACAAAAAAAAAAAATTCCCCCAAAACAAGCTTGAATTTTTCCGAAAGCAAAAATTGTGAATGATAATGTAATTACAGCTTGACGGAGAAGCTCTTTTCCAAGAAAAAAAAAAGACAATAAAAGCTCAGAGTATAAAGTAATCAAATTATTTTAAAATATGCAGAAATATTTCTTGAAAGTAAAAGAAAGCCTTTGTGACCCTTACGACTCCTAAGTCAAGCATACTCGATGTTCTATCACTAGGCTTTCGCATGCGATGCTGGTAAGAGCAACGCAACTTAACTTTCGAGAGGTCAGCAAATTGAAAAGGATAGGATAAGCAAAATTTATTCCTTTAGCTTGAATCTTGTATTTATCTTTCATATTGAATATCTGTTAATTTAATTTAAATGTAAAGAGTAAAATACAAACATTTCTGCAAATATCTAAATAGTATCAAATAAATTTAATGCAAATACATCTATTTTAAACATAGTAAGCTTAACTTTGGAATTTATAAAGGGTTTTGTTAACAGAAAAACTTTATTATGGAAATTAAAGATATCAAAGTTTTTACTTTCCCCCTTACGTACTTGTTCGATACTCCAGGTTTGAAGTCAGTGCTTTAAACGTTGCCGTAGTATCCCACAATTTTCAAATTCCACTTTAACCAATTAAAAGTGTTCTATTTAGAGGGATATTTTCACGAGTCACAATGCAAAATTCCTCTCACCACAACCTCATAGCTTGTCCTTCAATCGGATCAACTTTCCACATAACTTTTATCGATTCCTCCCTCTTCGCTATTTGTTATTTTAATTCCCTTCTTCAGAGAAAACACACATAGCAGACAGCACCTTTCCCAAAGCCTTAAGCAGTCGAAAACCAAGAGCCACATTGGGCACTAAAGATAATGATTATGGTGAATCGAATATCTTACTTCGTTTATTTCAGAATGAGAACTCCCTCTTTAAAATGAGACTACCATCAAACATAGGTCCGCGAATCCAATGTCGACAGCTTTCGATCTACTTATAGGGCTTGCATCTCCAGGACTACAAAGGCTCGCCAATTAGAACTTGAAGGGAGATGTTTACCGTTACATAAGGGTGCATTACGGACTATTCGACAAGAAGCCGGAGTTTGTTTAATGTCCCTCTTTTCTTCTGTTTTCCGCTATAGGTTTTAGCCTGCAGTAAATCGTTTCTTGGAGTGCCTAACTGCATTAGATCTCCTCCTTTCTGTTTTGTTTCTTTTCTTCCTTTCACGTTCTTCGCTTCCAGAACTTGTTTCTTGAATACGTCTTAGCTTTCTACGATGCTTTATAAATTAACCACTGAAGCTTTAATAATATTTCCCCCATCACAAGAACGACGCCAAAGGAAGTCATTCGAGTTTTTGGCGCATTTCAACATGATTTTTTTAAACATTATACAAATCCCGATAATTAAAAAAAAAAGAGGCGGCACGATTTCTGATAATCTAAATTTCAAAATTAATCAAAACAAATAATCACAGAATTAATCATTAATCTGGAAATTCAATTTTTAGTGTAAAAGTGCAAAGAAACTAAAATAGTTATTCAGATATATCTTTAATTATATATTACAAAACTACTGTCTTACAATGAAAAATCACAGAATATATTTATGTGATAATGTATTAACTGCTTTGAAATTAATAAACACTTGGATAAGGGAGCAAACCTATATAGAGGACATCCTTTTTAAAGTAAAAGGGGTGAAATGGCGATGGGCTGGGCATATCGCAAGAAGAACTAATCAACGATGGACAACTGAAATTCTCAACTGGATTCCAAGAGACCATCGAAGACCTAGAAAACGTCCTCAAACTAGATGGGAGGATGAAATAAAAAAAACAGATTGGAGGTGATATGAAAGCAAATTGCTTAAGATAGACTTGTGTGGAAAGCATTTGGCGAACACCTTCATCCAGCAGTGTGGACAGATAATTGTCGAATATGATATATGTCCACAATATACAATTTGCTTCGGTTTCTCTCTTAATATCGGGGTAAAGTAAAATATAAATACTAGCGCTTTTGCTGAAAACTTGAAAGAATATCTACTAAAAGTAAATAAACACTGGCTATATGGTTCAACCTGGATTTCGTTAATGAGAAGTTTGGATAATTCAGATTCCACTTCATACGTGTGTTATAGAAAATCTAAATTGGGGTACAATTTCCCCCTTTCCGAAAATAATTGAACTGAAAATTGAAGTTCTACGACAATGGATTCTAAACCAAACTCTTGAAATTTCTGTTTATATTGTCTTACAAATAATTTTTTGAATCTTACATTTCTTACAATTATCTGCGTAAACATATTTTTTGATACAAAGGTGAAAATAATTTAATAATAAAGTGAAAAACATCAAAAAGAAGTAAATAAATTTTCTTTCTTTTTCATACCCCTCGCGGAAAATAGATATTCAAATGCATCTGTGACAACAACAGTACATTTAGGAAACAAATCTTAAAACGCATTTTTTTTAAATTATTTCCTTAGTAGAGAATGCCAAACTCAATATTATTAACATTTGCAAAGTAGACATTAAGAATTATAAAGGGGGTGTTCTAAAATTTTATATATATACTACATTTTAAATATATTTAAATATATTTTGTGGTTACTAAATTTTTTGTCACGTAGCGCTCTTTAAAAAAAAAGAATTTGACAGCGCAGGCCCTGACAATTTTTAAATCTTAATTTGATCTCCTTAAATAAAACTTTATATTACATATCTGAAAGTAACAAACGGCATGTACAGAAATAAATCAATTCATTTTAATTTCAAAATATACTACCCAATAAGAGAGAAAAGAAAACATTCAATTTTGAATCGTTTAGTAATGTCCAGTTTTGTTACAGATTTTTCCTTTCATCGAAAATAGTATAACTTATTAATACGTTTAAAATGTAATATTAAGATGATACTCTGCCAACAACAATGGGATGACAAATAATTCGTCATAAACTATCATCCACCATGCAATATTTAGCAGTCAGGTGAATTAATTACAAATAAAAATACAATTCACAACGTATTTACTGCGTATAACGAAGAATACACTTAGAAAACATTCATTCCAGTCAGGCGCTGGTTTTAATTAGATGATAAAGAAGGAGGATTCTATCTCCTAATACAGACCAACGCCTGATTGGTCGAAATGTCTTTGACTGTTTTCTTCGTGTTATAAGCAATAAATGCGTTGTAAATGGATTTATAACTTTGTAATTCCGATTTTGACCAATACGTCAATAATCATATTTTTAAGGGGAGTGACTTTTGAAATAATGTCTTTAAATTTTCGGTGCTGCGGGGAGCCCTGTGCCAAGCTCTGAGGAACCCCAATGTCTCCGCGAATTTGGTAACAGTTAGCTCGTTGTAGTAACCTCTGCCTCATAACAACCAAATTTATAACATCTAACGACACGTATGGAGTCCATAGTGGTGTAACAGAATATTACCACTTAAATTTAAAATTTATAAGATGATATAAGATAATAATCTCGTCGTCAATATTTGACAGAAATGGTGGAAAATGACGGTGTTTGAACTAAAACCCGCGATTCTGGAATTGTCACCCTAATAATTTAGCAACTAGGCTATTGGTGTTAGTTATATTGTATGATATCCCTGCATTATAATTTCCATAGTACTTTTCTAATCGAAAATAATATCATAGAATCCACCGATATATTATTGCACCTGGACATAGTATATAGATGCACAGTATATAGATGCTTGTATATATAAATACGTTAAAAAATATATAGATGTGTTCTTACCTATATGTTTAAACCTATTTGAGTCCAATTTATAAAAGGCACGTTTGATTTCTGCAACTCTTGATATGTTAAAATTTATGAAAAAAATGGATGCCTTCCCCGTATCATTCGAAATCGAAAAAAGCGCACTTTTCTCGGATGCTTTGGAAAACAAAATAGCTTAAATGAGATAGAAAGCGTGGTAAAAGGAATACAAGACTATTCCTTGCAGACCATTTGATACTAGTAAATCTTTTGATCTTTAGTCTATTGCAAAATAAATTTGGTTTTCTGAAGAAGTTCCTGGATCAAAGAACCTGTAAATGCAATCTATGATACGGTACCTCAATTGTCGAAGGTTCATCAACTTTCTCATTTACAGCAATGTGAGCGTGAAATAGGATCCATGAAATTTTTGTAGCCATAGATGAGAAAATTTATCGATCTTATAAAGCTATACGTTGAGCGTGAAAAAATCCTTAGCGAGCTATTTCAGAAAATGATTTTAAAATACCTCTAAGTTTGGACTAATGCGCTAAATTCAGGCTTTAATGGTTGTTAAACCAATTACAGATGTTTAATATTTTGAAAATCATATCCGAGAGATGCGAACATTCACCTTTTTATTTAAACATGTTTTTTATAAATATTTTAAGTACACTGACATGTCAATAAAATTAACAATATTAATTCAATGAAAAAGTGAGCAAATATACACGTGTTTTGAAAATTAAGCAAAAACGTGTATATATATATATGAAAATGTTGGTCTATCTTATCTTTAAAGTGATTTTATATTAAAAGATTATCTTTTACAGGATATTATTTCCCTTCGCAGGCTTAATGAAATCCCTACGTTGGTCAGCACGTAAAGTCACAGGTGCATGCTTTTGGGAATTTTTCGTGGGGAATTTCATGGTACATTCGGCCTCGGTGGTCGAACTATTATGGCACTCCATTACCAACTGAGGCTTCAAAGTTCGGCACTGGCTCAGGGCGATAACCCTTTCTTTTTTTTTCTATATAAAAGGTTCTAGTTTGAACTAATAAAGCGGTTGCCAAAAATGATTAGTCAAGATTCTTATATTAACCGAAGGGAGAATTGTTCTAGGATTAAAGAAGCGGGTGCAAGGATTATTTAATAGGAATAAATTTTGAATTTAAATCATATTGATAGCACTTGTCCGATTATTAAGGGCTCGTGGATTCGGTCTCCACCAAGCACCGAAAAATCATTTTTTTCTTTGTGAGTAATTTATTATCTAACCCCAAACCTCAATTTCATTAGTCATTAAAAACTGTTTCTTTGATCTGGCAAACAATTTTAATTTTATTATGGTAAATAATTTCTGTTACTAACGTACATAGCAGTTATTACACATCAAAAGCATAAATATTCTATAACATGTTGCCTTAGCTATGTGGTTAAAAATGCTTCTTTAATGAAATGCTTACGTTGATTTTAATTGCGCTTCATTTGTGCATTGTAAAAGCATCCAAAAAGCAACAACCGTGCAGCGGCGGAACGTACAGCTTTCCAAAGAACCTGAAAGTCTTAAGGCTTAGAGATAAAATCCTCAGACTGCAGTGAGTAACTAATCTATAATACGTTCTATTTTCTGGTACCTTTGGGAGTCGAATCCGAGATAGCAGCATGCTAGACGAAAGCATAACCACTGCGCTACCTCCGGGCCAGTTGACGTTAATGTAAGAACACGCATAGTAGACACACATGGTAGAAACTGGCAGTAGTACCCACCAGTGGTGTGACGGTAAATCTCGGGGTCCCCCGCAATAATTTTTTGGGGCCCCACAAACATTGATTGAGCGCGCATATGAATAAACATAGAGATTATAACGCCATATATCATCATCATCATCATATTCAACCATTATCTATCCACTGCTCTGGATGAAGGTCTCTCAAATGCTCTCTCACCCAAATGTTCTTTTTTCGATCTCTCCTAGTTATTCCAAGCATGCACCTCTCCATGCTCCTTTGCGTTGTCTGTAACTTTCGTATTGCTCCAACTGTTAGACTCCATGTCTCTGATCCATAAGAGAGGACTGGCAATACACACTGGTTGAAGACCTTTCTTTTTAGACACAAAGGCAATTTCCCCTTCAGGATAAAACTGTTTCTTCCAAATGCACTCCAGCCAAGTTTAATACGTCTGTTGAGTTCTTTCATAATGTTACCATCCATTGAAATCAGCTGGCCAAGGTAAATATATGAATCAGCAATTTCTAGCTCAATGTTGTCAACTTGTACTTTTGTTTCCTCTACGAAATTATTGAACATGATTTTAGTTTTTTGTAGGTTCATCTTGAGTCCAACTTCTTTACTTCTAGTTGAGAGCTCCTGTACCATGTCTTGGAGTTCTAATGGGTTCGTTGAAAAAATAACAATGTCATCAGCAAACCGCAAATGATTTAAGTATTCACCATTTATTTTTATTCCCTTGTTATTCCAATTTATCTGCTGAAAAATCATCTGTAAAGCTGAAGTAAAAAGTTTTGGAGAAATGGTATCTCCCTGCCTCACACCTTTGCCAAGTTTGATAGTTTTGGTATCTTTATGTAACCGAAATTTTGCACTTGCATTTTTATACACACGTTTCAATATGTCAATGTACACATCCTCAATGTCTGTTGATCTTAAAGAGTTGATGACTGCTGATGTTTTAATAGAGTCAAAGGCCTTCTCATAGTCAATAAATGCAACACACAATGGAAGTTCATATTCATGTGTTCTTTCAATTAATTCTCTTAATACTTGAATATGGTCCACTGTACTGAATCCACTTCGAAATCCAGCTTGTTCTCTTGGTTGAGCTGCATCTAATTTTTTCTGCAGGCGATGTGTTAGCACTTTTGTGAAGATTTTATAAATAGCAGGTAACAAGCTAATTGGTCGGTAATTTTTCAAATCCTCTTTATCACCTTTTTTATGCAAAAGAATTACTGTTGCAGAATCCCATTGGTTTGGTATGTTACCGCTGTTAAGACATTTGGTAAAGAATTTTGCAAGTATGTCTTCTACATATTCTCCAGCTTCTTTTAGGATATCTAATGTAATACCATCATCACCAGGGGCTCTTCCTTTCTTCATATTTTTTATTGCAAATGAAACTTCTTCTTTTAAGATTTTAGGAGCTGTTCCTTCGACTATTTCGGCGTCTTCGTTTAATCCACTGTTACTTTCATATAGTTTTTTGTAGAATTCTTCAACTCTTCTAAGTATTTCTTCCCTATTTCTTGTTACGGTGCCATCCTCTCCTTTTAATGCAATGATGTGTTTCTTCCCAATAGACAAACTTCCTTTAACAACCCTAAGGCTCTTGTTGCTTTCAATGGCCTTCCTTACTAACTCACAATTGAATTTTCTTATATCTTCTTTCATGTTTTTGCGCAAAGTTTTGCAAAGTTCTACATACTCGATCCTGCAACTGGTATTTTGATTGTCCACCTTCATATCTCTTCGCCTTTTCATGAGTTGTTTCGTCTTCTCAGATAATTTGCTATTGTGCTTTTTACAGGTTACACCACCAATTTCCCCAGCAGTTTCAACTATTGTCTTAACAATGTTTTCATTTGCTTCTGAGATATCAATTTCTTCAATAAGTCCTTCCAGTGCAGAAAAGCGATTTTTTAATTCCAACTTGAATGCCTCAGTATTTGCTTTCAGTTTCATTAAATCCACCCTCTTACTTACTTGTTTCCTAATGAGCTTCTGTCTTTCTAATTTAGTATTTAAGCGCACTTTACATCTCACCATTCGATGATCACTTCCAGTATTAAATCTGTTCAGTACGCTGCAATCTTCAATAATTGATTTCTTGTTTGCCAGGATATAGTCAATTTCGCTAGTTCCTCCATTGGGGTGTTTCCATGTCCATTTTCTTTGTAGTTTCTTCTTAAAAAATGAATTCATGATGCTAAGATTTTCAGCTTCGGCAAATTCTATGAGTTGATCGCCACGTTCATTCCTTTCCCCGTATCCGTATTTACCAACCGATGTCTCTCCTTGTTCCTGTTGTCCAATTCTTGCATTAAAATCTCCCATGATGAGCTTGATGTGTTGTTTCCCCTTGGTATGTAGCTGTTTGATTTCTTCATAGAATTCTTCAACCTCCTCGTCGGTATGGCTTGATGTTGGTGCATATGCTTGTACTATCTGAAGTTGGTATCGCTGGGTTAGTTGAACAACGAGCCTCGCTGCTCGATCTGATGTACTTTCAACTTCCAGAAGACAGTCTTTAATTCTTTTGTTGATTAAGAAGCCAACACCACTTGTTCTTCCAGTTTCCGTTCCTCTATAATAAAACAAATGTCCACTTTTAAGTTCCACCAACTCTTCACCTTTTCTTCTAACTTCACTGAGTCCTACAATGTCCCATTTGATCTTGTCAAGTTCTTCTTCCAATTCTTGAAGTTTTGCTTCAGAAGCAAGGGATCGTCCATTATACGTTATATATATATATATAAAAGTTTTCCTCGCCCATTCTTGGCGGAAACAGGCTTTGGGACGGGCAGAGCGCCATGTTCCCAAGCCTCTTTTTACATCACTTCTTAATGTGCCATGTCTAGAAACTTCCTGACAATGTGACACGTGTTTAGGATTGTGGCTTTTTGTATTTCAATGTAGGTGTTTGGGTCAATGTTGAGTATCTCCAAATTCGTCGCAAGCGTTTTTGGTACTATCCCTGTTGCTGAGATGACTAACGGGATGATGAGGATCTTTTCCATACCCCATATATCTCGTACTTCATGTCTGAGATCTTGGTACTTGGTGATTTTCGTTGTGTAGGTTGTCTGTATGTTATTGGTGTTGGGTACTGCTATGTCGATTAAGTACGTGGTCTTATTCGATTTATCGACGAGGGTTATGTCAGGACGGTTATGTGGGACTGTCTTGTCTGTTATGATTGCTCTATCCCAGTAAAGCTTGTGTGTTTCGTTCTCATGCACGGTCTCTGGCTCATATTTGTAGTACGGGCATTTTTCTGTCAGAAAGCCAGCATTCGCTGCCAATTTCTGGTGGACTATTTTCGCTACTTGATCGTGTCTATGTTTGTAGTCTGACTGCGCAAGGATCTTGCATCCTGCCATCACGTGTTGGATTGTCTCCGATGCCGCATGACAGTGTCTGCATTTGTCGCTTTCTATGTCTTTTCTCTGGATGAATTTCTGATTGTTCCTTGTTGCGATCACTTGGTCTTGGATGGCTAGCATGAATCCTTCTGTCTCTGGCTGGAGAGTGCCTTTGGCCAGCCAAGAATTTGATGCCTTTTTGTCAACGTGTGGTTGTTGCAGGTCATTGTAGTGCCTGCCATGTAATGGTTTTCCCGCCCAAGTTCTCAGTTTCTGTTCGTTGGCTGTTTCGAGGACACGCTCCTCGGTACTACACAGGTTTAGTGGCGTGTAATTTGCATCTGCTTGTATTATGGCTTGGATGAGTGGCGATCGGGGACTCTTCAACTGGAAGTATTGCCTCATGCTCTGGATCTGCTTGTCATGTAAGTCTTTGAGGTCCGCTTGTCCGCGTCCTCCTTCTTCCCGGGGTAGTGTTTGCCGTTCAATTGCCGTTGCAGGGTGTAGTTGTCCGGCTCTTCTCTGGATGGTTCTCATTTTCCGCTGGAGTTGTTCTAATTCAGTGTTGGACCATTTGATGATCCCGAAGGAGTAGGTGAGCACTGGTACCGCATATGCGTTAATGGCTTGCGTGGTGTTCTTGCCGCTCAGTTTCGTCTTCACAATGCTTCTAAGTCTTTCTTGGAATGCTTGCGTGAGCTGGACCTTGACTTTCTTGTGCTCCTACTGCCGTTTTTGCATTATCCTAGGTATTTGTAGGTTTCTCCCTCGCCCAAGGTCTTCAGTAGTCTCCCGTCTTCGAGTTCGATGCCTGGTAAATCTTCTTTGCTATTCTTCTGTATTCTGCACTTGTCGAGGCCGAATTCATTCCTATGTCCT
>QLNU02014802.1:33409479-33431895 GCA_006491805.2 Dysdera silvatica
TAATTGGCTCCGCCATAAGAATGTTCAAAGTTTGAAGCAATTATAACAAGTTTCTACCTCAGTAAATATATATAACAAATTTTGCTATTGGAAAGGTTTAGTTTTGAAAACATGTTATAGAAACGTTCATAACGTTAACTTAAAATAGGTTTGATAAAAAAAACATTTATTTGATTTTAGTAGTCTACTGAAATGTTCATTGATATCAAAGCGAAATCTTACTTGGTTTAGGAATCACGATATACGTCATATTGCTAAGCTTCTCGAGATGCAAACCCAACTTAAAGAAACATATCACAAGATTTATGCAATAATGAAATCACGTTATCATGTAAGGATTGAAATATTTGTGTGGGAGAAAATATACAATATTCATATGTACATAAGTAATAATGAATTTTTAATCTATAATCTATAATTTTTAATCCATAATGAGCTATAAGCTATACGTGGGTGGCAAAAATTATTGTATAATAAATTCCCCCACGAAAACTCACAAAAATCTCGCCCCGGAGGCTTTCTTGTGTTGACCATATTTGGCAATTGTGTTATCCCTGCGGAGGGTAATAATACCTTAACACCTTTACATACGGAGAAAGAGAGCGTTGTTTCCTGTCCTCATTCGTCTAGCGGTCCAAGACACTCCGGGCTAAACGGAGGGACCCTGGTTCGAATCCAGGATGGGGAAAGCGTCTCTTTTTCTCCAAAACGAATAAAGCTCTAGTTTGAGCTATAATCTATACGTGGGTGGCAGAAATTATTGTATAATGAATTTTTAACATACGCACAAATGTCAGTGTAAACAAAAATTAGAAAATCGTGGTATCCCTCTATATTTTTAGAACTTGACTCTTTTTTATGTACTATACTTTAGAAAATAAACTCGCAGATGTTGTTCTCTTATCAGCATTTGATCAAATTATCAAATCATGAACATAAAAGTTATTATTAACTACTCAATTATACAATTCCAAAACTTTGATTCCCTCAAATTGGAATCTATGTTCTCCTTGAAATGAATTAATTAATTGCGGAAGAATGAATTAAATAATTGCATAATGATTTCAAAATTTCATCTCTTCGTGTCTTTCGAAAAGCTACTTTCGGAATTCGAGCCATGAAAGAGGAGCAATATTTTTTTCTTATGTCCAATTAGTCATTTTCCATAATCTTGTAATAAGGATATTGTACTGCAATAAACGATATGCAGAATGAAATCTTTTATCTTCTGAACGTTAACTATAGTTTTAACATATTTAGAATGATCCATTGTGTTCAATGCTTATGGAATTCTGAACTGGAAGGGTAGTGTTCACACTGTGGGGAATTGCAGTCAATGGCTGTATATAATATGAGATTAAGGCGCATTGGAAATGAGCAAACGTTGCTTTGGAGCGATACTCGTTATTTTTGCCAAATAATTGGCGAAATCAGTAATTTTTGAGTTCATTCTTCTGGAATCAGTTCAATAGTATCATGAAAATTTCTTAGTAAGAGCCTGCTGGTAGCTCTTGTACAGAAAAGTCATAGTTAATGGCAACTAATTATAAATTGACTTTTGTATATTAAAGCAAAACGTTGCAAAAATCTCTAATCACGAAAAATTCGCACATTTTGTGCTAATTGCAACCGATGCCATTTTTGTATTTATTGATGACTTTCACCTTAAATTAAATTATAGAAAATTTGCTTCTAATGTAGGGTGTTGTGAAAAAGTAAGAAATTTATTCGGAAATTTCACTTCAAAAGACAACACATATGAGTGGGCCGTTAATCTGGTTTCAACTCCCAATAGTGCAAAGAATGCTTACTCAGAGATCTCATGTCGTACTGCTCACTGTAGTTCGGGGTTTGGTTTCCTGGACCTTAAGAGGTTCGGATTCCTCGGAAAACTGTAGGTCCGAGAGGTTCGTATTCCTCGGAAAATTGTAGGTCCAGAGGTTTGGATTCCTCGGAAAACAGTTGGTCGCTGCACAGCATGACCACTGTAGTCCTTGAGCCGTAAAACCACAAACAAACAAACAAACAACGTACGTGCGGAATTTTATTTTATGCTTTTCAGGAATTATTATGATGTCATTATTAAAAATTTCGGTACCATAAACTAAATATCTCCAAATGCAGTAATCTTCCCGCGAACATCCTCTTATATATGCTACTTGAAAATTAAGATACTTTTCAGCAGGAACTGCGTTATTTCGATAATCGTAATTTCATATTATTAAAACCGTAGCAAAAACCAACGCGCCATTATATAAGCGCGTACTGGTCGTAATGTCTCATCGTTGTGATTGATTTATATTTAAAGCAAATCAATCAATGCCAAATTAGCCGTTCTATAACTCGGATGTAATGTTATCCATAACCGACAAAACCCTCCTGAAATAAATGTTATTAATTCACCTATTAGATTAGAACAAAACACGTATCACTTAACGTATTTGTGGGAGCTAGGATTGATTAGTTATGTGGAATCATTTTAAATTAGCATTTAAATTTTTGCAATAGCAAAATATAATATGTAACAAGTAATTGAAAGCAAATCACCCGAGGTCGATATTTAAATTTAGCGGGTTTCAATTAACATTAATTGGCCCCCTTTCTAATTCACCACTCTCTAATTCGCTACTTTCTAATCCCCCACTCTCTAATTAGACATTCTCTGAATCGCCAATCTCTAAATCACCACCCTCTAATACACCACTCTCTAACTCACCACTCACTAAATCGCCACGCTCTCATTCGCCACTGTCTAAATCACCACTATCATTCGCCAATCTCTAAATCGCTGCTTTCTAAATCGCCACTTTTTAATTCGCAACTCTCTAATTCTCAACTAACCCGATAGACTTTCAACATTAACAATAACAATAACAATAACAACATTATTGCATTTACGGAAGACCTTTACCTTACCCTTTTTATTGACAGACAGAAAAACCAAAAGCAATAGCGGGTTCAATATCTATTGAAACCTGCTAATAAACAAGTTTTGCAAATTTCCGGCCCTTGTTTGAGATGGGGCTCTTAGCCCCCTTTGGTTCCCTCTTTGTTGCGGCACTGCATGTCATACAAAATAATAATGTACGGGTGCCCTCAGTTTTTTTCTATATTCCAATCATTAGTACCTGATGTTCTTAGCTGGAGCATTTATTACTGAAAATACATTATTTTTATAAATTTAGTAATTTTCATGGAACTGTACCAACGTTAAAATGCATTCGAGCTACGTAATTATTTCAGAAAACACGTAATGAGGTGAATATTTCGTATAATATGTGTAAAAAGCATTAAGTATAATTAAGGCTTTGTTCCATTGAAGTGGGAAAAAAAAGCGCCAAATGCGAGTCACTAAGTAACAGTAACATTGAATGCCGAAATCTAATGGAGTTACTTGTAAGAGGAAAGTAAGGACCACACTTGCTTCGCACAATTACAAGCGGATCTTAAAATGGGACCACAAATTGATTGTGATCATTTCACAATCCTGTCAAAATAATACTCGGAAATACACGGGAATTAGCTTATATTTATTTTAAAATATTCTTCTTTTTCGGATAGCAGATCTTTAAACCGTGAGTTCAATTATGAATCGTAAATTCGACCGCATTCATTTTTAAGTGAATGACCGAAGTCTTTCCTCTTTAAAGGAAATAATTATTGTTTCCAAATTTAAGCCTGGGATTTCAGAAGTTTGAGAAGAATATTTCTCGTAACTGCTAATTAGGGGAAAATCCCTATAAATCTAAATAAGTATTAGGAAATTGAAATAATTAGAACTTAAGTTCCTCTCGCAGTGGTCTTAGCAACATTGGCCTACTAATTAACTTGTGTTCCCTTAAGATTAATAATAATCATTGCCATTCTGAAGTACAATTCAATTATGTGTGTACAGATTTAACTGAGTACAAACTAATTACAGGACACACGTATATATATATATATATATATATATAAGAAAACAGGTTGGGGTGACGTGGAAGCGAATTGCTCAGGATAGACTTGTGTGAAAAGCATTTGGAGAGACCTTCATCCAGCAGTGGATAGATAATGGTTGAATATGATGATGATATGAAATATGAATAATTACATTGAGTTTACTTCAAGTACATTCGTCTATCTTAACTAATCTTATTATACACACAACAACAAATATACAAACTTTGTAAACTTATTCAAATAAATATTACAAATTTCTTACATTTTAGCATCTTAATACGCGTGTCACCATTTTTGTACCGTGCAGTTAAAATGTGAATAAGGAATATATTACGGCTTATTTTGCAAATTCTGCGTCGCAAGCTTTCAACCCGAAATAAGTGTTAATTAAATAAATATAAAACTAAAACTTCTACTATTAGAAAAACAATAAGAAATGAATAATGCATAACATATAGAGCGATAAACATTTGGGACGTATCTTAAATATAATAAGCAAATTTATCCCAGTTTTTTATGTTTCGACAGCTCCATTAAGCAGCCAGGATTTCTGAAAGTATTTGGACTGCGGACCACAGGACTACTATTAGCACGTTTACATACTTTTTCTTTAAAATCGCCTTATATTTGATATATTTTTTGCAAAAATCACTAAACGATTGGAATGAAACGAATTCTTTTCCTCTCCGGACAGATTACAAACACATGTGACTAAATTATAAAAAGTATAATTCGGCAAAAAAAACAAAACAAATTAGAGACTAACTACCAAATTCTTCTAAAATTACGTTACAGCTGCTTGAAATTGCAATTTTACATACGTTCTGTCGCAGAAAAAAGGGATTTCAGTGACACCATTTTGAGAGCAAATTGTGGGCAAACAAAGTCATCACGTTTGATGAAATTTACATTAGACAGGGATTAAAAGTCATGATATTTCAGCATAAATCTATTTTGTACCAACTTCTCTATTTCAGTTTTAGTCCTTACGTTTTCACAATTTGATTACGTGCAAACACTCCAGTATTTAATATTTATTAATAATGAACAAATTTTGTAAAACGAATGTTGTTGTCCACCTTAATTTATAACATATGCAATTAAATCTTATTTTATTTACTGGGAAACATGCATAAAATTTCGATATGAAAATTACTACGACGATGTCAAGGTGACAATGGGAATAAAGGTTCTAAGGACCCTGTTAAGATTCATGTTATAAAGAAGAGTCAGCACCGTATCAATATACAGGGTGATCATTTGACCCCCCCTCCCCCTAAAAACTTTGGTTCTAAAGTAGGTACGATTTTGAGCAAAAACACATCAATTTTTATTTGCAGCAAGTTCAAATTAGTATAAATTGTATTTAACCCAGCCCCCCCAAACTTTGAATTTTCAAATATTACACTATACCTTGTGATATATCATTTTAAACAGCATAAAAATAAAAGGTTTCTGCAAAAAAATTAGTGGATGCATCCGAGAGAAAGAACTAAAAATAAATTGGTTATTTTGCGTTATTCGCACTGCTATCCCGAACGAAATAACGAATACTGACTTCAGCATTCGTTGCTATCTCCTACTAGTATCACTGCGCATGGCCAACATACAAAAGGAACTTGATTTTCTGCTCAGAAGATGTGCAAATCTGTTCATGTAATTAAAAGATAGGACAAAGCGCCCGCTCTCTTTGTCTGCTAGTATTGTTTAAAAGGGTCAAAATAACCATTACATTTTTCTATCTTTCTCACGAACGCATGAAGAAATTTCATATTTGTTTCAGCAAAAAATCGTATTGTTTTACGCTGTTTAAAATGATATATCACAAGATAGAGGTTGTCATTTGAAAATTTAACGTTGAGGACCGGGAACCGGGGATTCAATAAAAAAATTTTGATACTAATTTTGAGCTTTCAAGTGAAAAAAAAAAAAAAGTGGTGTTTTTGCTTAAAATCGTACCTAACTTAGAAACTTTTTAAAGACTTTACTTAGAAAGTTTTTAAATGATCAACCTGTATATTACATATATATAGAGTATATATATATATATATGACATGGAGTCTAACAGTTGGAGCAATACGAAAGTTACAGACAACGCAAAGGAGCATGGAGAGGTGCATGCTTGGAATAACTAGGAGAGATCGAAAAAGAAACACTTGGGTGAGAGAGCAAACTAGAGTAGAGGACATCATTGTTAAAGTAAAAGGGCTGAAATGGCGATGGGCTGGGCATATTGCAAGAAGAACTGATCAACGATGGACAACAGAAATTCTGAACTGGATTCCAAGAGACCACCGAAGACCTAGAAAACGTCCTCAAACTAGATGGGTGGATGAAATAAGAAAACAGGTTGGGGTGACGTGGAAGCGAATTGCTCAGGATAGACTTGTGTGGAAAGCATTTGGAGAGACCTTCATCCAGCAGTGGATAGATAATGGTTGAATATGATGATGATGATATATAGGAGTTTACAACGATGAAGCTATTAATTTAAATTATCAACACTCTCCACTATCCGACCCCTCAAATTTTATGGTGCATATTTTATTCTAAAGCTGCGATAAGTGAAAACTTAAATAATCATCACCCATTCAACTTGATGGGGGAAAAACACAACAGCAATCAAAACTTATTATATTATTATTTATTTTTCATTACATTTTCGGCAAAATAATATTAAAAAATGTTTGCAAAAAAGCAAATTGGAAACATCCTGGTCAACAATCAATATCCTGTTTTGCATAGCGTCTTGTAAGAGTTTGTTTTAACTATCGTTGTTATTTAGTTTCAATGTGAAAGTTCCTTGAAACCATATGTGTCAAAGATGGAACATCACTATAGTTGCTCAAAGTGTGAGCTTCGTAAAATATTTTCGGTCGGAATTTTTAATCAAATTTAATGATGGAAACATATTTTTGGGCAGATTACTGTATGAAGAACAAGAAAATATGCCAAAACTGTTGTCTTTAAAGTCTAGTTTTCGAACATTTTGCCCCACTGTGGGGCGGCGTGTTTTGAGGCCTAATAATTTTCTCAAGGGGACGCCCCTAAAAGGTTGGCGCCCTTGGGCTTGAGCCTAGTGGGCCTAAGGGTAAATACGGGCCCGGGAAACACCCCTTCATGTGCCCCCCTCTGAAAGGCCCTGTGTACATATGTATATAAAAAAACAGAAAATATTAACTATGCAAAAGTATTTCTTGTTTTATCTTAAAAGGACCTGGTTTTGTAACAGATTTTAATCGATCTGGGAAAATTTTCAACATCTAGGACTTGAAACGGTAATATCATGATGGAAAAATTGAGTTCAAGCGAACGGTATAACTAACTTATCAGAGTTACGGGTATTATAGTTCAAAGTGGATTGTAAATGACAAATAAACTTCTCTAAGCAAGTAAAATTTAATACAATTGAACGTGCAAACGCCCCTCTGAATTTCCGAAACACTTAATTAATGATAAATGATTAATTCTGGATCATTAATTTTGATCGTCTGTATTCTCTGGAAGTTCTCGAAATTTTATAAAAATGATAATTGCATTCATAGCATTTCACATTTCACTAATGGAAATTAAGCTTTTTCTTTGTATTATTGTCTATTAATAAGCAAATGATTTCGATGACCATGGTATATAATCAATAAAATAAAATATAATAATAAATAAATCATTGTAAAAACAATATTGTATGCATAAGAATTATTTCCAGATTGCGATTCAGGAATAAACTGAACCTCTTCAAGAGTATTTTCCGTCAGTGTACCATGCGTAATTTAATCGTCGCTTCAGACATTGATTTCCGGAAGGGTGTTGGGAAGCACTTAATCTTAATTACATGGTTAATCAAACCATCTGCCATAAAAATAACGCAAAACGTGTAATAACTGTAAAAAGCTGAGGAATAACCTATTATCTTCTGAAAGTTTTACCAGAACAGATGGTATGGATTTCAATCCCAGGAGTGCGAGCGTTGTCCATTCATTTATTCATTCATTTTCAAATACAGTTTCGCTCTAGAAAATGAAAAAGTGTGTCATAAAAAAGAAACAGAACTGATTCTAAAGTTTCATATTATCCGAATTTTCTACACACATAATTTGAACCAGAGATTATACGGTTTTTACCGTCGTGCCCAAAGAACCATTATAACTTGCAGAAAAGAAAAAAGAAACAGAAAGTGTATTAACTGAAATGTACCAGGGATTATACGGTTTTTACCGTCATGCCCAAAGAACCATTATAACTTGGAGAAAAAAAAGAAATAGAAAGTGTATTAACTGAAATGTACCAGGGATTATACGGTTTTGACTGTCGTGCCCAAAGAACCATTATAACTTGTATAAAAAAAAAGAAACAGACAGTGTATTGACGGAAATTTAGTTGGTAAATGATTGAAAGTTGAGGTGGGTTACTAATTACGGACTTAAGTACGATCTTGGGAATGAGAACCTGTTCTGTTTTTGGTAAAAAAATGGATTTAGTCTTTGTAAATTTAATCAACAGCGATTAAAAGGAACCAGAACGTGAAATAACTGAAAAGCAACTGAGAAATTATCTCCGAAAATCAAGTTTAGTCATAACGGAATCCGGTCCGTAGGCGCTTTCTGGAGTGCGAATATTATTTTTTGTACTTTTGTTTTTAGATTTTTAAATTTAGTTTTGCTCTGACAATTAAATTCATACGCCATAAGAAAACGACAGAATTTTTAATAACTGAGAAACAGATGATAAATTGAATCGGAAAGTCAACTGCTTTCTCTGAATATGCTCCAGTGTTCAGTTGATGGATGAAGAATTTTTTTTAAGTAATTTCCTTTGCCTTGACAAATGAGACCATCTATACTAAAAAGACATAAGAACGTGAATTGACTGAAAAAAGCTCTGAAATTATCGAATTACACAAGCTCCGAAATTGCTGGGTTACGCAAGCTTTGAAATTATCGCTTACTTCCGAAAGCAAAGTTTCGTTTAGTATGCAGATTCTTAAGTTCGAACCAGGAAATGCGAAGGTGTTTACTTTTTTTTTTTAATTATTTTCACGCTGGCAACTGAAATCACATTCCATGAAAATATAAAAGAACATTTAATGGATAAAAGAAAGACTATCAGATTAATGAAGAGAGGTATCTTTCGTCATTACGTTCTAAGGATGTGTTCTAGGGTCTGATGTCCTAGGGCTGTGTTAAGCGTAATTTCAGCTGAGGTGCCTGGCCTAATTTCATCGCCCCTTCTGTCATTGGTCTCCTCAAGAGGAGTGGAGTAACACTGAGACTTAAAATTATATGGCTAATGTTCCTTAAAAATATTTTTTTCTAGAAAATTTGCATAATGTGTAATAATTGAAAAATTCAGAGCACATATCGAACATCGCTGAAATTCCAGAAAAAGAATTTAAAAAAAAAATAAATTATGAATAATTTGTTTTCCACTGTATTATAAAAATATAAATTACATAAAATATTGCTTTAGCGAATTAAAATAAAATAATAGCTTGTGGGTGACTTTCAAAAATATTAAATAACCAGAAAAATCATATCAGGTTAAATCAGATTTTATTGTCTTTCTTTTAGTGTAAATTTGCTAACTAGACCCGAAATTCCTAATTGCTATAATTTTGTTTTCGATGTTAATTATACTTAAATTTGGCAATCTTTCTTATGATAATGTTTGATCGTAAATAAATTTTATTTTCTCCTTAATTGCCTAAAGACTTCTCTTCTCCAGTTGCCCCTGTTACAAGTATAGCCAAAGACATTTCCGAAACAATTATAACATTTGGAAATATTTTAATAAGATCATTTTAAATAATATATATGAAACATAAATATATAATAAATAATATTTTTGAAACAGCGTGTGCATATTGGTCTTAATGTAAAAGAGGCAAATTGAGTTTCACTGACTTAAAGTTCATCGCATAAATCTAAGTTATCGATATCAGTTATTGATCTCTCTCTTCCTGATAATATAATTTATAAATATATACATAATTGATTTTTATATATCTAAGCTTTGCAGATAATAAGTAAACATAATTTAGAAATTCAAAAATTTTATTACTAATGTTCATGACTTTGAATCGTTATTCTATTTTATATATTTATACATTTTATAAAAATATTATAAATATTTATATATTTTTTGTATATTTTGAATATTGCTGTATCTAAAATGGTAAACTTAGAAGTTAATTTCCTGAAAGCTAAATGTCTTTCTCTGTATTTCCGTACGCCGATTGTTTTTTTTTTTGATACGGTCTCTTTACGCTAATGTCTGGGAAAATCGTTTCACAATTTATTCCAAAGCAATAGTTTTCTCTTTGTTCAACGTATTTTTAAAAATATTACCCATTCTTCATTTTTAAAAGTTATTAACTTTTTTTAATATTTCTATAATTTTCAGAATAATGACATCTGAGCTTTACATTTAAATTACCTCCAACAATTTTCTTCGTTAATATGTTACACTAAATAACTATGCCATATATGTATTCGTGAAAAGACTATTTTAATACCATGGGCTTAACAAAAGTTCCATTAACTGAGTATCAAAATAATGTTCAGTATCTATTATTTGATTATCGTATTAACAGCATTTGAGAATAACATACTAAAAATTTTATCGTTATATTTCTTAATTAATTAAAAACATCGCTTGTTTTGTAGCCCATGAATTTTAGTGGCTTTTATTTCCTTTCCTACTCGTGGCTTTTCCCTGAATATGAACCAAGTAATAACATTACGTGCATTTTAATCAAATAAAGTTATAACGAGTTTTGGACTACTGTGTTTTGAACATGTATTGCGTAAATATATAAATGCTTATTTTAAAAACCTTTGTTCGAAATTCATAACCATTGTATCGTATACAAAGTTAAACGAATTCCATAATCATTCGTTAAATTACTTAATTAACAATGTATAATTTATCGCTCAGTTTGCTACTAATTACGTCACTTTCGTGCGCATAATTTCTCTCACTTATGTCCTAAGGTAGCATCTGATAATTATATCACATATTCCAACTAATTACTCCACGTGTTCTACAATACCTAAATTTGGAGATCTGGTACATCTCAATGCTGCTCTGCATAATGGCTTTTGATAAATGATAATTTCTCCCTGATGCTAAGAACAGTCCACCAGGATTATTTTATCTTATTTATTATTACTTATTTACTTATTCTTACATATTTACTTATTCTTACTTATTTACTTATTCTTACATATTTACTTATTCTTACTTATTTACTTATTCTTACTTATTATTTTGCTCTTACTCTATACAAGGTTTTCCAATTTAGATACTTTTAAAATTGAGCAAATTCTGGTGGTCTTAAAACCATAAGGCCTGTAACTAATGAACAAATGCCTCCTCGATGACAACTGATATTTTCGTTCTATAAGCAATACAAACACCATGTCTCCTTAGTATATTATCATAACAGCGAAATCTATCTATATGGTTAATCTGGGTTTCGGGAAAATAGATCGCATTGTCATGGTTGAATTTGATAATAATCTGTATTTGTTGAGACCAGGGGCGGATTTTTAAGTAGGCACACAAAGCACAGGCCTAGGGGCGGCATCAAATTGCTTAAACACAAAATTATCCAAACTCGGCAATGTTGTAAAAGTGATCCTTTTAATTATTATCTCTTTCCCCAATAGCGATGACATATAAGCGGCTATGAATATATTCTATCGAAACTGCACAAAGTTAAATAAAAACATTCAAAACAAGGTTATATTTACGTATAAAACGTTTTATATAAGAAACTATTTTAACTTGCCTGCAAATATAAACTACAGAATCGAAAGACAAAGGGCCCTAAAAATTTTGGGCCCTGGTCATTTGCCCAGCGTACCCATTTATAAATCCAGGCTTAACACGCTTTTTATACTAATAGTAAATGAATGAACAATAAAAAATTTGAACTGATAACGACAAAATTCGTGCAAGGATGCGTACGTGTATATTTCCCAAATACGCTAAATACACGCAAAAACATCAGAGGTTCCAAGAATCCATACTAAAATTATTGTGGATTCAAAAAGTGTCCCGAATCCACGAAGTCGGAGACTATGGTAGCAATAATTTCGAATTGTATCTTATCAACAATGTTATCTTCAATTAATATCTTATCTTAAATAATTATATGAGAAACCTCCTTTACATATCAAATGTTAAGAGTATGATATGCGGTTGGTTTTTTTTTAACAAATATTCCTTTCTTAGTAAAGGAGGGAGGGGGCGGCAGTACAGGCTGTGCCTAAGGGCGGCAATTTTATAAATCCGCCACTAGTTGAGACTATGGATAATGTCTTCATAGACATTTATTATCTTAATAGGTAGTTTTGTTATAGAAATATGCCGTTATATTACTGATATCATTATTAACATTATAACAATATATATATTAGCTCTAGTGGATTATAAAGACACAACAATTCATTCTTCTTTTCGGCTAATCATTCAAATGGTAAAGGGCTCTTTTAGATTCCTCTATAAGCCATAAGGGTGAAGTTGTGCTGAATTGTAACAGCCAACCTCTATTCTCTTGAATTCCAGGCGTAATGAGATTGAACAGAGGCAGGAAACGAATCTACTCGCATATCTTGAATAACTGGGAATCACATTCTTGCGTGCAATTAACACTCTCACTGCATTAATGGTTTTCTCAACTTGCCTCAGTACCTGACCTTTTCGATGAAGCAAAGCCGTTAACAAACGTCAGGTCAAGTAGTTGCTTCTATGCAGTCCAGACGTTATAAATTGTATCTTAATTATTCTCTAAAAGGTGAGTGAAGCTCAAAATGGATTACATGGTACAGCAATTTTACATATGTATGTATGTCTGTATATATTTGGACGTACGTTTAAATATATCTGATGCATTCAGTAGTCTTGACAACTGTTCTTACACTCGTACAAGCTCATCCATGCCAAAAGTAAATTTTGATTTTCCACGACCTTTGCCGAACGACAAAGTTTGGTTAGAGAAATATTTAATTAATTTTAATTAGAATCCATAATTTACAATTCTCCGTTACACCATGGATTTGATCTGAGCTATTATTCTACTTTTTAAATTCATTAACCGTTTTGTGACCGAGTGTGTTAGCACCTGCTGACTTGGGTGAAAGTGTACTCTTGAAAGGTCGGTGACAAGTGACCTCCGAACATATAATTCGTCTCGTAGATTCTCTTTAAGGCGTTTAATGGGTGTCTCTCTCCAGAAGTGTATGTGTTCATGCGCAAAATTACAATCTTGAAAACACAATTTAGACACTTTCCGAAACAAAAACAATACGTTTATTTCACGACGGTGTTCACAAAACATTGCTGCTTCAAAAGCGGGAACGAACATACAAAATCGTGAGAACATACACACCTGGTGGAAACTTCCACCTCGGACAAAAATAGCCAGGGCCTGATACTGGAGCTAGAGCAACGGGGGTGTTATCTCACTGACAGCTACCGCGTGTCTCTCGAATCCCCCGCCAAAAAAGATATCCTTCTTAGGATGTCCCCTTCTCCTCAGGAATTCTTGAATGGATCTGTTTTGCGTTATATTACAACGGGGTTTGACGTCACATCATACATTTCTAATCGATTTTTGGAATGATAAATAGAGTACAAAGGATTTTTATAAGCCCCATTGATCACGATCAGCACCGTCTTTACGCATTTGGGACTCTTGAGCCTAAGTATTTTTGGAACCACTTTTTTCATTCACTTCGGAAATTCTAAATTGTTGCAATAAAACAAATATGAAATATGGCAAACAAATTCTACCCTCAGTAGCTAATTCGTGATGTTTTTTTTTAAACCACATTGGTGTATAGATGTTTACAACTTATGAGGTAAGTATTTTTAGAACTTGAGATGGTTTCTTTGTGAAGACATATAACCGACAGATACGATAGGCACTAGTTAGCTACCTGCTATGGCTGCAAGGGCAAATTTGAAGCAGCTGTAAGTTGCTGCTAAATTCTCCAGAGATGAGTGCAGATGTAACTTGCCACAAATACTTTTGGTCAGTAGATATATCTTCGTAAACTGCTTCTGGCATTTCTGGGATTGAACCTGATGGTCTGAAGCATTTGTATTCAACAACTGGCAAATCGGTGACACTCGGCAGTAATTTCCCATTAGGCCCTGAAAGGGTGTTTGCCCCAGATGTGGGTCCATCTAGTTCAATGATGAGATGTCGTAGAGGCAGTTCATTGGCATGAAGAAGGCAAATATTCCATTGCAATGGTCGGCCAATGCCTATTTCAATAAAATGGTTAATTCCTCACTGGGCACCTGTGTTTGTGTTTGTCCCATCACAAGTAACTGTTTCATGTTGACTCACCATCAGGTCTTTTTCTCTAAGAAATGAGATACAAGAATTTGTATTGAATACTTGCTTGTTAAGGAGGCACTTCTCACGATATGAACTATGGAAAAGACTCTCTATTTATATAATATATTTTAGAAACATGGCATGACTAATAATATTCCTACGGTGCAAAATGCATGATATACATGCATGTGCAATAAAGAATCAGCTGAAAGCAAACTTTTTAAGAAAAATTAAGACATTAAATTTTTCTCCGTTTGAAACTCTGTCCAGACAAAAATACATTTGACGGCCTTTCAGTCCAGAAACAATAATATACAAAATCCTATTTTGTGATAAGCATCATTAGTTTAGAGAGAGGGAGGGGGGATAAAGCGATGTGTTATATGTTATCCACGGAATATTTACAACGAGCTTTTAGCAAAAGAAGATTCAATAAATAATTCATTTTTATTTTAATTTAATATGTATCATTCCTTTAGAATCGTGTTCAGGATCCAGGAATTTCGTTCGGCTCTATCATTGAAGCATCCGTACTTAGGAAAACTGAAATCGAATTTTATCTACGTTATACCCCAAAGATTTACTATTAGAAATACAACGATGTCGAGGGCTTATTCAAACGTGCGTTCACAATACCAGTTTTATTTAAAGCTTTGCGAAGAACAAATTACGAGTAAATGCAAACCTTTCTAGCTTCAGAGTGACATCATTCTTCATGGAATTATAATTTTACATTTTGAAATTTCTCATCCCAATAAAACGTATGTTTTAAATATACATTGCTGTTGTTCCGTAAAATGAAAGCGAGGGAGTCTAAGCTTAATTTGAATTTCGTCCAAAGTTTCCCTGAGTTTTATCTGCATAATGCAAATACCAAACTGGATCTAAAACTACCTACGGAAATGCAGAAGGATCAATGATAAAGCACCGAAGAAAATAAAAATTAAAACAAATGAGGAATTCAAAAATGGAACATGTAGATCTAAATGTGCACCTGTCCCTGAAATGCAATTAAATGCATTATTATAACTTGGAAGGTTAATACTTTGGTGAAATGCTAGCAAAATCGTGTAATCCCATATACACAGAACGTAGACTTGCTATCAAAAGTGAAATGTGCCAAATCATTCACTGCTCCGAATCGTCAACAATTCTTTTAGTCATCTGCTACAGGAAGTTAGAAACATACATCATTTATTTCAATACAGTGGAGTCTTGTTATTCCGGACTAATTGGGAAGGAGACCTGTTCGAATTAACCGAAATTTTCGCTATAAAATTTACTGTAAATTATAAATGTGCGATGTGTTTATTTTATGGTGTGAAAACGTAACTGACAACAGACGACGTAAAATTTCAATTAATTAGGAATACACGTGCACTGTTTGTTTATGTCTTGTCGGTCTGCTGCCGTTGTAAAAATACATCCAGGGGACGGAAAAAATTCGGATTAACAAGTTTTCGGATTAGCATTATTCTGATTGAAGAGACCAGGGTATAGGATTCTGCACCCGTACACTGCAACAAGGACATAATCTTCAACTGTTTGCTAATCTTAATAGAATTATGTAAATATTGTTTCGGAAGCTTTTTGCGTTACCAAGTATATTATGAAAACACTGCATCGGAGACTTTGTGTGTTAACAATTTTGAGGCATTTTTGCTGTACATGAAAAGGATGAAAATACTTCAAAAAAGTATATCATAATTTCTTTCTTTGTTTAGCGTCTAAGCGAACGTTGTGTACATAAGCATCGGCAGCATAGAGCACTTGCTTACCCCTGGATTTAAAAAGAAAATATTTTTCTTTCTCAGGAGCAAAAATGTGCAATGTTTCCTCGAAATTGTTTCATTTCTTTGCTTATATATATGCTATATATATTTTCTTTACTCCTCTAACTTCTCCCCCCTTTATTTCAATTTTAAACGGGAATGCACTGGTTGAAAATAAGGTAAATATTTCTGAATAAGCCAATTTTCCCTCCCCTGCCCTCCCACTTTTTAAAACATAAAAGGAGAATGTATACGGTATATATAAAAGGTAGCGTTTTCTTTAATGAAGTTACATAACGTTATAATAACCAATAACAATTCATATAATATTGTAATGACGTTATACAAAGTTATGGCAAGTGTTAACGTTGCATATAATATTATAATAACGAAAAACGTTTGATTTTTTTTTCTACTGGATCAATAGAATTTTGCGACAAAAATATATATAGAAAAATTTTTCTTTTTTTTTGTCCAACAGGCCAAACCTAAGAAAGGCCGTATTCAAGGAGAGTGTTGTATGTGTTCTTGTGTGGGCCCCCATGTCAATCAAGCAGTGCATTGTGACCCCACCGATTTTCACTTTAACTGTGAGTATCAATTCCTGATACACTTCACAATCCGCTAACACTTCTACTGGTGCCTGGTTTGCACTAGTGCGGGCACAGAAAAATTTTGCACCCAATTTAAATTTTTCGCCCTTACCTAATTTTTTTAATTATGCTTTCCTGCGGTGAATTCACACCTTCTTTCATTAGTTCTGAACACCCTGACTTAATTGTTAATAAATCTCCCACTGTTTTTATATCCTAATTTCTTCAGACCATCATCTCCTTTACACCTGAAATGGCCACACACCCAGCAAGAATTATTATTATTATTATTATTCCTGCCACTGTAACTCTCTCCGACGCCAAAATATTCTCCTCGTGTTCTTGAGGGGTAAACCCTGCGCTGAGGGGAGGTTGAGAACTTGCATTTTCCAGCTTCGAAGAACCCCTATTTTTGCTGCACTCCCTATCTCACCCCCGCTCATTTTTTAACTGTTCGAACGTTTTCGTGATTTTTGTCACCGCACTAGAAATAGCAGCAAATTCGCTCTTCGATTCCCCGCTTGCTTCCTTCCGCCCCTCAGCATTTTCTTCCATCGCTTGTAGCATAAGCGAATTATTCAGAATTCTTTCCGTCTGTTCCCCCACTAATGCTAATTTCTTTACTGCTAGAAAATCTTCTGGATTTCCCTGTTATATCACTGCCTGCAATTTTAGCCGAAGTCCCGAAATGGAAATTTGTAATTTCAAATCTTTCACTATTCTACTTCCTGAATCCCCTCCGTACAATTCTTGAGCTAACACTTCTATATTCTCCACAGACTAGCTGACTCTTTACTCTGCTCTCTGCTTACAGCACATCAAGAATTTTAATTCCAACGGCCTGGGAACCTTTCTAGAAAAATTTCTAAGAACTCTTCTCTGAAATTTTCGTAAACCTTTTCTAACCTTAACTTGAGGTTCTTTGCAACCAGATTTGCTCCATTCCCCCTGCACCGAGCCCTTAATACTAAAATAACCTCTTGATCGTTCCAAGCTGCCAAAACTCCATTACCGACTCCAAATGATTTAAAAATAACTGGACTTCAAATTCTCGTCATCGGCAAAGGTTGGGACTAAATTAAAAAATCCTGAGATAAAGTTTCTACTTTGCCCCCCCCCCCCGCAGATTACGGAACCCCACTTTCGGCATGTAGCACTTTCGGAGCTGGTAGCCATTTTTATGTACAATCAAAAATTTATCTTGTATTCTAAATATTGTTATACTCTAATTAGACACTGCGTGTGTATACCTTATTTAGTGCAATTTCTGCTTTAAACAGCATGTATATTTTTAACGCCAGGCCATTCAGAAAAACGAGATGAAAATATTCCTTTAACCACTCAATTTATCAATCAACCCCCAACTAGTAAACGAGGTGAGAGAAAAAATCTTTTCTCAAATCCTTATATTTTTATTTTTCTTAGAAGGCCAAAAAGCCCCCCCCCCCCGCCACCGCCCGACGGCACCAAATATCGCGAATGGCTAGTTTCCGCTTGTCATTAAATGACTGTAGTATAAAATGATATAGTAATATAGAAAATGTTTAATTCGAATATTAGTGATATGCTAAATATTAAGTATTATTAATAAAGCGGTTATGGAACAAATGTGTCAACGTCAAGAAATGGGATACGGTTATACCTATTTAGCTGGGGTTTTACCTGTAAATAGCTAGTGAATAGCCAGGCGCTAAGATTGACATAAGACTATTTGAAACAATAACAATTCTTTAATGTATTCCCAAGGTTTATAAAACCACAATGATCGGCATAGTATACAAATAAACGTTGGGACGGCAATAAGAAACTGAGTCTGATATATTCAATGTAGCAGGAAACTATGATGATAGTACACTAAGGTTTTTACGCTCATTGTATGACCGCATAATGCTTATATGCTGAGACCGGAGTTAATCTTTAAAGCCGACACAGTTCATATACACACATATTATAAAACACTTATTTCACTTAAGGTACACATGCAATAGTGTTGCAATATTTGAATGCAATGCAAATAGTTAGGCAATAAAAGTTGTTTACTGCACTACTTAAAAACATTAGCCTTATGTTCCCTGGTTCCGCGCCAGCTTACCCGAGGCCTCACTCCACAAACTATCCTTTTACTACCGATCCGCGATACACCTCATATCAAAGGTAAAGAGAAATAAAATTCACGTTACAAGTGAAAACTCTCGGGGACCGGTCCGGAAAAAACCGTGGCTCCAGGAAATCGTCTCGTGAACTGGTCCGAAAAATGTGGCTCCAGGAATAGTCTCGTGAACTGCTCCGGCAAATGGGGACTCCCGGAATTCGTCTCGTGAAATGATCCGGCAAATGTAACTCCAGGAAATCGTCTCAGAAACTGGTCCGGCAAAGGTGACTCCAGGAAATCGTCTCGTGAACTGGTCCGGCAAATGTGGTTCCAGTAAATCGTTTGCTCGCTCTTATGAGCCGGAAAAATAACCACTCGGGTACTACTGCTCCAATGCTATCGCAGCCAAGGGTAGATATGTACCCGGGGTAGATAGGTAGATCTTCGTACGCTGGGTCTGGAAAAATGTTTCCAACTTCTACCGGCGATACTAAAGCTCGCGCTCTTTTACACAATCTTAATCGTACTCTACTAATTCTACCAATTCTCTTTCATCGACGATTTTTTTCTCTCGATCCTTCGATCTCTTATCTCAAAGATCCCATCCGGAATCCTCTCCGACCTTATTTCTCCGAAGATCAGACTCGCCCCCTTTTCAAAAAATCTCACATCTCTCTCCTCATCCATAAACGACACTCACGTCCGTCAAACTATTTCTAGCCAATCTCAGCTTTGATCAATTCTCCCTTCCAATCACGTCCTTTCCTCCTATCTCACCGACCACTCGACCTGCGGTTTCATTTGCCCGTTCGACCTTACGGAGCCTCCTTCTTCGTCCCGCCTTCCTTAAATTTCCTTTTCGAGTTTTACGGCCTAACACTATATGGCTTTAGCGCACCTTCGACATTTATATAGCTTGTTATTGTTCTATAACTTTTTTCCCTGGCACCTTTTTTGAAATAACTTCTGTCTGGACCGCAAGCTGACCTTCACCACCATCCTATTCCCTATACTCAAGCCTAATTCATCTTCCAACCTTCGTCATTTTTCTCCAAGATTCCTTTAATATAAATTTTATTCCTGTATTAATTTCCACTTTAATATCGTATCGTGAATAAGAATTCACGATACTTGATATGCCATCATAAAAAAATTTAAAACCAATAAGATATAATATAGATTCATAATATATAGCTTAGAATATTCGCATGGATAATGATATTTATTTAATTACACTAAAATACGTGTGTCATAAATTATAAAAGTGAAATAAAACTTCCTAGCACTTTTTCCAGAGGAAGGCAAGCTCAGTGATCAATTTCATAAATTATTTTTATTTAAATTTTAAGAGTATACGCTTATAAATGAATTTTAAATATTATGTAGTCTTAGAGTTTAAATAAATATTACTTACTTGAAATATAAATGGTAACTGGTATGTCATTACATCTTTCTTGTTCCGATAATGCTGATATAGTTCGAAGATGAAAGTGGGACTTCCAAGTCTCCGAGACTAACTGATTGTATGTGAAAACCATAAAGCCGAACTCCCATAATTTGTACACACTGCGACATCGCCGGCTTTCTTCTGAAAGTTTTCCTAATCACACCTCACCCCACCACAGTCCTCTGGAATCTCCAAAAGCGGCTTAGGGTTACGACTTATCCATGTGCTCTGTGAAAAAAATCTTTGATTCCAAGAAAGAATATTTAGGAAGGAAAATATATAAGCAGCTGAGATGTACGATGCAGAACTATATATATCTTGACACCTCGTCGATACTTAGTTAGCTAAGAGATTTCAACACCATGAGGTCACGGGGGCTAAACCACAAACCACGGTTTTTTCTGTTCTCGTCTGTAAAATCAAAAGTAACCATCGGCTTTACCAGGGCAAGCGATAATCCATTCAGTTTCATTTATTTGTTGTTGAGTTTATTTCGATTATCGTATAGTTATGCATTAAGCAACAAAAAGTCTATCGTGATGCCGTCCCAAAAATAATGCCGCTCTAGACGGCCAGTTAGTTAACCTTATGGTCGCGCCGGGCCTGTATATATATAACTGTAATAATTATTTAAGTGCATCAACCACTGCTTGTGTTTATTGTATTGTGTTTCTGAGCATAAAGCACCAGTAAAATCTAAGGTTTTGCTCTGCGAATTGGAACTATTCAGTTTAAAGGCTGATACGATAACTTTAAACTGAATAGTTTAAGGCTAATACGATAACTTTAAACTATACAGTTTGAAGTTATTGTATTAGCCTTATTATTTATCTCAGTCATTAATTTATTTATTTAATATACCTTCTCTCAACAGTTTTGGCAAAAGCGCTCATGTTTATTTTTTAGTACCCCCCCAATCTTAAGAGGGAAGCCAATATGAATGGTAGATATCGGAAATATAGAAATACGTATATTATGTACTTTGTGTATGTGGTATATGCAAAGATATCGGATTACTTTCAAAGTAGTGGATATTCTATTGAACACATGCATATATTTGTAACGTTTTTGACTATCAATATCGTATTTAGTAATATGCAATTATAATATACAGTATAGTCCTAAACTATATGTCAAAAATGTAAAGGCAGGTAGAGGGGACCTAAATAAGCAGATTTCGTATAGGAATGTGTGTGCGGTAATGACACATTAAAGCGCTAGCTTGTAAAGCAGTATGAATCACAGGAAACTGAAAAGACAAGTAAAGACAAAAGAAAACAAAAATTTATTAATAGTTTACAAGAGGTGCTCGAAAGAGCGGCCACCAACAGCGATACAAGATTCACAGCGACGGCGCATGGATCGGCGTACATTAGAAAAGACGTCAGGCATGTCGATCACATGTCCAGCAGCAACAGGCAAGCGGGCAACAAGATCTTCTTCAGATGTGACGGGACTTTCGTACACCAGACTTTTAATATGACCCCCAAAACAAAAAATCCAAGCAGGTTAAATCAGGAGAACGCGGTGGCCAGGGACCTGGACCGCCCCGTCCTATCCAATGCTGGCCGTAGACAGCGTCCACGTGATTCCTGACGTTTCGACTGAAGTGAGCTGGGGCTCCATCGTGCTGGAACCACATTCGTCTGCGAACAGCTGGAGGAACATCGACCAGAAATTCAGGTAAGAACTCCTGTATGAAGATGTTGTATGTGTGGCCAGTTAAACGACTAGGTAGAATGTACGGTTCTACTAAGTTATTGTGCACAATACCTGCCCAAACATTAATGGAAAACCTTTCTTGATAGGCGTGTGCTATTGTGCCATGTGGGTTACTATGAGCCCACAGGTGAGAATTATGGATGTTAAACATACCCGACCGCGTAAAGGTAGCTTCATCAGTAAATAAAACATCTGCAGGGAAGGTTTGATTAGCTGCAGTCTGCTGTGGGTACCAACGAGCAAAGTTGAGACGTGGAAGATAATCGTCAGGGGTCATTGCCTGCACTCTCTGTAAATGATACGGATGCATTCCGTCTTCATGTAACGTCCTCAAAACATTTTGATGGCTCACACCCAACGCACGTCCTACAGCTCTCGAGCTTGTCGAAGGATTATCCTCTACTGTGTTTAGTATTCTTTCTTCCACTGCAGGAGTTCTGCGATATCTTCCAAAGCCAGTTCCACGCCTGGAAGCATAAAATGATCCACTCGTGCGTAACTC
>QLNU02014802.1:33456476-33468170 GCA_006491805.2 Dysdera silvatica
ATTAATGTCAATAATAACAACTATATACATTTACTACTATTTTATAAACTTAAAGCAAGGATTGTTCTACTTAGTATATGAGAATATAGTTATACAACTACGTTATAGAATATTCTTCTAGTTAAAAATGAAAGTTAAATTGTTCATGAAACATTTATGTTAGTTCACTATTCATAGACGTCTTCTCTCTTAGGATTTGCACTACGATCTGAATAGTTTTATTTCATTTGTGGTTTTACGGCTCAAAGACTACAATGGTCATGCTGCGCCGGGACCTACTGTTTTCCGAGGAATCCGAACCTCTTATGGCCTAGGGAACCAAACCCCGGACTACAGTGAGCAGTGCGATCTTTTTATGAGATCTCTGAGTAAGCGTTCTTTGTACACTGTTGGGAGTCGAACCCGGATTAACGGCGTACTAGGCGAACGCGTTACCACACTGCGCCACCGCAGGGCCCCAATCTGAATAGACCCGGATAATTAGGTTGACAAGAATTCTAGTTTGTCTATTGGAACATCTCTAAAATGTATTGACAATTCATTCAAAATTTGATGAGCAATATTTTACATACCAGTACAGCATTTTTGTCTTCTTAATATATTTCAGCATATCAAAAGTAAACTTTCTGCATAAACAGAAATCACAAGGGACAGATACGAGTATATAAATCATAATAAGTCATTCCTTTGTCTTGCAATTTATATTTTTTTATATTTTATGGAAAGAAAATGCACATAGCCGGTGCACATGGGGTTTATTGTTAATTTTATTATTTTTGTTAGTTCCATTTTTAATTTCATTTATAAAGATAAATTTGAACTTATTTTGTCTAGTCAACAGGAGAGATCGATAAAAAAAGATCATATATAGATTCTACTGCAAAACATGTTGAAGCGTATGAAATTTGCATCATGATTCCAAAACATTTCAGCTTGGAATATTTCTGAACTTTTCACATTTTTTCTGCTGAAGCTTCATGAATAAAATGTATTACGTCACGTAATTTACATAATAAAGAGCAATTGTAAAAACAGCATGGGAATAAAACTAGTAATAAAATAATAATGAAACCTAACAGCCACTATAAAAATGAAACAAAGGAAAATCAGTGTTTTGCTGTGGATTATGTTTTTGGAACTGAGATAGGAAGAAAATCACCATGAATAATTATAACAACATTGCAACGACGTGATCTTAAATTTTCTATTTTTTCGGCGTATTTTACTGTTTTTCCTAAAATTTTAACTTTATTGCCAAAAGAAAACATTCGTAAAAAATATTTATTTATTCCAACACTGCCTCCTACTTATTTTCGTTTTAAATCCTCAAATGTTTCGTAAGAAAATTCAAAATTTTTTAATGCTTTTTCATAAGAATATAAAAAAAGATCAGCTGTTTTTGGATTATTTTTTGTAGTTGTCGCTTGTGTTTTGTACAATATGATTTCCAAACATTAGTTAAATTTCAAATCTAAACAAATTCTTTATTCAGAGGAATCAGATTCAATTATAAGGTATATAATAAATATTTCATATTTAAATTTACTCGTCTGGGCAGCAATGGGTAATGACTATTATGTCCAACGAAGTCAAAGCTGCCCATGGTGAGTGTTTTAATTAAATTAAAAATAAATACTTCCAAATAATAAAGAGAAAAAAAATGAAAGGTAAAAAAGAGGAATGATAAAGAGAATGGATTTTAATTTAACAAGTGATCAGTAAGATATCATTTAAATAAAAAAGTTTATTTAAAGATTGGAGAGTAGAGGGGAGAGGGTTACATACTCTAGGGCCAAAACAGCCAATTCTTGCCGTTCCAAGATTGGTTCGAGAAAAATCTGGTGTGTAATTAGTTGTTTCATGTATTATATGAGTGGTTAGGCAATTGAAAAGAAATTATATTTGAATTGGGCAAGGATTTTATTTTGTTAAACATGAATACTAAGCTTTTAAAAGAAAGAAGATTATAAATTAAAAAAATACGAAAGACGAAATACGAAAATACTAATAATATCTGAGTTATGAGCGAAATGAGACTGATTAAGAATAAAACGTAAATATCTCTTTTGTAATGAGATCAGACGTTGGAGATTAGATTTAGAAATATAACCCCTAAATCAAAAGGCAGTAATAAAGGTTGAGAAAATCAAGGAATACTAGAGATTTAAAAGGATTGGAATAAGTAAATAAAAACTAACATTTCTAATTATTCCAATAGTTCTGCTCAGTTTTGCACACACTTTATGAACATGTTCACTCCACTTTAAATTATGCTGGAAAGTTATACCTAGAAAATTTGTCTCCAAAGAGAAGGAAATGGAGTTGTTATTTATGGTTTAACCGAGTTGATCCAAATCGATTTTTATTTTGTTAATAAAGAGGTGATATTTTGTTTTGGAAGTATTTAATGTCAAGAAATTAGCAATGAAGTAATAGATGAAGCATTTGATATCGTTATTAGCTTGTAGTATTAGGTTGTCAATTTCAAAATCATTAAAAAATATACTGATATCATCTGCAAAACAGAATGGTTTAAAAAGCACAGGTATGAAAAAAAAAATGTTTATGTAAAAATTAAATAATAGTAGTCCAAAAACAGATCCCTGTGAAACTCCACAGCGTAAGTAAGTAAGTAAGTAAGTAATACTTTATTCCTTATTATTATGTACATCAGGAGACCATACAAACGATTTGCTTGGGAAATGGAAAGAGAGCAGTAGCGATGCTAGTAACGGGGCTCTCTTTCCGGAGGACAGAGCACGGGATTTCTCGTATTCAACAAGAAACAATAACGATATAGATTCGCGCGTACAAATCCACCGGTTCCACCACCACCATCCCACCGGTTTCGAAGAGAGGAAATTTCATCTAATACCAGACGTACCTGCAGATTAGGTGACGAGGCGGTGGACGTTTGCTTCCTAGGTGCCATAATGTTGTCTGAATTCAATGCCGAAGTTCTCGATATTTAGCGAAAAATTTAGACTCTCTAAGAGTATTATATCAATATATTCCAGAGGTAAGGCTGATAAAATCAACTTCAATAGAAAACAAAATCCTGAGAACAGTACGTCCATGGTAAGTTAACGCTAAGTTGCGGAAAGTAAAATATTGCGACCGGCCTCTATGGCCTTCTACCGGCGAATCGGAAATGTTTATGCTGAAAAAACCAAACTTTCCAATCGAAATTGATTGCTATTTATGAGAAATATATTTTGTGTGTCACGTATGATAAAAATTTAAATTAATTTTTATTTGAACTCTACGATAATTGTATAAACTTGTCTCTAAATGGGAACTAGGGTACTTAAAAATGAAATGTATACATTTTCCAGACTTCAAGTCTATGTCAATATCGTTTTAAAAAATCTGAACTAAAAGTAAGCAATATTTTTTCTCTGGCACTAAAGGGTGGAATATCCGATTTGAAAGTACTATACCTTTCACCATATTTGAAGTGAACACATGAATTTAACAGAGTCACATTCAGTGATTGGAAATTAATTAGATCCAATCCTTGATATGGTTATCTACATACGCATTATGATTCTGAAATTTATGTTAAAGTTTCAGAATTCTTCAATTTCTATCGTCATGCGCAAAGTCTTTTTAACAAGCAATAAGGGATTAGTCGCACGCATATGTACTTTTTTCTTAAGACCGTCGTGTAGTAAATGAATTTGAAATTGCTTTAATGATTAAAAACGAAAGAGAGAGAGAGAAGATTTAGGATTAGGTGGAAAAGGCGAATATCTATTTCGAAAATAAAGAATCAAGACAATGAAATTAAAGCAGATGAAATTCAGCACCTAGATTTGAAAATAAAGTAAGTACATCTAAAAGCAACTAATACGATTAAAAGTGCGACTGGAAGTTCCAGATCCTCCCCAGAATCGTGAATAGACGAATGGGTTAAGGCTTAATTAAATCCAATCCCTGCTCTGATCAGGATTTTTGTAAATATTTTATTGTTCTAAAGTCTACTTTACAGTTTTAGTAATCAAGGTTCAACCGTAATTGACGAACTTGTATAAGCAAACAATCAGGACAATCTTGCAATTTTGTAACATTTTAAGGTAGTTGCAAACTAAACAAATTTTAGTTTGTTATGCCGAATAAAAAAAAAGAAAGAGATTAGAAAATTGAAATGGGTTCGAAAAGAGAAGATTAATTTTTATTACGGAAAGAAATACTCCGACATAATAGAATTAAAGTACCTGAAATATATTACCAAGCTCGAAAATAAAGAAAACACTTTGGAAAGCAAATAATACGGTTAAAAGATTTACAGATCGCTTCAGCTATTACTCTAATTCGTGACTGCAGGCACGGGTTAACGCGTCCGATGTTAATTCCTCGCTAGGATATACTTTATTTAAACATTATAAGCATTTTGTATAAGATATACATTGTCCTCCTATCTTCCTTCCCAAGATAGGTGGGTTCTTTCGTTCGAAACTAAACAGTTCCTCGAGCGGTACAAATAAACGTAGTGTACTTATAACTCTGTGGGTTGTCCAGCATCTTAGATAATTCCCTGTTGATGAGATTCGAGGTATCCATTTGTTAGTTGACAAGAAAATGCACTTTTTTTAAACACCAATAGTTTATTTACGTAAATTAAAAAGGTATATAAGACACAGCTATTTCATTTTAACATGTAACAGGGTTCTTATTTTCGAGCTATGCCCGGCCGCGCTTACATTCGGTTCCAGACAAGATTCAAAGGCATTCTCCTTGAGTTTGTTGTATGTTTCTCATTTATAGTTTCGATACATCCGAAACTTTATCCAATGGGACTATTGGAATTTTAACCAATGGGAAGAGATGTTACGGGAGCCAATGAAATCTTTTATAGATCCATATGGACCATGTACATCATAAGTTCAATGCTTTGGTTATTACATATTGAGCGCGTGTACAAGATTTTCAAGCTAGCTGCTATTATATATTTAAATACATTGGAAAAACGAAATATTTAATACTATTGGATCTTAATTAATTTAATTTGGTTTAAGGGCTTTAACTTTTATTTAAAGGCGCAGCATACATATAGGACCTGCGTTTAAGTTTAATCTATTATTATCTTTCAACAGGAGAGAACACACATTTTTAGTTACTATTAGTAATGTACAGTAATAGTAACTAATAGTAACTATTAGTTACTATTAGTAATGTCCAGGACCACCGTCCTAGGGCCAAAGCTTTTTTGGGGCAGAAATGCTGATTTATTGTTTTACCGAAACTCAAAAAACGCGATATGGAATACGTTTCCTATATTTTTTTTATAATTTTTTCAAAGAGCCTGGTGATAAAATTTGTCCCATGGCCCGTTTTCGTTAGCGGCAACACTGTCAACACAGAGTAGCAAGTATGGTTTCTGAAATGTGAAGTTGTTTTTACGTATTTGGATTACCTGTCTGATAACTTCAGTGTCAGCACCGTACTGAAGTTATCAGACAGGTAATCCAAATACGAATAGATCCAAATACATATAGAAATGAAAAAAAAGGAAGTTTAAAACAAACATTTTGCATCATAGATAGCATATTTATTTATTTAAATACCAAAGACCAAAAAGACATTAAAAAATATGGTGCAGAATTAGTAGAATATAGGCCAACTTATTGCTTAGTTTCTTTAAGTTTTGGAGAGATGGAAACATGGAAAATTAATAAAGGACTGCTAAAAACTTACGATCTAAATACTGAAAAAGTTTCATATATGTGTCTTTATACCTTTGCTTAAGTTTCAAAACATTATCATATCTGTTTTTTTTGTTCTTAAATGAACGTAAGGACCTTCTCATTTTTATATGATTTATTTTGCATATTTAAATAATGCGTTTAAATATGAATTTCTATATCATTCAATCGTAAAATATTCGTAGATACGTAAACTATCATTAAAGCTTATATTTTATCATCAGTTAAAAAGTTAAAGTTAACTTAAAATCCTTTTTTAAAGTAATTTCTTTGGGGATTTTTCCCATTTATCTTCCCGAGCTCCGTACAATAAATTTTCTCATCTGTGGCTACAAAAAACCCGATCGCCTGAATTCTATTTCACGCTCACCTTGCTGTAAATGATACGCTTGATGAAGCTACGGAGATAGAGACACCCTATCACAGGTTGCTTTAATAGATACTTTGATTCAGGTACTTTTCCAAGAACTCGAAGTAATTTTGCAATAGACAAAAGATCAAAGAATTGATTAGCATCAAAGGGTCTTCGCGAAATAGTATAGAAATCTTCTTTACATTGGCCTTGGCTCATTTAGAATTTTCTTCAAAATGGCTTGGGCAATTTCTACCTAATTTACCCGTGAATGATAAAAGAAACTGATACGTCGGTCTTTTTAAAATTTAACTAATCAGGAATTATTTGAATTAAAGGTGTCCTTCAAAAAATGTGCTCCATTGTATTTGCTTTAGAGATACGACTGAAGACTTCGGATAATGAGTTTGGATACCAACGTTTAATTTCGAAATTGTGCTAATTATGAGAAGGGCCAGAATAACTACATATTTTGAGGACGCTGTCTATATACATACAAAATGTTGAATGTACGAGGGCTATTTTTTAAGTAAGGTCTGTTTTGCAATAGAAACAAAGTAAATATTTTTTTTTTCAAAAAAGCATTCATATTCTGAATTTGCATATAATTCTTTATTTTTTTCTACGTAGTTTCCTTGTCGATTGAAACAATTATCGTAACGATCTATCAGTTTTTAAATACCGTCGTCATAGAATTATGCCGCCTGTGATAATAGACAGTTACTCACGGTCGTTTTCACTTCTTCATCAGTTTCTAAACGCTTGCCGCCCTGGAAGGTCTTCAGATAAGCGAAGAGGTGGTAGTCGCTAGGCGCAAGGTCTGAACTGTATGGCGGATGATCGAATCACCACCTTCCTCTTTGTAAAGGGTCAAACGTGTTAGAGAACTTGCCAATCTTTTTATGTTCCTCATTCAGCAGTTTAGGAACCCATCGACGGCTCAATTTCTTGTACTCCAAGTCCTCAGACAAAATTTTAAATAAAACTGAGGTTGAAATTCGTGGGAATTCCGATGACATCTTAGAAATTGTGAATCTCCTGTTTGTGTGAATTTGGGTATCAACTGCCTGCTGCACTAAATCGTCAGTGATTACAGATGGCCCACGAGAGCGTAATGTGTCATGGATATTTTCCGAACTTCCTTGAGCAATCTTACCCATTTGCGCACTTTAGAATCACTCCTTGCCTCATATGCAAGTGGAATTTCAAATGGTATTCACAAACGGACCTTAATTAAAAAATAACCTTGTATATCCGAACGGATTTTTGTTTTCTAGCTAATATTAAAATTTGCGTCGTCTTTCGGAGAATTTAAATTTTAATTTAAATAGAAAGCAAAAATACGTAGGGATTTATACCCAAGATGTTGTATATATCGAAATATATTCATACGCAAAGATAATTTAGTTGGCTTCCAGGAGCTTCTTATCCGAATCCAAGTATATTACGGCATGCATGAGTAGAGGAATACCATGCAGTATGGCCAGCATAAGCAGCTTAGTCCTTGGAACATTTGGGAATAAGCCCGCATTTTATAGATTCCAGTTCAATTATCATAGAAATCAGAAGCCACCTCAAGGTTATGGAAGAGCAGGATCATATGGACGAGTAGACTACTGCTTGTTTAGATAAATTTACAGATGGGCCATTCCACGTTAAGCGGTGCAATTTTAAACACCGCCCACGCTCGACTTTCTCCGAATTTTCTGAAATTTTAACAAGCTGTAGACGAGTCCAAGAAATGAGCATGTGCAAATTTCTAGCTCGCAATATTAAATAACGAGGGAGATATGGCCACGTTTTTGAAGAACCCCTCCAAAAGCAGAGCCGAACACCAAGTGAATATTCAAAGTTTCGGTGCCAATAACTTGACAGCCAAAGTCGCTGTTGATCAGAAAATAAGCATTCCACTTTAGCTTCATGCCATGAATCCGAAAATGTCATTCTGAAAACATGAAAAATATTTTCCACTTCGGAATATGGGCTCAAAGTTATCAAAAAAAAAATGCTCCATTTTCTAATTGACGTCAAATTTCGAGGCTCATTATTTTTAGAAATGACAATTGGAGAAACATGCCATTTGGTATACTTAAGCCGAATATGTAACTTAGTGGATTATGAAATTAACAGCCTCATTATTTAATTAAATATGGAGATATTGCGCTACAAACATGCTGTAAGACAAAAAATCCTCAAAAGTGACCTGGGTTCAGCCTCAAATATCGGAAAATAGTCCATCTTAAACTCGATTTTTTTAACATCATTAGAAAGAGAAGATTTTGAACTACGTGAAAGAGCTTTTTTCATTCTAGATACTATTTTGCTAAGACATCGAAAAAAGGGTTAAATATTCGTATAAACATGCACTTCCAGAGTTTGCGCATATGGTTTCATAATTCCAAACTGCGTTAGGCAACAATATTACAAAAAAATAAATATGATCAATAAGCAATAATATCATTAATAATTATTATTATTAATGATATCAAGTGGAATTTTTCTTCAATACTGAATAAAACGATTTCTGTCAAGCCATATTACCCTTCTGTTGAAGTAGTGGAGCTCAAATCTTCACAATGAGATACTGCTCATGAATCCAGAAAGTATCACGCTTTTTCGGACACTGAAATAATTGCACACGACCAAAAGAATACACAAAAGATGATAAACGCATCATCCTTTTCATTTGAGATGTCATATATGCTTGCACCGGTGATCGTTCTAAATACCAGCTACATGTAGATTTGGGTTAAGGTTCAGGATCAATGTAGAAGGACTATGCTTTCCAACATTTCGGTCGATCGAGGTAATAAAAAAGTTTCGTCACTTGATACATGGTTGACATGGATAAATTTTGAATCAACGGGTACGAACTGCTGATTATCTCATGTGCCAGGAATGTGTGATAACCTTCGAACCGTTCTTGTGCTGCCCTCATTGTTTCTATTTTTTTAGTTCATAGCAAGTTAAACTTTTGTCAATGATCCAATAAATAAAACATTCTGCAAACTTTCGTGAACTGCTTTTCTTTTTATCAAGCGAAATGTCAAGAAAGTAAAAAGGTCTTGTTTTCCTTTCCCAGATACTGGATTTTTACTTAAAGCAGTTCCGCACCAGGATTTTTCTCAAACTCTTACCTTAGATTTTCCCATCGTTTTGAACAAAACTTGTGTTATTCAGGAATAGATTTTGAGATATTGTCCGATTTGGTAATCGAAAAGTCCCCAAAAACTAAAACAAATCTATGAGGGCGAGAAATAACATTTTTATAAAGCACATCTTTCAGTATTCCAATCAGGAATATGCCTTCCCTCCTAACATAGTCTGCTAGAAGATTAGAGATCTAACCATTCTCCATAGCACGATGATGTTCTTTTTCCACTTACGAACCGTATTTTCTGTCTTGCCAGCCGTCCGCTCTTTTCCGTCTCGCCAGCGTATGCTTTCTCACTGTCACACAACAGTTGGTAAATAGTTCCTGTCAATTATTCCGCTAGAATGCCGTCTTTCACTCTAACAAATAATTATGTTAAGTAGTAGCTGTCTCGTGGAAGGCCTAAATTTCAGCTTTCCTCAACGCACGCGTAATCTCATTAAAAATCATCCCACATAGTATAAAATAGTAGTTTCTCCAGTAACGACCTCCCCTTTTATAGTAACCAAATAGTATGCGACCCCACTTCTATACGCTGCCGGACAAATTTATGTAATAAAAACATTTTTAACAGAGTAAAGAAAATGTATTAAATATAAAATTATAATACATAATTATATATATATATATATATAATATAATTCATGTATACTATATATTATGTTAAGAATATATTAATGTATATTATAGATATAAAGTTAACAACGATTAGTAGAATATTGCAATGTGTGTAGCCATGTTGAAATATAAAAGCCTTGGAAACATTTGGTATGGAATTCCTTATTAAAAGTTGGCGCAGTATAGCCCAGATGCTCTTGCGCCATAAAAAAGCCAAACAAACAAACATTATTAAAACAATTGCAATTAAAAATAGCTACGGCTACCCCCAAGAAAGCAGTTTGCAACCTCTCTGAAGATCGCAACCCCCGGGTTGGAAATCACTGTACTAAGATACAGGACATCGAATTTATCGTAAGTTCACTTTGTAATGAATGGTGTAGGTCTCTAATGTGTCTTAACTATTCACCCCGTAATAATCTTGAATGGAATGGCGTCAAAAAAAAAAAAGATTTGGAAAGATCCCGAGAATCATTATTCTACCAGGCTGGAAGTATTATTTCACTTGATTTAAACAATTATTCTGATGTTTTTTATTATACTGATGAAAAGAAAGTATTAATTTTTTAATTTAATCGAAATTCACTAACATGTCACGATCAAAGAAACTTCCACACAAGTGCGGAGGCGAATTTCTTAGCGACAAGTCATAGCAAATCACCATATGACGGAATTGGTATGACATTTCAGTAATTAGCAACTGGAGATAGTCATCGACGTATCACCGAACACCAAATTCTGAAACCTGCTAACATATTTAAATTTTATGACCAACACGATTGCGAAATTAAACTTTATTTTATATCAAATGAAAAAATAGAACAATGAGGACAGCACAAGAAGAACGGCTCGAAGGTTATCATACAATTCGTAGCACACAAGATAATCAGCATTTTGTACCTGTTGATTCAAAGTGTATCCATATCAGCCGTGTACCAGATGACGAATCTTTTTTTTATTGCCTCGATCTATCAATCTGTTGAAAGGTATATTCCTTTTACATCGATTCTGAACCTTACCCCGATCTACATGTAACTGGTATTTAAGACAATCACCGGTGCATTGGTAGCGTATATGACATCTCCAATAAAAAAGATGATGCAGTTATCATTTTTGTGAAAATTCTTTTTGTCAGTGGCCGAAAGAGCGTGATACTTGCTGGATTCATGAACAGCACTTCATTATGAAGATTTCAGCTCCACTATTTCAACAGCAGGGTAATACGGCTTCACAGAAATCGTTTTGCTCAGAATTGAAGAAAAATCAAACTTGATGAAGTAATAATTATTAATAATGATATTATTGCTTATTGATAATATTGATTTTTATTAATAATATTGTTACTTAGTGCTGTTTGGAATTAAGCAACCATATGCGCGAATTTTGACAGTGCATTTTCATAAGAATATTTAACCCTTTTTTCGATGTCTTAACAGAACAGTCTCTAGAATGGGAAAAGCTCTTTCAAGTAGTTCAAAATCTGCTCTTTCTAATGATGCTAAAAAAATTAGAATTTGAGAAGGCTCATTTTTCGATATTTGAGGCTGAACCTAAGTCACTTTTGAGGATTTTGTGTCTTACAACATATTTGTAGCGCAATATCTCCATATTTAATTAAATAATGAGGCTGTTAATTTCATAATCCACTAAGTTACATATTCGGCTTAAGTATACCAAATGGCATGTTTCTCCAATTGTCATTTCTAAAAATAATGAGCCCAGAAGTTTGATGTAAATTTTAAAATTTAGTTTGTTTTTTTTGACAGTTTTCAGCCCATATTCGGAAGAGGGAAATATTTTTCACGTTTTCAGAATGACATTTTCTGATTCATGGCATGAAGCTAAACTCGAATGTTTGTTTTCTG